>CM060958.1:86378212-86768212 GCA_030765055.1 Mantis religiosa
TAGTGTTCTAGTAATTTACGATTTCAAATTGGAATGAATGGTTTTATAAAATAACACACATATTGAGATGGTCGAGATCATTAAAAGATGACTCGCTCAGAGATTTTAGAAGCGATATTTGATGGTTTCTCATGTCTTCCTCAAAAGGGAGACCTGCAAGGCAGGTGCTCCAAACTTGTCTTGGAAAGTTTACGTCTCTAATCTCCTTGTCTTAATTATAACGAACCCAAATGCGTATTAAAAGAAACAAAAGACTCACGCATGCACGCGCGCAACACAAGTACTCACAAACACACGCACAACACTATCGCTTTTTGACACCGCATTAGCACAAATGTCAACATCTACATTGGGCAACTAGCCTATTTTGAAAAGGTTGTCTACTTGTATTTTAAAATTCTAGTGAGTTACGATCTAACCTACTATAACTTAATTGTTTAACTTTTTATATGTTTCAGTAAATATTCTTACAATTTTATTTTGCTATCTATTCGATATTAATTGAAATAAACATTACAGAAATAAGTTTATTACACACTTATTGTCCTTAGAGGGGGGGATAGAAAATACTTTTAAACAATAGCTGAATATCTAAAGGCAGATCCCTATGTGCTGCCGTGATGTTCAATTTTCCATGACATTCATTTCTTGTAATTAATGTTGGCACCACTTTAAAATGGTAGGTATTAAAAAAATTCAAACTAATAATACCCAGTGTTATTGATTAAAGCTTCACGGGTGATCAGCCGTGTCGTTATTAGATTCGAGCTTTCGGCCATTCTAAGCAACATGACCTTCTTCAGGAACTGATTCTCCTTGTTATGCTCTCTATATGAATGAATTTCCTGTATTTACTTTAAGTGGAACATAGGGCCTTCTGAACCGCGAAACCTAGAGGCCCGAAGGCAAGGGTTTGAGGATAAGATGTCTCCTGTTCAGAGCGATTCCGGGATGATTGATCAGCGCAACGCCTAAACTGAAAGTACGAGAGAGATGAGATGATAGGAAACATGATAATGGAGTAATCGGTGGGATGCTGGTGGGGGAAACCGGAGGACCGGAGAAAACCTGCCGCAGCACCATGTTGTGCACCACAAATTATCACTTTGCGGTCTCCTGGGATCGAACCCGGGCCGCCAAACGTTCTAGCCTCTCAGCCATGGCACGGCGCTTGTTTTTTGTGTGGTACTTCTGTATACGATATGGGCGTTTTTCATTCAGTTCCTGAATAAGGCCATGGAGCCTAGAATGGCCAAAAGCTCGAATCTAATAATGACACGGCTGATCACCGGTGAAGCTTTAATCATTAACGCTTGCGTGAAAGTTTTAAGTCTTTCAATAACCAGCATTAGTTGAACGAATGTCCCTTCAAATAAAAAGAAATAAACAGTTTATTTTAAAGAAATGTACATATCTTACCTCTGACGTTACTAGAGGAACCTCGGACGAACATTCGCGCCCCTCCCTTTGGGAGTTGTTCGGATTGGGTTGGTCTCGAGGGGGTAGTGGTTCCCGATACCCAGGGGAAGATCACGTACGTCTTCGGACGGGGTTGAGGAAAGCCATTAATATCCCGGGTACTAGCTTGCATAGCTAGCAGAAGGTGTGCTAGATCACCAGGCGGCCCCACCGAGATCATATTGTTAGCCTTCCCATTTTTGTGTTGGCGCGCGTAGGTAGCGTAATCCACTTCCATCCCGTCTTGTGTCCTTGGACCAGATGGGGGAGGGGCTTGTTAGCTTCTAGCTCTTGCCCAATGAAAGCTCCACGGGGGCGCCGGCGCCCTTTTGGGACAGCTCAGTAACTCCTTGGTTGAAGGAGCACAGGGTCTTTGGACCTACGCGTCCGGGACTAATTGGTGTAGAACCTCTGCATTCAAGTGAATAAAGAGGATTTTATTTAAGATATGCAGACTATTTGCAATTAAATATCTTAATAAAAATTATGTTAATTAACATTTCACATATTTTTAAGGAAGCAAAATAAACTAACATGTTTTACATGCGAAGGGAGTTTGGGGTGAAGAGAATTTTAGACAAAAGGTCTTCGTATCGCATCTTTGTGAGACATTGCACTTAAATACTGGTTTTATATATCTGTTCCACATTCACTTTCGAGTTATGATCTTCACGCACGCACGCACATACACATCTTCCTAAAATGGCATCTCGTGCAACCACTGAATAGAGTTTTGGATGGAGTGTCTATTATTTATATAGAAAATAAAGTAAAAACGCATTTAGATATAATAATTGTGTCTACAATGATAAAAATATACGTCAAATTAAAGAGAATATTTCACTCAAAAAGAGAGCATAGGCGACTACATTTTTGGTGAGGTCCTTTTTCACCATCCCTATTTAGAAAAGGACTAGATTGAAAATGAAGGTAGAACAGATGGAGATGGCCACACCTTTCATAGCTGACGTTTGGAGAAACAAAATGTTGACAGGATCTGATAGAAGATTGTTCCTTTTTAAGCTCAATCAACATGCCAGACGTTAACGACGCCAAAACCCAAACACAGGGGAAGAAATAACCAAAGAAGCACGATCACGCGCAACACCCCCTTCCAACCCTCAATTTGTCATGCCGTTCCAGTTCGCACAATTTTCCTGCGCTCTATGGACTACAAATGAGGGAATTTAAAGGGACTATTAATGAAATCGCCGCGTGATGGCGTGCTTGTAGCAGCAGCCGGCACCTTGAGGGAGTTGCGCCCTCTGTCCACCTCAGTTTTAAAATTAATGGAGGGGGGTGCGGGCGCCCTTCATGGGTAATTAAAAGCTTGGAGACTTTGTGCACCATCTCTGGGTTTCCCTCATTGTGGCTTCCTGCCTATTAATTAAGAACATGCTGAGGACTGGCTTGTGCGGCTGCGCAACAACTGTGAAACAATTACTGCGTTCTTGCACCCTTTTATTTACTTTATTTGTCCATTTACAATATCGTGTAGAAGTAAACCACCAGAACATTTCAAATTTTATATGACTTATCTAAACTGAACATTGCTGAATCTGGCAGAATATTTATATTTCATAAAATAATAATAATAAAAAAGCACATATACACTGTGAGGCACTTAATGTTGAAGACTATGCTTCTCTGTAAATCCACAAAAATATAAGGTCAAGTTTCCTTCTAATGAAATGCTCCACTGAAATTTAGTGCAAATCCTGAGAAAATAGGCTTACGCAATGCACTCTAAGACGATACTTTGAAAATGTGTTTCAACTGTTTATAATTGTGATTAACACATTCAAAGAACTAATCTGCATTCAAATTATTACATTTTAAGACTTGAGTTTTCAGCATATCTTTTTCTCATTACTAAGAATTTCGCTTAAAGTTAGCTACATTCAAGCCATCTCCACTAAACATAAGATACATAGCAGAGTAATTGACGGGTTAAATACATATGGTCTCATGATTGGACTGCACACGCCAGCCTATGACGTGTGGGATAATTTTTATGTGTGACGTCTAGGCGTGAAGTCTAGCAGAGCACAATTCAATTTATTTTCTCTTGCATTAATGCCAAAAATATTCCTACACCTGCTCATTACTAATTGTTTGTTTACTGTAAGTTTCAGAATGCTTTATAAAATTGTTCATATTACAAAATGTAATATTTTACTTACAAAATTTAATTAAAGTATCAAAATAACGTTTAGGTATAAAACACTATTACTAGATCAGTCACCCAATAAGGGGTATCTTTAGTAGAGATCAGTGGTCATTAGCAAGTGTTTATTTTGTGTCACAGACGTTGCAGAATGAAGTTTGGAACGCAGAAGATGGAGTTGATGGCCTGGCCCGGGGGTAGTGTAGCACAGCTTGCAACTTAAACTTCATTACCGTCATTCATATCGCTGCCTTGTAGGTCTAAGAGTAACAAATACATTTCATTCAGAGAAATATAATGCAGTGACTATTGTAAAGTCTTTCATTTCAGAACGATTGTTACAGTCTTTTCTTTTTATTAAAGTATATTTTTAAATATTCCTTTAAAACGCATCTACAGCTTCAGTTTAAAAATGCCCAGGACTCCTCAGTTTGTGATTACTGCATAAACTGCATCAATTAACTGAGAAGTGTTATTGCTGGGATGAACGCTTATTGAAATACATCTGAAGAAAAAATTAGCACATACGTGCGTCGAAATCGATATTTTACTGGAGTAATAATAAACGCGACTTTTGAAATAGTTTATTGGGTTAATATCACATTCTTGCGTCATGCTTATGTCCCATTGTGTGACATAGAATGATGCTTCTGTGTATTTAGAATTGCATTAGGTAAAAACACGTGGTTTTCTTCCGATACATTCTGAATGCACATTGTAATGTGATTTGGTGATTTCTGAATACGTGAAATATACATATTTAAATATTTAGGTAAGTAATTTATTAAAATTATGTAGGTTAGTAATTTTGTATTAATTCGTTCAGGTTTTATTTTCGGTTGTGTCCGTTAATCTTGAACAAATGCATTTTGTGATATATTGTTTGCAATTTGTTCTGGCACACAGAAAATTATTTCTAATGTGTTTACGCGACAATTTATTTCAAATATGTTAAACTAGGTAATTATTTTGCGTACTAACATGCACTACCATATGGGAACACGTATGTCCAAGGTTCGTCTGGTTTAACTCGAAACATGACCTACTTAGCGCTATCCCTCCCTGTGACAAGGAAGGGGTGAACATTTTTGTAAACACATTGCAACTTGTATCCGCGACTGCCCAGTCTCCGTCAGACAGCGACAGGTGTTGCAACCAGTGCAGGTCTTACTTATTTACAAACAATGCTTTATATTGACAGTGAAATATAGTAATAATGGAAACATGGTATCAAAACCTGTGTTGTACGAGTTGATTAAGAGAAACAGGATAAGCTCAAACTGTATACAATCGACTCCCGAGCTCAATTAATGGACGTACCTTATCTCCGTGCCATTGTGATACGAATGCTATCGAGCTAATACGGTCACAAATCAACGAAGGAGATAGAAAAGATGTACGCGGGAAAAGACGGATTAACTTATATGTTGGACAACTTCATCATAAATTTAGGGGAATGTGACTCACCAAAACATCCCTAATAGACTATATATCTATACTACTGCCATCTACCAGTACTCTTTAAAGCGTTGCGGTTGGAAGTATTAAAGGGATAGCTACAATATAATGACGAGGAATCAATCGATATATTGCATGGAAGTAATGCGATGTGGGATTAAGCAGTCATGCGTTACCCACGCGGGCAATAATGCATTCTCTCTCCCTTTCCTCCCTCTCTCTCTCTCTCTCTCTCTCTCTCTCTCTCTCTCTCTCTCTCTCTCTCTCTCTCTCTCTCTCTCTCTCTCTCTCTCTCTCTCTCGCTCTCGCTCTCGCTCTCGCTCTCGCTCTCGCTCTCGCTCTCTAATCCCCATGTTTCAAGATGAGCTAGAAAAACTATACATAGAAGTGATGCGATGTGGGATTAAACAATCATGAGTTACCTAAGCGGGCCAAAATGCGCTCTCCCCCGCTCTCTAATTCCAATGTTTCAAGATAAACCAGACGAACTGTAAGTATACGGTTGAGGAAAGGCTAAGTACTAGGCCCTCTACCAACCCTCAAAGCTGCACAACAGTCATCCATGCGCGCTTAACTTCATGGGCGTCAGAAGCCAGGTTAAGGCCTAGTCGTTGGACGGCTAACGCTTTTTTATACCAGCGACCTACTAGCTTAATAAGTTCTTCCTTTGTGCATCGTTGCCACTCTACTAGCTGCTCAACATTTAGTTAAAACATGTCTCCCCGTAGGGGAGGGGATCTGTCCCCTTCAGCTGCTGTGGTGCGGGCGCTGCGGACCCCTAGCACTCCTGGTACCACTTATGTTACTAGAGGAACCTCGAGCCGAACATTCGAGCCCTCCCTGAATGGGAGTTGTTCGGATTGGGTTGGACTCGAGGTGGCAGTGGTTCCCGATAACCGTGGTAGATCGGGTACGTCTTCGGACGGGATTGAGGGAAGCCATATATTCCGCGTACTAGCCAGCATAGCTAGTAGAAGGTGTGCTAGATCACCAAGCGGCCCTACCGAGGGCAAATCCATAGCCTTCCCCTTTGAAATTGGCGCGCGTAAGTGGCGTATCGACTTCCATACCGTCTTGAGTCCACCGGATCAGATGGGGGGTCTTGTTAGTCTCTAGGTCTTGCCCTACGGAAAGCACCACGGAGGTGCCGGGCGCCCTTTCGGGATAGCTCGGTAACTCCTGGTCGTCAGAGGGAAGGGTCAGTCGTCACTTTGTGTTTTGCCCTGGTAGATACCCACGAGTTTATATAGTTAAAACATATCTAAAGAGGAACCCAAATGCATGCAATGCTTTTATGAAATTTCTCCAATATCAGAAATGGATCTTTTTATGCACGTCACAGATCTGTATACAATACTTTAATTCTTTCAACATAACGTAAGGTGTCTGTCAACATATTATGCTACTAAACTTCCGAGGTCACGTTAACACTATGGATTGTTCAAGGGAACTTTCATAAATATATAAATAAATAAACTAAATACATAAATAAATAAAAGAAATACTGCCCTGTGTTGGGGAATTCGCCATGAGTTTTGCTGTGAGGCAGATTGTAACTTTACCTCTCGAGCAGGAATTTTCTCACCAATCTGCAGGGAAAGTGCGTGATTGCCAAACGCCCCACATCCCCTCAACCCCCCCCCCCCAAAGGCTTTTGCTATTCACAGAAGAATAGCTTGCTATTCAAAAGAAAAGTGTCCAAACATTTCCACCTCAAGCATCAATATGTGTCTGTGGTTTATAAAGCCAGTCTTTTAAGTATCAATATTAATGAAGTGAGCAGTGGTTTTAATTGCCCTAGGTAGTTTGGTGCAAAGAACGCAGACAGCAGCGCCAGAGCACGTCTCGTTTCCCAAAATCACATTTTCATCCTTAGCTCCCTCCTTTTATATAAATTCACCATCTCTCTCTCCCTCTTGTGCATTATTTAAAACTGTATGTTGTGTTCCCCCTCCAGCTGTGGCGGGGATGTTGCTTTAATCGCATTAACTGTAGAGAAGCAACCCCCAGCTCCAGTAGCTGCGGCATTGCATTGTCATTACTAGGGTCCAGAACCGAGCTAAGGAATACCTTGCTCCATCAAAGTATTTATTAGTCTTCCAACCATTGCGATGCTTCTTTATTTTGCTTCATTTGTGATTTCTGTTCCCTGAATCGACATTGTTTCATAAAAGCTGCTATCTAGCAAACTCGTGCACTAATTCTTAATTAACTTTTTCTCTTAAGGGAGATGTAGCTGCATTAAAACCGGCAAAACATTTAATTTCATATTTAGAAGAACTCTGTACAGAAATTACTAATTTCTACGACATTCAACCAATTTACTTAAATTCAGTAGCTGTTCAACATAGGGAAATACCTTAATATTATGGATTGATTTTTCCAAGAGCATAATTTTCAAAGAATGAAAATTAGTCTCTTATGGGGACGTTGAACATCTGGAAAGTTTATATTGTTGCCAATGTTTACATTATTAAGTTTCAAGCCTGTATGCATGTCTTATAATAACCCAGATGACAACTTCAATACAACTACTTGCCAAATTATTAAGTATTTTACTAATATTTTATGTCAAATATCTATGGAAGTTTCAAGAGATCCAAAGAATTTGAAATAAAAAAAACAGCCAACGGTTTTACGATTAAAAGAATCTGACTAACTACTCATTTTAAATGAGTACTTTTTTGCATTTTGAAACTATATAAAGTACTATTTAGGTCGTTTGATAAGTCTGGTAAATTTCCATTAAGGGCTTGAAATTTTTTTCTGCAACTTTGTATGTGGTACGCTGTATTATTCTAGCGGGCTAAGGCAGCATGCCTTGGAGCCTGGCCACGAAAAGCGGCCCGGGTTCGATCCCACCCATGTGGTGGGGAGTTTAGGTCCCGGGTATAGGACCGCTGCCCACTCAGCATCGCGAGGAAAGTGAGGAGCTTACGCTAGGTAAGCGGCCCTGGCCATGGAAACCAACATTCCGGCTGGGGGATGCTGAGATGCTGACCACATCTCCTCCCCGTATCGGTTGGGTAATCGTCCACCTCTGTCATGCGTAAGTGGGCGTGAGGCCGGCAGTCGATTTGGTAGGCCTTGGCCCCCTTAGGGCCGTCGCGCCATTGGTTAACTCTAACTTTAACGCTATATTATTCAAAAGATTGACAGAAAATCTGAATGTGCTACAATAAACAATTCATTGTTGACCGCCATTTGAACTGATCGGTCTGAAGGCTGCGATTGAAAATGGAACAGAGTTTCCTGTTACACCGGACAACAACAAAATAATTGTTTAATGTTTCCAGCACTTCATAAGGCAAATCTTACCAATTTTGGGTTGACAATGACAATTTTACTAGCTCTAGTTTCTATGATATACACAAGGTGGAAGTATTACATGTTAACGGATTGAGAGAAAAGGATACATTTTAATTACATACATCCTAACAACAATGAAAGTGCATTTGATTTTTTAAACTGGTAATTACATGTTAAGAGTTCTAAATTCCTGGAAAAATGCTTCGCAGATAGTCGTGTCTGAAGAGAATCATGTGGTGGTCAATTGACTTCGTCGTCTTTTAGCTTGCCTCTTGTGATGGAGTTCCGCAGAATCCTTGTACAAAGACCAACAGTAATCCGCAAGCATTACTTCATTCCAACGACCCTGATATCTTTGTTCCATAAGAGAAATGTCCTGATGGAATCTCTCCCCCTGTGCATCACTAACAGTTCCACAACTAGGAGAGAAAAGGTCTTGGGAGTGGAGAAAATGGATTTTAAGGGACATGTTGCATCCAAGGTTACAGTACTTTTGCAGGAGCATTGTCACCAAATGCATGTAGTTGTCATCACTTTTGTTGCCTAAAAGTCCATGAACAACACCCTTGAGGCTGGCCCCGTATCTCAGTCGGTAGAGCACCTGCCTGCCGTGCTAGGGGTACCGGGTTCGATTCCCGGCGGTGGGCTTGGGGATCTTTCTCCGACCAAGATAATTCCCCATTTTATCCAGAGTCTGGAAGTAGGCATGAGTGCGAATGTGTGCGTGACCTAATGATTAAAAACCAAAAAGATAACGCGTTAACAGCTTCAGTATGTTACAAAGGAGAACGGCCGCCGATATGACCATAGCAGTTAAAGGCGGGGTATAAATGGAACAAGGAAAAAATAACATCTTTGAAGACTTCCCAAGCTTCCTTTTCTTTCCCCTCCAAAATTTTGTCAAATGCAGGATCCTTTACAAGTTCTCTTATTTGTGGTCCGACAAAAATGCCTTCCTTAACTTTTGCATCACTTAATTTCCAAAGTTTCTCTCTGATTGTGTTTCGTTATTTGACAGTTGTGCCAACAACCAAAAAACTCCCCCAAATTTAAAATCTTTACTTTAAAATATGAAATGTAACTTTATCTTCAAAACAAGAGCTGATCTACCATTTTTATGGTGATTTTTAATTTAGCAGATGGAAACAACGTAGATTAACTATTTTTAAGCACAAGACATTTTCATTGTTGCCCAGTGCTTTTAAACATTTTCATTTGAGGGGCTGGACTGCTTCACAGGTCAAAATTGAACTGGATGAAGTTCATCCAGACTCTGCACCAACATTTAACCTTATTTACCTCTGGATCAATGAATTTAAATGTGGTCGTAGAAGCACTGAAGATTAATCACACTCTGGTCGCCCAACTGAGGTCACCACACGGGATAATTTGAAAAAATCCATGATCTAATTATGCAAGACCACCGAATCAACATTAGTGAGATTGCTGAGGCTGTAGGCATCTCAAATGAGTAAGTGCACAATATCCTGTATGAAACATTGGCAATGAAAAATCTGTGTGCAAGAGAGTACCGCAATTACCCACATCGACTAAAAGCGTATCCGCGAAACACTTCTGCCATGTGTCTGAGGAGGTTTAATCACAATCCGCAAGACCTTTTGGGCCAATTTGTGACCATGGATGAAACTTAGATCCGTCATTACACACCAGAGTCTAAAGAGCAGTCAAAACAACGGACAAAGGCTGATGAAAGTGCACCAAAGAAGGCAAGGGCCATTTTGTCAGCTGGTAAGTTTATTTTTTTATGTTTTATCATTCATCAATCGGCAAGTATTCTTTATAGATGTTTCTTATTGAGAAAGTTTGTAAAAGTGTGCATACAATTGAGGTAGCCGTGGACGACACCTCTAGCTAAATATGGCAGGATCACTGTAACACAAATTGGGAACTGTAAGTCTGATAGTTATCACTCGTCTGGGGCGTCTATACTGGAGAGGTCACTCAGAAGAAGATATTGTGACAGCCTGCACTTGAGGCGGGTTAGTTGGCGAGTGCGAGCACCTAGATTGTAGGCAACAGCTCCAGGGTTCTCCTGGAGATGATAAAGTGCCAGCTGGAGGATGTACTGGTCAATGGGTGGAAGGCCAAACTCATGATGAAGCTGGTGGTTTCTGACGAACCATGGAGCATTTGTAGCTGTACGAAGCACCCTGTTTTGTAATACCTGCAGTTGGTGGAGATTAGTCTTGCTGGTACCATCCCAGTCTGGAACTGCATAGGTAAGAACAGGACGAACTAGAGATGTGTAAAGACGGAAGGAGGATGCATACACAAGTGAGGTGCGCCTGCTGTGTAAAGGGCAAGTTTTGATAGCCGGGCAGATGCAAGTATAACAGACTGACAAATGTGGGCGTTCCAAGTAAGTCGAGTGTCTAGTAGCACCCCAATATATTTCACTGGCACACTGGTGGGTAACCATGAGAGCTGTTCGCCGAATAGGTCTAGTGAAGAAGGATTTCTATAAGGACGTAAAGAGAAGGTCTTAACCTCTCTCTTGTTAGTAGCTAGTAAGTTGATGGTCAATGCCTTTTTTGAGGGGGGGGGATTATCAAGGAATAATGTTCATAGACTACATGCAAAAAGGCAGAACTATAACTGGAGCCGACTATACTTCATTGTTAGATCTTTTGCAACATGAGGTGACTGAAAAGATACCAAATTTGAAATGCAAAATTGTGCTCTTTCATCAGCATAATGCACCACCGCACACATCAGCAATCGCAATGGCAATCTGCATGAGTTGGGCGTTGAATTGATTCCTCATCCACCTTATTCACCAGATTTTGCTCCAAGTGACTTCTTCCTGTTTCCAAACTTGAAAATTTGGTTTGGTGGTAAGAAATTTTAATCAAATGAAGAAGTAATAGAGGAAATTAACGTTTCACACAATTGCAAAACAATTGAATTATTTACAATTTAAAATTATTCAATCTTTTAATTATATTTTGATTATAATACTCCTCTTATCAATGGTTAACAAATTGATTTCACGTCTTTCATTAAGACATGCTTCCTATTTCCGACTTTCCAGCACACACAAAGCGTTACATTCTAAGTCCTTAACTTCCGACGTTCCAGGATCAAGTGAGGCGGTCCTTCTTATCATGATTATTGATTTTCTCTCCTATGTCGCCATAACTGCTAAAGAACTCTAGTTCTGATTGGTCAACACTAACCATTGTACCACATTTCTTTAAAGTTACATCATCTCATTTACGCAATTTACACATTCATGGCCAACTATACAAATACAGTTTCTTTTTCACACAAAACAGTCATTTTAAACTAATCCTTTTTAAACATATAAAATTGTTCACTTATCAGGGCTAAAACCAAAAGCAACGGTTACAATTCTCACAAATATTCAAACGTTTAAAATACTACAGTTGGTAGAGAAGCCAAGGTAAATGAGGACCTCATGTTTCAGGAAGGCAACTATGCCACTAAGGACATTTTTATAACCCTCACTGAATCCTGTGTTTCTCAGAATTCACTGTTAATAACAAACTAGGTGCTAAATAAATAAATAAAAAGGATTTAAAATTTGAATTTTCATTCCCAGAAGGTCACAATTATAAAAGAAGTTTGTTCTCCGTGTCGCAATACGGCAAGTCCGCTGATCAACAAAGTTTGGAATTTAAAGGAGCCCTTGGAGAAATGAAATTGTCGCAGAGAGACCTAGAAATTCCTGCTTAGCGTTTATTTACAGTAGCTGTAAAGTGTAGACGGCACGCAAACAAACAGGCTGTACCACCAGGCTGCCCGTCTTCACGATAACGCCAGTAAGTCGTAAATCTGACGTTATATTGGACAAACTTATTTATTTTTACTGCCCTCTGTCGCCATGCTTGTTTAGCAAACGACTTTATGTTCCTACCTGGAAGAAGTTGCGTTTACACGCAGCTCTCCAAGATCCAAGTGTCGTGCAGTAAATCACCCACAATATTGTATGTACCTGCACATTATCATTTATCGTGTGAATCAGTCCACGAAGTACAGTGCAAACACTTCCTGCAGATACTGCTGATGAGTGAAAACTTCCTGGTACTTTACATTTTTAATTGATTACTGATCCTTTTTACTTTTTAAGGTTTAACGTTAATAACCAGTAACATAATTAACTAGGAGTGAAATGCATGAATAAGCTTGGGAATTACCAAAAATTTATCTTAGAGGATAAAGGGAAACCCGGTATAAAATCTTAACAAGATAACTTCCTCCAAAAGGTGGACACACCTTCAAATTGCTATATATCATGCACTATACATTGCACTTTACTTCTGTAAATTGCATTTGGTTATACATACATGGAAGTTTACAAATGTTCAATCTGCCCTCCTGCAGCTGCACGGATAGTACCCACCTAGACGGTCGTCCAATTCATCCCACACTCGATGACGAATATCTTGCGTCACTGAGTTCACCGCCGCGATGCTACAGTTTATAGGCCATTCAAACCTCTGGGAATAAACAGCCCTTTTCACAAACCCCTATAAGTAAAACTCTCTGGGAGTGAGATCAGTGGATCAGGATGGCTAGCACTGAAACACCGGTCACGTCCCCCATGCGACCTATCCATTTTTGGAGCACTCTGGCGGTAGTATTAAAAACTTTACATCTTGCAAATGTACCTGACGGAATTCAAGAGCAGGAAGTATAGAAATTTGAAAACATGTCCATCTTTTTCTATCACCCTCTACCTCCGAACTCGGAACTTCTTAAATAAGTGTCAGACGCGCTAAACTCTCAGCACAAAAATGTGCTAACTGATTTTGTTTAATGGTCAGCCTGAATTCAATCAAGGCTTCCCTCCTCCCTCTTTCCTTCCCTCCTTTATTCTTCCTGTCCTCCTTCTTTTGACGTCTTTATTATGTTTTATACCCCTTTATGTTTATTTTTCCCTCTTCTATATATTATTCTTATATGTATGGATGTCTACTTGATGTTAATACAGATAAGAATTTAGAAAAATGGATACATTACACATTTCTTTTTATGACAAAGACAATAGAAGAATTGCATAAAATACTGGGCAATTCAAACCAATATCAACATATACCTCGGCACAATTAATGATGTAAAACAATTTCTCCTCTGTTCTGACGGCACATCTAGTTCAAGCTATCATGTCAATTCCAAATCCACATTAACATTATAAGAGGAGACAATGTAAATTTGTATTAATATATTAATTTCAAAAGTCGCTTACACAATTTTCATAATCTGGAAAAATACTGAAACATTTAATGACAAAGGTGGGATTTGAATTAGGAATCTTCCAGTCTCCGTCCTGTTGCTCTAAACACTGAGCTACAGTGGCAACATGCCAGGAAAACAAATTCTTCAACTGAACTCATTTTACCCGGTAAACCACTAGAAGATCACATATATGTACATGAGATACATACCTTAATGGCGACTTATTCTGCTGTAAATTATTTACGACGTGTCCCGTGCTTCATAGTTCAGAGCACTATGTCAATTAATGGAAACGAATTGTTCTTCAACAGTACTCGTGGAACCGAAAGGGTTAGAAAAGGTAAAATCTGACAAACATTCAATGCCATAGCTGATCTTAAATGATAATGTTGCAGATTCTGGGTTAAGTTTCCTGTACATTTTCTCCTAGTCTTCAAAGCCATGATTGCGTTTAATAATTCCCTGCAGTTGCGAAAAACTTGTAACCCCCGGGTACTTCCTTTCAACATTTCTAATGATCCGACAATCCTCTGATTCGCAAGGTTGCTCTTCCGAAGCAGGGAAAGAGTTTCAAATACATAATATATTATACTGCAATTATGGGAATCTCGGCCAAATCCGCGCCATGGCTCAGTGTTTAGACCGCTTGGCTCTCACCAAGGCGGCCTGGGTTCGATCCCAGGCGACCGCAAAGTAAGATTTGTGATGGACAACACGGCGCTGGGGTGGGTTTTCTCCGGGACCTCCGGTTTACCCCGCCATCTCATTCCACCGGTGCTCCATCTTCATCTCATGTATCATCAGTGTCACCGCCTGCGGTGCCGTATGTAGTAAAAGCGGGCGTTAAACACTACACATTTCATTTCTCGGCCAAATATTATATATTTTATCATCTTAAGAACTGAAAACACAACTTAGAACTAAAAATGACAAAATAAAGGACCGCCACCTAAAATGTTCTTTAATTCCAGATATTTAGCCACACAGATATACAACAATTATTAGGCCCACATAATTACTCTACATAGCCCTGATGCAGGTATTGTTACACTAGGCGGGTACACCAAACCCGATCGTTTAATTAACTTTTGGGCAATTCATTCCTTGTTAAAAGATACCTACTTAAAGCGACACAACATTTTTTCATAAATTTGAAATATTATAAATGGAAAGGCAATTGAATATAATGCAGTATTTTACTTCAGTTTTATTTATTGTTCAAGAGAGTTTTTACCTTCTTACTTCGTAAATATTAAAGTAGAGAAAGTACTGTTTTCCACCCTAATAATGATGCGATGGTACAACAGAAATAAACGAACTGAGACATCATGAGCTGTGTGTGTGCGTGCGTGCGCGCGCACGCGCGTGTGTGTGTTGATATTTAAGCTCAGCATCTTGCAAGGATGCGACACCGAAGATTTTCAAGGAAACCCTCCCCCTCAAATTACTCTTTAACTTGGAAATATTTTCAAAAGCTTTCACCCTCCTCCCACAGTCAGCTCTTCACTCTGAAAATCTTTTGCATAGCTGGCAAACAGAAGAGGAAGGCAACATCTTACTACAGAAAACCTGTAGAGCTCGTTAATGCGTAGATTTATGTTGTCATATATATATGCTCTATGTGGGGGGGGGGGGGCTGTGTGCAAATGTCAGGTGCTCAGTATAGCTGGAGGTACCCGAAAATGACTCCAGAAGGCGTAGGAACATACAGTCATATTAAACAGTATTATACGGGAGGGATTCTATATCCATGACAGGCAGAAGTCTACATATGGCATACGTAAAGAGCGCCGTCCCTCCACAAGCGCCACAGAGCTGACGAAGGATGTCCAGCAACTACTTGCAACTGGCATTTTCCAGGCTTCAGGCTTCACTCGATTTTTAGTACATATGGTTTATATACAGAAGGCATTATACTATCAAATTTTCAGGTGTGTAGCGTTGTGAGTAGAGTGATAGTTCCCTTGTGAGATATTCCTTGTAATCAGATTGCATTTTCAAATATTTATACTTTTCTCAAATACGAAATAATTCTCTCTTTATTTTTTAATATTTTGGCTACGTAGTTTTAAAGACATATATAGACCAGCACTTAAAAGGATTTGACTATTGCCTACAACATATTCCGCTATAGCTCTTGCAAGTAGAAGGCAATATGCAGTAGCATAATTTCTGCAAATGTTTATTTCCATCAACATGAAATAGATGAATGACTGTCTGCAAGAATAGTTTGTTCAAAAGTGAATTCAGAGAGGCATATATATGCAACACATATTTACCTGAAATTATTGTTCTGCAATTAGATGTAATGTGAAATTAATGTAATTATTTTGTGCATGTGTTTATTTGTGTTTACTTTTTTATTTAAGGACCTTTAACCGTTAGGTTATGCCATGATCAATTAAGCTCGGTCCATATAGTTCTTATCTATCACACAACAAATTTCAAAGGTGTATTACCCAATCAGGAGAGGGAAAGGGACAGCAGAAGGATACATATCATCTAGGCATGTTTGAAGGTTACTATTTGTAATTGTTTTCTTTTCATAACTTGGCTAGCGTGCTTGGCCTTGCTTCGGTTAGAGCTTCCGCCCCGTCGCAGAGACGTGGCTGAGATCTGGCCCAGTATAAATAAACAAAGTAAACATTTTCTGTGTGAAAGAATGCAGCAGGAGCACGCGATTGTGGTCGATGTGTTGGACCAGGGCTGTAGCAAGGACATTCCTTTATTGATTGCTCACTCACGCCAACTGTGTTGACTCTCCGGCTCTCCACGTTACTTCTGCTTCTGACCCTAAACAGCGTCTGCTCTGAGCAAGAAAGCGCAGAAATGTTTGCACAGCCAGCTGTAATCCTCAACAGATTGCCCTTCACATCTCCGCTCGATCACAGTTCGATCCCACAGAAAAACAGCTCATGGGTTACTTTCATATATTTCCCTACCGTCTAGAAACTGCTCCCACAAATATCTATCTTTCTATGAGCTTTTGTTAATCCAAGATCATCTTCACAAATAATTTCATTACAAATTTTCCTGTAGATATAAGAAGCTGAAGTCATAACTAGATGTTGAAATGTTGCTATGTACCAACTTTGAAGTCTACTCTTTCCACGACATCGCAAGAAACAAAAGCTTAGCGACTCACCACTTAAAAATTTTGAAAACTAGTAGCAATTAAAGTCTTAGAAATTCCTAAGGGCCTAAAAGGCCTGCACTAACGCAGGCAATTCTGTGTAGCAAGTTTGTGTAAATTTCCCACAGAATGTTCTTACCAGATATGACGTACAAAATATATTCAAAATGAACAGAACTTCACAGTCTCTTTCCAGAAATAATCGTTAAGATATGTCCAAAAATTAAAAATATCGAATGTTTCCATTTAACAGGTAGATTAGAATGGAGGGATTTCCTGAAAATCTTGTGGTCGGATCTTTGGAAAATGTTTGTTTTCAATACCAAGGTTAGCATCTATCCAATATTTTCTTTTTGTACTATGCTGCTTCCACACAGAAGTTTCCTAAACTTTATTTAGGACGCCACAAAATATACACTTCGTTGAAATTTCTAAATGGAATTTTTCAGCGAGAAAAAAAAATGCTTCTTTACTTAGAACAGTAAGCTGGATTGCATTGCATTATTCGGAGGGGATTCGGCACCTCGACCAGACTGGTCTTTTGTACCTATGTCTTAAGTGGTGCACTCCCGTTAGGGAGGATGAAGCGAGAGGAGACAAGAGGGCGGCCAACCCCAAGGAGTCACTACACTAAAGATGGCGAGGTCCCTACACTTTGTCAGATAGAAACTACCCAGCGGTGGGTAGGACAATCGTCATACCTGCCGTGGCCCCGAAACAGTCACGAGGCCGGTTCGGAGACCGGAGGCCGCCTTCCCAGAGCAGAGTACTCCAGGCAGACTTGCATAACCGGCATCCCACCTGCCGCACTTCTGAATCGGCCCACTAGGCCGGCTCGAAGATCAAGTCCGTCCCGCCGGAGGGGAAAGCATTTTCCTCACAGTATATCATCCCGCCATACACAGCCGAGACTCCCGCCGACACTTGTACCCTGAAAGATACCACTAGATGAGAGATGATGTGAAATGATAATCGGGATGAAATGGAGGGACGGGAAATTAGGGGGATGTAATTAAACTACCCTGCATTCGCGTAGGGATCCAGGAAACATCCCAAAAAGCCTATGGCTCAGGTAGGTCGGACGCGGGAATCGAATCCGGGCTTCCCGAATACGGGCCACGGGTGAAACCAAATAAAAAGAGAGAGAGTAAATCGAAAACAATGAGGACCTCTTTGAATATCAACGGATTACCCTACATACACATCTAAATTGAGGTAATGCTTATTAAAAATACTAAGTAAAGAGACAAACAGAAGTACTGTACTGTAATGAACACAGATTATTTTAAGATGGTTATTATAATTTAGTCAACGTAATAAACTTATCAAATATATTCCTTCAGGTTACATCTACACCTTCACTACTCAAGAAGGAGGTACTATTCTGAAATCAATAACGAGATTTCATTTTAAATAAAATTTTAAATCCTGTAAAATCCAAACAAAATAAATGAGAAGTTCTGTATAAAAATATCCAAGCGTGTGAATATTATAACTGAAAATGGAGAAAAATGGAATAACTTCCCCATTGTTATCGTGATAATTTCAAATTGAATGATGTGATTTTCTGTACTCCTAAAGTAAATACTTGACTGCAGATAACAATAACAGTAATAATGTTACTCCAAATATAGATAGATAAAGATATCCATATTCATAAACTAAATAAATTTTAATTGAAAAGAAATGAATTGTTTTGCACACTTAATATGATGTAAGTTCATGGAATTATTTGTTTTCTAGAGTTAATCAAGCAGAACATTCTCTCTTCCCCTTTAAACCTGAGTTGTAAATTCTGAAGAATTCATATAATATCATACTTTGTAATTGGAAATAAGTAATATATAGTATACTACTTTAATTGTGTCAGCTAATGAATTTCTTCATTATTGTTTATTGCACTTTTTCTATATACTTATATTCTATGTGCATCTATGGGAGTTTCTAAATTGATAAATATAAATTCAAAGAACTTATTTAACAATTGTTTTCAATTTCTGCAGTATCGGTAGCAATTACACTATACAAAGAAATGCTAAATGTTCAATCCAACACTCTTCAAATTGTGCCAGCATAATTATGATGAAATTCCCACACCTTGAACTACCCTGTGTTTCAAACGGGAAGAGTTCTAGAGTCCAGCTAATCAGATGCGTTACCAGTTTGTTACCCCCATTCTTTTTATATTTTTCGCATTCTCGCACACTCATAAAACGTTCAGGTCTGGTTGGCGCTAGATGTAAGGTTAACCAAATTAAACTTTCCAGACTTTTATAATGATACAGTTGCCAAAATGAAAATTGGAAAAATCATTTTCGCAAATTATGTGCATTTTTAAATGCGATAATTATAATTAAATTTCATGAATTACCTGTTTTTCTAATCCAATGGAACTGCCAGGGGCTCATCCATATCACTATCAATGTCACGTCAAGAGACAATTCGTAAATGTCACTGTCTTCATCGTCTGAGTCATTCAAATGTACGATTATAGGTTCCAAAATCTCATCACGTGCTATTTCTTACTTGAAATTGGTCTTTTTGTACGTTTTCTGCATGTCTCGCGAAGTAAGAGCGCAAGTTTTTTTCTGTAGAGTTGGAAATTCACCTTGGTCATGAAACTCAAACACAACTCTACGTACACGTCTTTGTCAAAGTCACTTAAATTTGTAACCCTCTTCTGAGGACCAAAATGTTTTCTGGACGACACAAACATTTGGGCACCACTGGAATCAGATTTCCTCTCCACAAATGTGGAACACACTTGCTTTACCTTCACCTTACGCTTCAGCAGTAAGCCTTTACATATTTTTAACTCAAGATGATTTGTATATTTCCAATTGCTCAATTTTTTTAAGAACGTGAAGACCTTAAGAATAATACTTCGAGGCTGGCTTTGCAATATCTGCCTCTTTAACTCGCCACTAAATTCACTGCATCTTCGTTGTTCAGAGAAAACAAAACACAAAATGGTTTTATCTTTTCTCTCAACCTATATTATCGCTATTACATCATGGCTATTTTATACATGCGTGCCACAGAGGTAAAATTATGTGCAACTCTGAATGTACTAATAATATATTTATAACGGTTTTATTACACAAAGTACTCGTACATGCCAAATGTGTATGTTTACATAGCTCCCGATTTAATGTTAGTGCAATATAAATAGAGGTATTCTAGCGCTAAATCTGCAAAATCAGTACGCTTGATAATAATTATAGGAGTAACTTTCATCGTTTATAGTGCACAGATATTTTAGCAGAAAGCTTATGTATTAGTTTAACTACCGAATCCATAGATGTTTTAGTTTTACTTAATTTAAATAAAAATAAAACGCTACAATACTAGAATGAAAAGAAATGATCCTATAGCATCGTTTAAATTGCTACTATTTATGAAATATGAAAAGGAACGTGCCTGGAAGTCTATAGCGTGATCAAGAAGTAACGTACAAGGAAAGGAAAAAAAAAACAAACAAACAAACAGCTTTTTAATCCAGGATTGGAGGTAGTGTTTGCATTATTTACAAGCCCATCACTGACACGCCCAACATAATCATTTAATAGCTTTTCTTTTAACTACAGTATTCAGACAGATGTTCTGACAAAACAAAGAAATATCATGTGTATAATGGAGAGATTATTGATTTTGTTGCCTGGCTCAGATCACGTGAAACAAATGTTGGGGGTTGAAATTGTGTGTTCCTGTCTTAAGTGAATCATCAAACAAATCAATGCACTACAGTTGTACAAAGGTATTTCCACAAATCTTTAACTCAGTTCATAAACTAAAGAGAAGAATAAGCTTCTGTAATAGTTTATAGAAGCTCTATAAAACAAGCGATAATAAAGATAGTTCACTGAATTACAAATCAAGTTTTCTTTATGAGCATAGTAACTATTGTCGAAATTTCACCGAATATATATTATATTACAGTATTTTAACCATGAAAGAGCATTTTAGAAGGTTCATGTTTGTATGTGCGTGTAGCGGTTATGAACATTAACCCCGTAGCTCAGTCCGTAGAGCACCTGCCTGCCGTGCTAGGGGTCCCGACTTCGATTCCCGGCGGTGGGGGTAGGGATTTTTCTCCGTCCGAGATAATATCCTCATCTTCCCCAGAGTCCGGAAATATGAGTGAGAGTGCGAATGTGTGCGTGATGTAATGATTAAAAACCAACCGATATGTTCGATATGTTCCAAAAGGAGAACGGCCGCCGATATGACCATTGCAGTTAAAGGCGGGGTATAAATGGGACAAAAAGAGAGCAAAAAAAAAACATATTAGTTCAAACACTAAAACTGCGACAATATGAGAAGAATCTCCCCAGTCTATTCGAATACTTTTATTTTTTGTTTTCAAAAATGACTATAACAATTTTGATTAAAGTAGTGTATATTTATTACATTTGACCGGCATATTAAAGATATATCTTTATATTTTTGGAATAGGTTCTGAAATCCTCTCCGGTCTGTATTACTTTGGCGTAAATATTGAAATACAAAATATAGAAAAATTTTAGCCCACCCATACCCTATATCCTTAATGCATAACATTTGGCAGCATAAATCTGGAAGGTAACATGTCCAACACATTCTTTGTTATTATGATTAACACTCAACTGTCCTTACTTTCGTTAAACGTGAAAGGGCTTTCTTCTTGGGCGGGAATTTTCTCATAGACCTGGAGTTCTTAAAAGAACACTTAGTGACCCACTTTTTAAAAATCAGACTCACTTTAATGTCTGTATCCCACAATGACATGTGAAAATAAGAAGTGAAAGTTTATCTGGATAAGTGTTTGGCCCTAGAGCCCCAATATCTGCGTTCGATTCCTATCTGGGGAATGGGAATTTTTATATAGTCAAGGTCCAGAAATATAAATTAGAGGTGTGTGTGTGTGTGTGTGTGTGTGTGTGTGTGTGTGTGTGTGTGTGTGTGTGTGTGTGTGTGTGTTAGTGTGTAACCCAAAGTTTCACCAAAACAAATGATAAATGTATTCCAAGGTCTAAATGCTGCTGATATTACCACAGGAGTATAAACGGAACAATAAAATAAGCAATACAAGCTCCTGTAAAAATAATTTCCAGAAGATGAGTAGACAAAGACATGTGAATATAACACAATGAGGTTCCCCCCCCCCCCTCAAGAGACACCGTATATTTCTGGTGTATTCATTTTGAACTTTTTATAGAATACAATATCAGTATTTACCATGATGAAAGTTACGAAAGGTAAAACTGATGTTTTACACTCACATGACTTTGTCTACCCTTACAAAACTACTCTTAAAAATCTTATTCCTCCATTTACTTCCTGGTACTACAAATAAACATTTGCACATATTTACTAATTTTACTGTATGCACAAAAACGATGGGAATACGACAAGCTTTAGGTGTAATTAGAAAAGTCAAACACTGACCGCGTTGAGTGGTTATATCGCTTGGTCTTCACCATCGCGGCCCGGGGTCGATCCCAGGCAAACGCAAAGGAAGAACAACATGGCGCTGGGGCGGATTTTCTCTGGGTCCTCCGGTTTCCCTAGCCAGCATTCCACCAGCTGCTCTATCTTCTTTATCATTCATCTCGCCCTCATACCATTCACTTCCTTCACCTTCACACCAGATAATGGATTAATTACCTATCGCGGTTCTCTGGTGGATCCGAAGCCTAACCTTAAAAGGAATAGAGGAACAAGAATCTCCTAACACCGCGATAGTGGTACAAGTACGGAAGTTAAAGAAGAAGATAATTCTAACAAAGGAAAGGAATATTTATTAAACAGTTCATTCCCCTCTTCCCTAAAACATATTTGACACAAATATTGTGCTTTAATCTTACGAGATAGACGACGTCTGAGGATATAGCCAGAAAATTTAAGATACATTCCATGCATTATCAAACTACTAAAAAATGTGGTATTTTAATCAAAATTTTTAGAGCCGTTTTGATAAAATCAACATTTTTGAAAAATACTCTGTATAAATAAAAAGTTGTCTGCGCTGAGAGGATTTTCCTAAAAAGTGAGTTGCAGCCTTTGGAGATGCTGAACTTAAAAACGGTTAAGTATCAAACTTGATAGTGTAAGTTATGGTGTTCAGTCATGGACACAGCCTGACTTTTTTTCTAAAAGTTGTTTTTGGAATTAAAATATCTTAAATGATATTTTCACTGAACTGTATTATCTAATTTTGCACAGAATGCAAAAGTAAGTATATAAACAGTAGAGAGGGTAAAAATAGACAGTAATATTGACATATTCTGACACGAAGATGTTCAAGATTGCTCCTGCCACTTAAACACTAACTCACGTTTATAATAGACACTTGATGACCTCGTGCTCAGTCGACGTAAAGCCAAGTTTTATTGACCGGGACATACATGCATACAAAAGCAGCTGGTATAAGAGTTTCCCTTCTCTTTAAGCCCCACTGCTATGAATGTTTTAACACCTGCCTTCCTCCTCTTCCGTCATATTTCTTGTCGGGTTTGAATCCTAGCTCCCATATAAATTCCACCACTCCGTTGTTTTGAACGCCTGATAAAATGGGCCTTAGTGGGGCTAGAGGCTTTATTATTGCATTACAATGAAGCAATAGTAAGGTTTCTGGTTTTGTTTTAATATATATTTTGAACGTTGGTTTGCAGGTCCACGAACAATAGCCAGCTAATAACGTATCATATAACGGTATTCTGTCAAATACATTGTGATTCTGTGCATCTATGTACAGTGACGCTGTGAGTAATACATGTAATAATCGACAGTGGACATTAAAGTAAAACGTAAAACATTAATGACATTAAAATATTACATAAAAAATTTAGATAATTTTATTTCCAAAGCATTCTCGGGAAAAATGTGGAAGTATGAGAGAGAAAGGAAGAGAGACAGAGACAGAGAGAGAGAGAGAGAGAGAGAGAGAGAGAGAGAGAGAGAGAGAGAGAGAGAGAGAGAGAGAGAGAGCGACGTAACTCAAGAACAAAAACGCAGTTCATTACCAAACTTGAATTAAGTTCTGCATCTGTTATCTAACATTTTAAAGAGGATCCCCGTCCCCATATCTTTTAAGAAAACGCTTTTTCTGCTCTTTTATCTTCAAAATATATGAAATATATATGAAATATATATAAATATATATGAAATAAACTTTTATTTTTATCCATATTCGAAATTAAATGATCTTAATTTTTAATGAGTTTGGTATAATGATAGATTTTTGGAATTTATTTATTCTAATATAATTTAAGTTAGTGGAATTTGAATTTCAGTTTTTTAAAATGTACTATTTTTTTCAATCTGTTATAACTCCCTTGTACCTTAAACAAAATGTGCAATAAGGCCTTTTTGATAGTCGTTTATCTCTATTAAAATGAAGAAGATGTAACATAAGATGATGTGGATATGAAGATGGTGAATGCAGTAAATTTGGGATGTAACAATATTTTTAAATGCAAGCACGCGCATTTACCATTTTAACCGACAGTGCCAAATTGTTATGATATACACTACATAAGCAGGTACATTAATTCCAGTTAAAAATATAAGCTGTATAGCATTTTAATTAATTTGCCAGATGTAGGGGAATTTCATAGAAAATTAAGTACCTAGGCTGCAGTTTTTAAAATAGGAATATAATGTTATATAAAAGTCTGTTATGTTTTTTGTAGGTTCACTTATTACTGAGAAAGTTATCTTCGCGGCAACCTGTGTGTATCGCATTAGGAGGTCTTGGGTTACATTCTCGCCAAAATTTTCGTGATTTTTACAGGTTATCATTCGAATGTGGTATGGTTTATCACCTACTGGACTTCGTTTCACTCATTTTCTTTCCTTCCATTTCCATGTTGCATATCATTTGTGTTTCTAGGTTAGTGACTTGGTGTTTTCCTTGCTCCAAGGAAATGTTATTATCCTGGACAAGTACATGGTGTTCATTTTTATCTGTAATTTTACCACGCAAAATTAGACATTAATAGCATCACTGATGGAGCGAGTTTATATACGATTACCATAGCGGCTTGCGATCGTATTTGATGTGATGACAGCAGATTTGAGGCCTCCCTCTACTATTTGAGAAATGGGTCTGTTCGCGTAATATAAAGGTGCGTAATTTCGCCTGGTGCGTAGAGACGATAACTGTTTTTTAAATATATATATATATACATATACATACTGCTATGCAATGCACTGCATAGCTAATTATGCAGCCATAAAGGTATACCTACCATGAAGAATATACGAAATAAGTCACTGAGCACTTCGTTCACAATGAACATCTGTTTTTCTGTTACAGTAGACATATTGTATGCATATTGTAAACCTGCCACATAAATATTTCAATTTGATCTTAACTCTTTTCCATCACCCACAGTTTCCTCACAATCTAGCTTCATTACAAACATGAAAATTAACAGAACATGTTTTAGGAATGAAAAATAAATTAGTGTTACAATATGTGAAAAGCTTTTATCCAAGTCTAAACAAGAAAATCTCTCTAGTACATAGCCTCCTGTGCCCATTTTACTGTATTTCCTTTCTCTCTTCCTCTTAAACATTGTCTGTATTGCGAGAAGGTATGCTTGAGGCTTTCACATTATTTATTGTTTCTAGATTGGAACCAGTCACTTTATAGCGTCCAATCTCTCTTTTTGCGAGTAACTGATCATGTATCTTGCAAATGTTTGTTGCACCTATTGGTTTTGAAAAATATAAGGATACCAATATTAATATACATTTTAATTAAGCCTGAAAATGACAAAACATTTATATCGTATACTAATAAAACGTAAGACATTTATGTTGCAAACAAAGTTGTATAAATTTTACGGCACCTGGACACTTTTGATAATATTAGCTCTCAGGAACTTGTCTGAATGCTGGATAGCGTTGCATAAACTCCTCTATGCAGGGGTTTAAATTATATTCATACTCCTCACCAATTTTAACGCCGGTACGAAAGTAGCATTCAACCATGTAGACGCGGTGTTCTGTGTTCATATCCAGGGGGAGTTGGTAGCATTAGTTGGGAGCTTAACCACCTCAGAGCTCTGTAAATTGCCTACTGTTTCGCAAAATTTACCGCTTCTTCTCCGTAGAGGGCACTGTGATTTCAATATAGACTCACTAGTCAACTATGACGTCATTCTTGCTCAATCGGAGGGCGGGGAATAAAAATGAACACCGTGTATAGAGCTACCTATTTCCAAGAGTAGTTCCTCACCTCCTCTGAGCAGGTCAAGTAGTAGGAAGGCCTTGTTTTTTGGTAATTACGCACATCTCTATGCCCGCCTGTAAGTGTGCACTCTGTAGCCTTCCTCCTAGAGGGTTGGTACCCATAATAGGCCGCTTTGAGTCACACTGTACGATGTTGTTGCTTTCCACTACATAATTCACACCTCAATTTCTATTATTTACAATACATCCATAGGATGAACATTTTAAAATATTTCTTTCTGTTATTTGTGAATGTAAACTGATTACCACGAGAAACATGCGCAGTACAGGCTGTAATTCAACTAAAAAGAGGAACAGGCTTAGCTGTGTGTGCTCTGAAAGCTTTTATGCTTAGGCTGTAATCTTTATTAACACCCCAGAAAAAAAAAAAGGTTCACCACCGGTTCTCAAAGCACGAAGTGGCGGATTAAGTATAATAATAAAACTGCAGCCAAAATTTTTCTTGGAACTTAGTTTGTTAATGAATAATTTATATTCAAGTAGCTATAAGAGGCTACTTTGAATTTGAAGACCAACGTCTTACATTTATATCTAGGCTTTAGGTAGAGAAATATTTTGTTTTATAAATTTAATCACCTTTAATCAGGTATGTCCTATTGGAAGTGGTGAACGAAATTACTAAAATTGTGCTCCAAACGATACGAAATCCTCAGAATTTAGACCTATCTTTCTTGTTTTCTCAGGAAAAAAATTATCAGGTAACTCGGTACCCCTTGAATGTGTAATCCTAGATAACTGAGGGGACCCTAGAGTTTAGAGTTACCCGCACAAACTTTTCCTCATCGTTTCAATTCCATGTGTGATTTGCAGAATTGTCGTTTTCATTTTGTTGGTTGTTTAGAAGGCTATCTACACTTTTGATGGGAGAAATCGTTAAAGAAAATGCAGTGTGCCAGGCAAATGTCCCCAGTTTACACATGTCGCCTCTCGTCTACTCAAATAAATAGGGGTGTTTTGTTTTATGTCGTTACACCATCATTGAAGGCCATTATGACAGTCCACAGCTGCTGCGCAATAATACAAGCTGAGGATTATGTCGTGCGATGCACAATCTTGTCGTTACGAGTCAACCACATTTGTGCCCTAAATTAAGTAAGTGGTCGTTAGGGAAATCGTCAATAAATAATACAACGAATATACTGCTACATACATCTGATGAGAAGCGATGCTTGGTGAATTACCCTTAATGCTGCGTAATACCCTTAAGAGAGTATGAGTGGTAATTTGCTATTTTACCCTTACCACTTTATTTCATACTCCCGTAGAGTAGAGTATGACCCAACCGTTTTAATAATCCCACCAGATTAAAATTTAAAAGTTTGTTATAATTGTTGCTCTGAATAACTGACCTCGTTGAAGAGTACTGGTACTGATCAAAACGTTGCCATACGCGGATAGAGTCCTGATTTTCGTTTTTAAACTGGCCCCGTTCTTCAGTCTGTAGAACACCTGCTTCAGTTCCGGGTAGACACGTCCCAAGCTGTTAGAAAGGTACTGGGTTCCATTCCCGACTGGAGGTTCCAGACAATATTATTCCCTATATTCCCCAGAGTCTGAAATTTGAAAGAGAATGCTAATGTGAGTGCGCGCGTGCGCGGTTAAAAGCAGCATCTACTTCAGCAGGTTTAGCGGCATGCTAAAAAGCTCTTGCACCGGTGGCACTGACAATTATTGGCAATTGACAACATTGTAGACAAAAGATAATCTATTTGGGGATTGCTCTCGTCTGTTCTGAATCAAGATCACAGTCCAGAGCTGTTGGAGTATATCGAACTCATTTGCTAAAATAATGGACTCTGGTCGTTATTGACATAATTTAAGACTTGTCTGTAATCAACTATTATTTTGTTTTGGGCATTGTTATAAACAAATAGAAGCATGAAAGGCACTAAAATTAGCGTGCAGTATTTTAGTACATTTGTTCCTTTAAGAATCAGCAAAATATTGAAACACTAGATAACTGAAGTTAGTATACAAACGAATTATATATTTTCTGGGTGCTGTGCTTTCTACACCGACGAATGCGCCTTTGGTTGAGGCCTCAAAACCACCATTGGAGATCCGCCGACACCTCTTAACCCAGCGCTTTCTATTGCGAGTTTTCTCCTTGGACGCCCACCCAGTATTGCGGACGTTGCACTATCTCGCTGCCAATTATCTCGACGTGGATTTTCCTGCTGTGCGAAGATTGCCCTTACTCTTACTGGGTTTTTGGGATCTGTACCACGCTTTTCCCTTAATTTTGAAAAGTCCCTCTCTTCTGGGGTTTCAATATCCATTTGAGTTACACTTCCTGAATATTTCGGTACATTATCTTCCTGATGACATCATCCGGAGCCCTGACGTGTACATCGCCCTCTCTCATTTCTTGCAGGTCACATGGCCAGATTTCACCACGATCTACACCGAAGGTTCTAAATCTGCTGATGGAGTAGGTTATGAGTAAGTCTGTCCTTCTACTAATGCCTTGGCCCGATACCGCCTACGTATGTGGGCTTCCAACTACACTGCGGTGGTTCTGGCCATTCGTGACGCTTTGCAATATGGGATTTCTCGGGGCTTTCCCAAACTGCTGGTCTTAACCGATGCGCATAGTGTGCTGCAGAGACTCTCTGGGCGAGAGATATGTACTGTTATCTTTACGAGATCCTGACGTTGGTGAACAACGCTACCATAGCCGGACAGAAAATTCACTTTCTTTGGATCAGAGGGCATGTCGGAATTCGATACAATGAAGTCGCCGATCGCCTGGCAAAAGGGGGACTCACCCAAAGCACCTTTCAAGCCATCCAACTGCCCTACACGGATTTCTTCCCGCTCCTTCGGCATGACACCTATTGCCGCTGGAATGATGCCTGGATTCTTTCTCAGTCCATCAAAGGCAAACACTACGCCGCCGTTCTGACGCATCTATCCATGACCCCTTGGTTCTCCAGCTTCAGGATTGCACGTCGACACCTCACCTCCATCATTAGAATGCGACTTGGACATGGATGTTACCCTGCGCATCTACACTGACTACGTCTCATCGATTCCCCTGTATGTCCTGATGACCCAGGCGAAACCGCTGACCTCAATCATCTCCTGTTCAGTTGCTCTCGCCACGGAGCCCACCGTTCTTCCTTCCTCCGCCGCCTACTTCAACAGTCTGTTCCTTTTCCCACTAGCGTCAACACCATATTACAGTTATGCCACAAACCTGTATACCAAGCTATTCTGCAATTTCTTCAAGAAAGTGATTTACAGATCTAGTCTCCCCCCCATCCTCGTAATTTTCCTTTCATTATTTTTCTTACTTTTCCCTTCGATAGCCATATGGGATTTTACCGAAGTCCCAAAAAAAAGAAGACATTTTTGTGCACTAGCACTCACTGCAGCCTGTTTAAGCAGTCTGAATCACCAGTTTATATTCATTCAGCTTGCAGAAAAACACTCTCCCCGCTGAAATAGATTCTACAAAACACGTTTGAGTGCTGCTGTGTATATTCTATATACAATTATAAAATAAATTATTCCTTTTGACCTGTACATTTCCTAAAATATCAAAAAAATACTTTAAGAAATTAGTTCAAATTCTTATTAACCTGGTAGGTAAGGTAAGTATTACCTACTATTAAAATTTCGATATAGAATTTCAGAAGAAAACATTTTAAGGTAACCTTAAACATATTTAGTAGGTATATAATACTGGCGTCCAATGTATGGTCCAAAAATAAACGCATCTGTTTACATTTGTTTGGGCAAATCCTAAGTCCAACTTCTGCCAGCGAGGTTACTTCTATGGCTCGAATAATTCACGATTTTGTGGTCAAAATGTATCCGATTTGCTGAATAGTAACATTAGAAGTGCTTGCCTATGTTCTTACTATTGGAATATTTACCTTGGAGATAAGCTTTACAGAACATGTGTGCAACAACAAAACATAACATAATACAAACGATTAAATAATTCCGATGATAGAAGCTCTCACATATAATGAAGTAGTATACAGTTTAACTTCAATGCGAATAAATATTCACTCATTCCACTAGAACAATAGAATTATATTGTATTGGTTAAGTTTTTCTTTGTCTACAAATCATAGAGAAATATAGAGCTGGTATCCAAAGCATTCTTTGCTTTGGATAATCTCATTGATTTTCCTTTCATATCTCTGAATATACACATCAGACTACAGCGTAATAAAAACGAAAAATTTGGAAAAACATCACTATTAAAGTTCAGCATCTTCCAAATGTGCGAAACGAAAATTCTCATGAAATCCACTAGACCGTAAACGACCATGTATGAGAAGAAATTTGCATCATTATCACCATCATCAATAATTTTTCCCACAGTTTTGATTAAATATCATTATTATAAACAAATAAGAAGAATCATAAAATTTAGACTTTTAATTCTCTGTGGTTAGCCCATGTGACCTCAAAGCATAATCCATAACACATTTCTTGGGGAAAAGATTCATCTTTGTCAAACAGTGTTTCATGTGTTACGTGTAATGGAAGTATGACTACATTTTATTAAATGTGCAACTGCAATATATCACAGAGTATGTTAGAAACTTTCGGGTTCATTTGTTACCTATTCTGAGACAACGAAACATTCGACCAACGGCTGGGAAAACCACATTAATGATAAAGGAGGAGCATTCTACTTAGAAATTCCATATCTCTGGAAAGCACACTGAAGGGTGTATTGATGTCTCCTTCAGTCTCCCCCATCTACGGCCTTAAATATTTACGTTCGCATGACTTTGCTACCCACTATCGTTTACTACTTTCTCTGCTTACCTATAAAAGTAGAGGATATATTTCATTTCAGCCAGGCTCGAGAAAGAAAGGAAGTAAGGAAGGGAAGCCTCACCTACTGCAATGAAAACTTGATGGCCCAGTTCAATGGCAATCAAAGTCAAAAATTTCTGAATACCGATGGTTGACGCTGTGGTTTTGAAGCGGTAAGAAATTTTTGCTTGCAATGCCGTGCGAATTATGAAATTCCAAGTCAACAATATATCGAACTACCCGTTCAGCCTCCGGTGTTCCCTCTAGCACCTAAAATGAAGTTTGCAATGAAATTTCTGCAAAACTTTATCTATATTAACGTGAAGTAAATAGGAAAATTAACTTTTGTAAGGTTAGCCTGTAGAGGGGAGATAAAATTTAGCACACTGAGAAGAGAAATTCATGCGAATTTAGAGTTAATTTGGTTTCTAGAGAACTCAAAAATATGGAAGTAAATTGCGGAAATTCTAATGACATTTGCCCTAACCTAAACTGTTTATTTTGCCAAATTTATGACATATCTGTGACTTGAATCAGTCCAGGGGTAAGTAATTCAAATTTTGTAGTACATTTCAGTAAGATATACATTTTAGACCACAAAACAAATGAAAATTAATTGAATCATCAGAACCGTACTAGACAAAATATGAGGGCAACCTACCGCACTCTCATGACTTCTAAAGTTTATAAGAATTTCCAGTAGAATTACTTCTATACTGATTGTACAAGTATTAAAATTTGATAGGATGTCTCAGCTATTATTAGGACAAAACTAGATGTGGCTTATTCTAGGATCAGTGACATAAAACTCTGAAGACACGTGTACCTACTCTTACACTTTCTGATATTCTTATGTAGGACACAGTCGACTGAAGGGAAACGTGGCGATACTAATGGTATCTTCTAATGTTGGCAGCATCTCAGGTGTTCCACACTTGCATTGGGTGAATTAATCTCAATGGTTTGAATTCAACTCCGAGATACTCACGTTAGATTATGAACAACGGTCAGGCCTATATTAGCAATGAAAATGGAGAATTTCATCCGAGCACTTGAAACATGGTCCAAAGGAGTCACGGAATGAGTCATTAGTTTTATCTAAAATTTCTGTTACTTGATTTAAAGCTTAGATTCCACGTTTACGACATGGGTTACTTGAAGATCATCCATATCGACGTCTAAAGTTTTGTTTGACCAACATAAACACGATCCTAGCCCATTCAGTAAAACTGTGTCGTCTGATGAGGCTAACTTTTAAGTTAAGCGGACGAGTTAACAGATATAACTTCACTTACTGGTATACCTATTCTGCCGTGAGATACAAACACCTCCGAACTATCTGTTGTGTTTTGCCTGACTATATCTTTGGCGCAAGTCGCCTTACTGCTGCTATCATAAAAAGGCTCAGATGAAACAATAGAACAGTTTTAAACTGTTTTTAATCTTATGAAAGCAGATGCTGAAAGTGTCCATCGTCGTTTGCTCACTTTCTTCTCGGGCAACAAGCCAGGTGAAAAGACTATTAGATATCGACGTTTCGGGTGTGTTCATCGCTCCCATCATCAGGATATTTATAAAATGTTAAAACCTCAAATGAAACAAGGATATAACATCAACATAAACAAATACAAAACATGTGGAAACGTTGATTCAGACTGAAAAATTCAATGCCATAGCCGGGATTTGAACCACGGATCTTCTGGTTTCCGTCCAGCCGCACTACCATTGTGCTACTATGGCCAACGTGCCGATATGACATTAAATTCTCCAACTGACTCGTATTTTCCCGGTAAACCACTTAAGAGTTCTCATAAACACATGAGACAACTACCTTAATGGCGACTTACTACTTGTAAGTACTTTAAGGCCCGGGCTTTATAGTTAACCACTATTAGGTTAATTAATGGAAATTAATTATTCTTTCACACTGGGAATTCACACTTTCACACAAATCCCGGCTATGGCATTGAATTTTTCAGTCTGACTCAACGTTTCCACAATTTAGCCTACACACGGCCAGTGTGAAATAACAATTAATTTCCAAATACAAAACACTATCACAATTTGCATTACTGAACAAAAGACTGTTTTCAGTAAATTAAGTGCCAAGTCAGAAGATGGCATGAGTATAGAAAATAGTCTAAAAAAACGTAACTACGTAACTTGATTATCAAGCTGTATAGATCTTTGCTTTTTAAATCGACGGATTTCCATTTTAATGCCGGTTTCCAAGAGGAACTGAACTGAAATCCAGTATCACGACTAAGCGTGCTTCTGTCAGAGGAAATCGCCAAAGCTTCCTTAATTCTCCGCTGCCAGTAACTGTTGCATATTGCCAAGATGATCGTTTCCGAAAAGTGACCCTATGGTCGTTATCAATACAATGTTCTGCCAGCCCAGACTTCTCAGGTTGTATTAAACGATTGCTTCGTTCATGTTCGATTATTCTGGTAGAGATGGTCCTTCCGGTTTCCCACGTTCACAGGGAATGCGGTACACTCCCGGAACTTGGAAGTCCAGTTCGTCTTTCACTGGTCTCAATAGTTTTTTAATTGTCCGTCGTCGTCCATATATTTTTGTTACATCTCTAGGAAACTATCCATCTCTCGCCTAGTTCACACTGTAAAGTGCTGGTAATTTCCTGACGGATATTCTATTTTAATTCTTCCACGGTTTGTAGGTTTATTTTTTTACGCTTTACGGTTTAGCTTACACCAGAAATATAAACCTCAGGGGGTTAGTTTTGAGGACAGAGGGGACCACAAGTCTCAACCAATAATTATGTCTTAAACACATTTTCAATTGTTCTTATCGGAATATTGACCATATCAGCTGTTGCAGAATGTTGATGGAAAAAGATAAAATCACGCTGTCTGTTAATTCTCTAGAAAAGGCGGGGGTGGGAATTTGTATTTACATATACATGAGCACCAATTGTCAACTCGAAAAAATTGGCCCTATTACTCTTTCTCCGCTAATGGTGAACCATGCACCATTTCTTTCGTCACGAGGTGGTATCTCATGAACAATATTAGACTTATCCTATCCATGAAGGTGAAATCAAGCCTTTTGCTTTAAAAATATCGTTGGGGTAAGTTTAAAACAGGGTACTTACACCCTGGAATATTTAAAGCAAAATATCCATTAGGAAATTATCAGCATGTCTCAATTTGAACTACGGAGAATAATAGTTTCTTAGAGAGGTGCATGGAAAAAGGCGGTGGCCAGATTCAGCCGCTCCTTTCATATAGCTAGTAAGTAAATGTCTTTCAAAAATAGTTTTAAAAATTGTTTTACTTCCCTATGACAGCAGAAGTCTGCGACGAGCAGAAAGGTAAAATCGTACCTCGTAGCCCCTTTGGAGGTTTGTTGCTCTCCCGGTATTAACACAGGTTGGTTTAGGCTCGATAGAAATAGAAAAGTTAGGGGTGGGCATTGGGAATGCCAGAGGCACTTTGCTGTTTCCTAACCAACATAAACGAATACGTACTATATGTATATCAGCACGATTCCATGAACTCGACTCTACTTGCATTTATCGCATGATTTCTGAACTCTGTAAACCGATGTGAGAATACATTTCTTTAACGAAGATTGCGAAAACTTTATTAAGTATATTCGTATGTACTTAATCAGGTAATGTGGCTAAAGTAAGCAAGCGGAGAGAGAATTCGCGTGACACGAGGCTAGGAACTCGGGTCGAATCTCTGAGGACTTGACCTTGTGTGTCATGCGTTTGCATACTGCGGCAGTTAGTTCCAGCACCGTCATTTCTCGCGGCCAATAAACGGGCAGATAATGTCCTTGGTCTAATTAGGGGACTCCACGTTTAAGGGATGGTTTATGTACTGTCCCTTAGGACACGTCACTGTCATCAGCGAGTCACACAAAAATGTTCCTGTAGCCATTACCGCCACAGTAAGCACAAAGGCTCATGCAGGGGTGCACAGAGACACTTGCAGTACTTTACAAAAATGCATGGAGACATTACCGGCATATAAAAGACACAAAGGCTCTTACAGGGGTGCACAGCATCTTCCGGCGTCTCATAGAAATAACATGAAACAATGCCGGGCACACAAAAGCTCACGCAGGGGTACATAGGGTCTTCCAGTGTTTCACAAAAATAGAACGAAACAATTATTAGCATACGTGTATAAAAGGCACAAAGGCTCTTGAGGTACAGAGAATCTTCCAGGGTCTCATAAAAAGGAACTGAAGCCCTTACCACCGTATCACAGATACAAAGACTCATGGCACACAGGAACTACAAGTGTTTTACAAAAATGAAGAGAAGAATTACCGCCATTAAGAGATACAAAACCTCATTCAGGGGTGCGCAGGTTCTTACAGCATTTCATAAAAGAAAACTGGAAAAACTATTGCCATATAAATGACACAGCCATTGTTTTATAAACAATCTGGACCAATGATCATCATGGAAGAGATACAAAGCCCGTTCAGGGTTGTAGAGAACCTATCAGAGCTTCATAAGCATCTGGAACAGTTATCGTAATGGTAGAGTTAAAAGGCAAACAATTGTTGCTATGACAGGATCACAAATTCTCTTTCAAAGGTACACGAAACAATATATTTCACAAAAACTTACAAGTGAGTTTACAGCAATAAAGTACAGCGATCCGTGGCCTCACCTTAAAGCAAGTACACTGTGTAATACTCTTGCAGCTTTTTAGACAATCTTGCAGTTTTTCCCAAAGGACTGCAACATCTTAACACCATAGGGGATATATAACGTTATACATACACAGTGTTCATTTAAAGTAGTTATTTCCCGCCCTCCGATTGTGCAAGGATGACGTAGTAGTTGACTGGTGAGTCTATGTTGAAATCATAGTGCCCTCTACGGAGAAGAAGCGGCAAATTTTGCGGAACAGTAAGCAAATTGCAGGGCTCTGATTATGGTTGTGTTCATAACTAATACAAGCAACTTCCCCTGGATATGAACACAGAGCACCACGTATTCATGGTTGAATGCTACTTTCATTTCGTATACTCGCATTAGTATAATTTTGTGGCTAAATAACTAGCCTGCACTGCACTGCATTGCAGTATATTGTTTTGTTTTTTTTAAAAATAGTTATCGTATATACGCACCAGGCGAAACTATGGACCTTTATATTACGCGGGGAGACCCACCTCTCAATTAGTATATTTAGAGAGAGGTAGAGGGAGGCCTCAATGCTGCTGTCAACACATAAAATGATCGCAAGCCACTCCATCAGCGATGCTATTGATGACGTCAAATTTTGCGTGGTAAAATTCCAGATAAAAATGAACACCGTGTATAGGTATGTATCGAATCTTAACAGTGATCACAAAATCTTACTGCAGTAATTACTAAATTAGTAACAGCACGAAGGTTCGGAACAGAGCCTGGAAAAGTAATCTTGCAATTACTGCCATTGTTAAGTCACAAATACACATACAGTGGTAAAGAATCTCGTAGCGATTCAAAGATCCTTCTGGAGCGACTACTGTGAAATTCAAACACAAAGTATTTAGGACTCTGTAGTAGCTTATACAAACATTTCTGAAGCAATTTGAACTAGAATATAGCAATGAAGGTCCTACGAGGGTTTGCACAGTTAATTCAAGCACTAGTGCACAAGAGTACTTTTGGCCTTTCCAAACTGAGAGTGTGTTTAAGTATTTGCCAAATTAGGATTAAAAGTAACGCATGGATCGACGTGTAAGAGAGGGGACCCAAAAGAAACCGGACTCCGAGGGCGCTGTCACTCGTAGACGTAGTGCAGGATTCTGACGCTAGATGGTGATAGTAGAGACCTTCATGAAACAGCTGTGCAGACGGCGTCTGTGTAGAGCTGAACGTGCAAGTGTGGTATTGTGTTTCTCTGACTGTTGGCGGGTTACTTCTGCGAAGTCGTTACGGCAACTTTAAAAGAACAAAGAATGCGTGTGAAATTTTGTTTCCTGCTTAAAAAAACTGCAACGGAGACACAGCAAATCCTTCAGGAAGCTTTCCAGGAGGACGCTGTGAGCCGCACACAGGTTTTCGAGTGGTTTGGGCGCTTTAAACTTGGTGAGATATGTGTTGAAGCCCAAACTCGTTCTGGACGCTCTTCAACATCGCGAAATGAGGAGGACATTGAAACGGTCCGCCAAAAGATAAACGAGGATCGTCGCCAAACGATCGACCAAATTTCAGTAGCGACAGGAATCAGCTGGAGCTCGTGCCAGCGGATTTTGAGGGAGGATTTGCACATGAGACATGTTGCTGCTAAATTTGTTCCGCGCCTTCTCAAACAGGAGCACGAAACCATCCGCATGAATGTGTGTCAGGACTTGAAAACAGAGATTGCACGTGATCCAAACTTCTTGAACAAAGTCATTAGAGGATGAGAGTTGGTGTTATGGGTATGACCCAGAAACCAAGCAAGCGACAAGCCAGTGGAGAACTCCCAAATCTCCCAGATCAAAAGAAAGCAATGCAAGTGAGGTCAAATGTGAAGACGATGATCATTGTGTTTTTTGATGTTCGTGGAATTGGGCATCGGGAATTCGTATCCCCTGGCCAGACTGTTCACCAGCACTTTTACTTGGATGTTTTAAGGCGTCTGCGAGAGGATGTGAGAAGGAAACGCCCGGAGCTTTGACGATCAGGTGACTGGTTTCTGCATCACGACAACGCTCCAGCACACACGGCCTTACGAGTGACCCTCTATTTGACCTCTCAGAGGTGGTCTGCCGTTCCCCCACGCTCCGTATTTGCCGGACCTAGCCCTGTGCGACTTTTTCTTATATCCACAAATGAAAAAAAAAACGCTAAAAGGGGAGCGTTAAGACGATGTGGAGGCGGTAAAAACAGCCTCGCAAAGGGCACTGGACAATATCAAACTTCAAGAATTCCAAACATGCTTCCAACAGTGGGAAAAGAGACTTGACAAGTGCATCGGATGTAATGGAGAGTATTTTGAAGGTGACTGAGGTAACATTGTAAAAATGTTCATCAATAAAGTCTTTATGACAGCTGTCCGGTTTCTTTTAGGTGCTCCCTCGTATTTGTGATATAAATAATGCAAAGCTAATGCTTTAAAGTGCACACAATTTAGGTAAATAATAACAAATTATTCAAAGGTTGACTGGAAATAGTTATAGGCAGTTCTAACATGCGCTAAAATGTTGAACTATTCGGTTATATGGCCAAAATTTATGTGTTTTCTTTTAAGTTGGAATGATAAGTTGCTTCTTTAGGATGGTGGAGTCATCTGATTTGTCAGAATCATGTTAAACTTGCGTAAATTTAAGATTTTTTTATAACTGTACATATGAGGAGCAAAGGATGTCGTAGTTGATTTTCCATACAATGATGAAAAAAGGCGAGATTCAAAATTTATAGTTGTAACCTCGCATGAGAGACCGCATACCCTGGCAGTTTAATCTAGCTGGGAATCGAGCTCAGGCCCTCCAGCTAACAAAAACATAATTACGTCAGGCAGGTAGCTCTCGTTAAATAAGCTTCAGCAATTAAAACACTATACGCTAGCTTATTACGTGCTTCAGCTGCCAATTTGTAAGTTCTTAGCGGTCATTAAATGCACACAGCAGTCTCAAAAACCAGTTTTCGAGCTCCAATTATAAATTCAAAACGCGCAGAAAACAAAGCATGAACAGCATCATTTGTACGAATCAGCATTTTCATAAAACTTCCGATGAAAAATAATTTCAACGGGTTGGTAATTGATAAAACCGCAAATGGTGTGTTTCATAAAAACGGAAAAATGTCCAGAGGGAAATAGCAGCACTGCGTCATTAGTATCATAGTCTGGAACAGCCGTGTTAATGGGCAGAAAACATATGTAGCGCTATGCATTTGTAAATCTCTCACTAAATGTATTAAAGAATAGGATGATAAAAATTTGTTGGAAACATTTTACGCTAGAAAAGCCGTTTTACAAATTATTTCAGTTTATTATTTTTATCCCATTTAAGCCTCCTGCAGCATCAAGAACATTATTCAGTAGCATTTTAAATACAGTGAGCTTCGTCTTTTGCTGCAGTACCATCCACAATTCACAAATTCTTCAAAACTCGTGTTGGATCAGTGATAACCTAATTTTTGAGGCAGCCTATACGCCAGTTCCGACATTTTGCAGGCTATTAATTCTCAGATTTTATAACAATAACTATTATTGTGAAATGTGTAGTGTTTAACGCCCGCTTTTACTACATATGGCACCGCAGGCGGTGACACTGATGATACATGAGATGAAGATGGAGCACCGTTGGAATAATATGGCGGGGGAAACCGGAGGTCCCGCAGAAAAGCCGCCCAACGCCGTGTTGTCCATCACAAATCTCACTTTTCGGTCGCCTGGAATCGAACCCGGGCCGCCTTGGTAACTATTATTGTGCCAAGTATCATAAATCGTTCCTAGCGGCAAAGGAGTAGCATTTATTTATGTGAACCTGTTTTTGGGTATGGCATTGCTAATTTGCATAGCCACAAGGATCACGAATGCCTTAGTTTCCAACAAGAACCTGCTGTAAATATTTAGTTTTGTGTCTTTTGCTCTGATTTACTACGCAGGTTAGTTTAACAGATCTAAAATATACATTCACATGACGATTTCTAACCTCTGTCGTTTAATAGGAATTATATATGAACTATTCTTGAAGCTTTTTTCTACTTTGGTTTAATTGAGATAAACTTTGTAGAAATAGCTAAATTACACATTTCATTATAAGACAATGATGATAATCAAATGCTTAATGAAGACTATGCTATATGCTGGCCTTCAAAATCCATTGGTGACGCCGTGGCTGAGTGGTCACAGCGCTCTGCTCCCACCAAGGCGGACCGGGATCGATCCTAGGCGACTGCAAAGTGAGATTTGTAGTGAACAACGCGGCACCGCGGCGTGTTTTTCTCCGGGATCTCAGGTTTACCCCACTACGTCATTCCACCGGTGCTTCATCTTCATCTCATGTATCATCAATGTCACCGTCTGCGGTACCGCATGTAGCAAAAGCGGACGTTAAACATTACACATTTCATTTTAAATTCCATTCGCCTTCCATGCAACAGCAAGAAACGAACATCGACAGACAATGAAAGCATTGCACAGGATGAACCATTAATAATAGATATCTTGGGGGAAAGCTTATTAAATAAAACATTTTAAATTAATTTTGGTTTTACAGGAATCTAGAACTGCTTTTTGCAATGCCTTTTTGTTCATCGCTTAACGTTCACTAGTTACACAAGGTTATAAAAATCTATTTCGAATGAAGAGAACTTAAAGTCTATTGTTAGAAAAATAAATATATAATTTTATTTGTTACGTATACATATTTAATAAACGATTTTAATCAAAATTTCAGAACCTGTTTTGAAGAAATCGAAATTTTTAAAATGTCCTATCTAAAGGGGACTTCCGGACTAGAGATTCGATAACATAAAACGTTAGTGCCTCGGTATAAAAAAAAATATCGAATTTATATAGAAATATGGTTATTTATGGGAATTCTAAGTCTTTGAATTATTCTGTTAACTGACGCATGCAGATTAGGGGAAGGATATAAGATACGAGGGCTGATTAATTAAAGAATGATCACTTTTTTTACTACGTACCTTTACTCAGTCTCATAATTTTGATGGTCCTTCTCAAAATAGTCTCCCTGAATGCGATGCACTTTTCTCAGCGTTTCTGCCAGTCTACAAGGATATTCTGGAAACCATTTTTGAGAGATACTTCAAAATCGACTCCGCAGCCTTCACCACTGCTTCTGATGATGGATAATGACTCCCATGAAGGCTTTTCTTCAAGTTAGGGAATAGAAAAAAGTCACATGGAGCTAAATCCCGACTATAGGGTGGGTGAGGGATGCACTTCGCGTTTGTTTTTGCAATATATTCAGCAACAACATTTGCAATATGCGGCCACGCATTATCGTGGTGCATCATCCAGCCTTCTTCATGAAAATATGGTCTTATGCGCCTGATATGGACTTGCAATGTTTTGAGGACATCCCTATAGTATTTTCCAGTTACAGATGTGTGTGCAGGTACAACATGCAAATAAGCCATTTCATGAATATCAAAGAATGAGATGACCATAGTAGTGGCAACCACTTTTGCTTTTTGGGGGGGTTGGTGATGAAGGAGATTTCCACACTGAGCTTTCCTGTTTGCTCTCAGGATCAAAATGATGTAGCCAAGTTCCCTCAGTGGTGAATACGTTTGAAAGAAACTCCGGATCTTCCCCTAACATCAACTTTAACTGCATGCAGACCTGCAGGCGAATGTCTTTTTGTTCGGTAATCAACAATCTTGGAACCCATCGCGCACATGCATGTCTCATGTGTAATGTGTTTGTCACCATAGTGTGGTGGGCACCCAATGAAATGGAAATTAATTATTCTTTCACACTGGCCGTGTGTAGGCTAAATTGTGGAAACGTAGAGTCAGACTGAAAAATTCAATGCCACAGCCGGGACTTGAACCACGGATCTACTGGTTTCCGTCCAGCCGCACCACCATTGTGCTACCATGGCCAACGTGCCGACATGACATGACATTAACCTAATAGTGGTTAACTATAAAGCCCGGGCCTTAAAGTGCTTACATGTAGTAAGTCGCCATTGAGGTGGTTGTCTCATGTGTTTGTGAGAACTCCTAAGTGGTTTACCGGGAGGATACGAGTCAGTTGGAGAATTTAATGTCATGTCGGCACGTTGGCCATGGTAGCACAATGGTGGTGCGGCTGGACGGAAACCAGTAGATCCGTGGTTCAAGTCCCGGTTGTGGCATTGAATTTTTCAGTCTGACTCTACGTTTCCACCCAATGAAATGTTCAGTATTTCAGAAAGTGATCTTAAGGTAATTCGTTGATCCTCTCTCACAAAGGCAGCAGCAGTGTTGATGTTTTTTTCCGTAAGAGCAGTAACTGGACCTCCGGGTCCACCTTCCTTTGAAATTGATTGTCTCCCCTCTTTAAACATTTTAAACCACCTTCGAGCTGTGCTGTAGACAAGAACAAACCGTCCATAGGCCTCTTGTAACATTGTATAGGCCTCAACTGAAGATTTGTTGAGACGGAAGCAGAATTTCAAAGCCGCATATTGTTCCTCGCGTGTTAAATCCTTTGCAGCGGTAGGCGATACCGAACATTGCTGAACTAGCCTGGTTGTCACAGGCGGGAACCAGGAGTACCAACATTAAAACTACTTCGGCGTGTTTGTTTCACATTAAGATAACGGAAGCCCGGGCTTTTTATAGTTAACCACTATTAGGTCAATTAATGGAAATTAATTGTTCTTTCACACTGGCCGTGTGTAGGCTAAAGTATGGGCCTCAAAGTACTTACACGATGTAAGACGCCATTAAGGTAGTTGTCTCATGTGTTTAGGAGAACTCCTAAGTTGTTTACCGGGAAAAACACGAGTCATTTGGAGAAGTTAATGTCATATCGGCACTTTGGCCATAGTAGCTCAAGGGTTACAGCGGCTGGACGGCAACCAGAAGAACCGTGGTTCAAATCCCGGCTATGGCATTGAATTTTTCAGTCTGACTCTACCTTTCCAAACTTTATTGTACATTAAACTCATTGCAAATTTGACAATACACAACAGAATAACAATAACTTGAAACATGTACTCAGAAGACCATCCAGCGATGATTTTCTGAGTACAGACCATCTACATGCAAATCATTCTCTTATATTGCAAAGATAATGATTTCTGAGAAATCAGATGTTTTAATTGTCTGCAGCTGTTGGTAATTTCAGATAGATTTTGGTTCAAATCCAAAATTAAGACAAAATATTCAATTGACTGCTCTACAGAAATTGCAACTCCGTCCATTAATATCGTTTTTAAAACTATAACGCTCCTGAGGGTGTACACAACCAGTTTTGATTTTCACAAGTCCATCAGGACTCTCCATTTCTTGCACCAATTATACCTATAAATTCCATCACAGAAGTCGACTAGTACATCAGCTGCCTCTTCATTGTTAGCTTTCATGTACGATTAACAATAAAATTAGTCCAACTATTTCTCACATACGTCACTACCCAGGTATAGACCAATCAGGTACTAGGATTCGTCAAATGTCGGTCAATCGCTGATCTCTAAATACGAGGACCGTTCAATAAAGAATGATCATAATTTCTTACGGTCATAATTTTTCGCATTAAATTTAAATCTTATTATATTCTGTTAGCTTAAAGTAAAAAAAATACACCGTAGCAGTTTCATTGTTGGTACTCCTGGTACCCGCCTTTGAGAACCAGGCAAGTTCAGACATGTTCATTATCACCTACCGCTGCAATGGAGGTAACATACAGTTGAAGTTGATATTAGAGGAAGATTAAGAGCTTCTTTCAAACGTAATCACTGCTGATGAAACTTGGCTACATCAGTTTGATCCTGAGAGCAAACAGCAAAACTCAGTGTGGAAATCTCCTTCATCACCAACCCCTCAAAAAGCAAAAGTGATTGTTCTGCTGGCAAAGCTATGGTCATTTCATTCTTTGATATTCATGGAATGGTTTATCAGCATGTTTTACCTGCACACACATCAGTAACTGAACAATACTACAGGGATGTCCTGAAAACATTGCAAGTCCATATCAAGCGCAAAAGACTTCATTTCCGTGAAGCAGGCTGGATGCTGCACCACGATAGCTCACGGCCACATATTGACTATGTTGTTGCTGAATATGTTGCAAAAATCAACCTGAAGTGCATCCCTCACCCTACCTATAGTCCGGATTTAGCCTTAATGTGACTTTTTCTACTCCCTAGATTGAAGAAACGCCTTCGTGGGAGGCATTATCCATGATCAGAAGCAGTGATGAAGGCTGCGGAGGCGATTTTGAAGGATCTCTCAAAAATGGTTTCCAGCATGTCTTTGAAGACTAGCAGAAACGCTGGGACAAGTGTATCGCATTTAGGGAGACTATTTTGAGAAGGGCCATCAAAATTTTGAGGATGAATAAAGGTAAGTTGTCAAAAAGAATCTGTTATCTTTTATTGAACAGCCCTCGTAAATAATAGTACACCATGCACAATTATCGCTCAGCAATTATCACATACTCGTTTACTGTTGGGTATAACGATCACATGAAGAGGTTATGTTACTTGATTACTTTCTTATCAATCAGCGCCACCTGAAGCCTTAAGACCAAATTTGCTTTCACCAGTGTTAACTTGTGTATGGCCTGCAAGAACTATTAATCTGGTATGCCGTGACTTGTGAGGTTAAGTTGCATTCATGTGTAATAGGAGATCAAATAATCTGTAGTGTTGCTTTTAAGAACCTTTTTTTATTCGTGAAATAGTCTCTACAAATGCAAATCGTGGTTTTGAACTTCTGTAGATAAATTCAAAGTCACTGGAGACATTACCTGTGGTAATTAATTTAAACGAAGAGCGCTCTTAGGTATTTGCATAAAGTTTCAGGCATATCTTTGATTTGCCATAGAAGTCAGACAGATGGCACTTTAATCAAAATCGGGAACAACCACCTTTAAAAGAATCAAGAATAAGAAAACATTATGCAAGGGTCGTTTGAGGTAGCCGAATTTACTTTAACATCTTCGCATTTTCCGAAAATGGTGAACATAAATACCAATATATCGAGATTTAACTGTATTGGAACACCACAGTTAAGCGAAATAATTATTAATTTTTAGATGAGTCGTATTTATTACACATCTGCTTCACTTTCGTACCTATTTTGAGACATGTTTCGCAAATCATCGTTTGCATCTTCTGCTCTTATGCGACTAAAGCTTGATCCAGTGGTGTGGTGGGTGTGGGTAATTCTGGAGTTGCTGCTGCCATCTGTTGATTTAGTGATGAACTTAAATGTGGGATTCTCTTCTGGCGGGATTTCAAAGTTTATTAGTTGGTTTTTATGCTTTTCTATGTATATTCTCTCCCATATGACGAGTTCACTATGTTTTTGTACGTATTTTGGTAATTCTGTGCTATCTTCAATTTCATGATTTTCAGACCAGAAATGAGCTGCTATTGCGGACTTATCAATATTTTCGTATCTTAAGTGCCTGAAGTGTTCTTTCTTTCTGGTGCCTATGTTTCTTTTGTCCTCCCTATGTAAATTTTTTCACAGTCTTTACACTTAATCTTGTAAATGCCTGACTTTTCCTCTGGTTTTATCTTATCAGTATTATTACTGTGAAGTAGGTTTTTAATTACCCACACCCACCACACCACTGGATCAAGCTTTAGTCGCATAAGAGCAGAAGATGCTAACGATGATTTGCGAAACATGTCTCAAAGTAGGTACGAAAGTGAAGCAGATGTGTAATAAATACGACTCATCTAAAAGTTAATAAATAAATACCAATGCTTTCTTCCAGAGTTATACCCCTCTCTCTCCCTCTTTCTCTTATACACAGAGTGACAGAGAGAATAACATTGTTCTATAAATTTGTTTACGGTTTCAAGGACCGTCAAACCGCGTTTTTGCTATAAAATATCAGTATGGAATTTTAGGTTGCAATACAATAGCCTATATTTATATGTAAGTAATAACAAAATTAAAGTCACTTAAATATCCTCATTTAGATTTGTTTTTAGGAAATCATTAAAAAGAGAACGAGATTAAAGGACGTAAAGCATTTCAGCGGTGGGTAAACACTGGGCTCACATAGGCGTTAACAATTTTGGCAGTGGTGTTGAAGACTCAATAGGCTGACGGAAAGGAAAAGCGTGTTAATTAGAGATAAACATAAGAAGGCTGAGATAATACATTTACCACAAGTTTAAATCGCAACGTTGCGTAAAACCATGGAAATGAAGCGTGTATATTCTGCAGCGATCCATACAAAACTCTTTAATGAGGCAAACAACGAATGCTTTAGCGACTGAACTACCAGTTTAATGAAGGCACCCTACTCAAATCGCGCCAAATGTCGTGTCTGACTCCCTTCCCAGCGCTATAAGTGAAATCAGAGTTTATCGGAAAACCATATGCTACAGCACCTCTTTTAATATTCCTTAACTGCGATGGAAGTCTCAATTACCAGATTTTGCTCAGATATTTATGTTCCTTAATGCAGGAACACAGCTGTATTTTTGTTTATTCTGTTAATTTTCAGGTAGCCTATGTTTACGTGAACCTAGGACTTCTCGGCGAAATGAGAATTATTTCACAAATATACTTATATAAAACAATTTAATTTTTAGGAAAATCATATCTAAATTTGATTTCTCTTTATACTTACTTTTTCTATCCTTTACAGCTTTGTAGTCATAGCATTTGTAATTACTATGTTTTATAAAAAACTACGACCTATTCTTCCTTTGTGTATATAGCTTCAGGTGATTGTGATTTGTGCTACAATATTCAATACACATTTTTTCCTGAAATGATTACGAATTAAGCTTGCGGTAACTGCAATGACATATACAAACTAGCAACCTGGAGGAATAAATCCTTAAGTCATGGAGAGAAACTCTAATACAGGAAAATAAAAAGGCTGCTCGTAGCATAAATAGTTCTATTTTAATCAATGCTGTACAACGGAATTTACAATTACTCATTAACGTAAAATTATGCTTAAAGTCATGAAAATACCCATATGTTTACAACGGATACTAATAAAAAGCTGGAGATAGTATCCCAAGTTATTGCAGACTTTTCTGTGTGAAATAAGCTTGATAAATATGAAATCTGGCTAAATGTGTTCACATTTTAAGGCAACTTATCAGTGAAAATGATCAACGATTATAAAAATTTATTTTTAGTATCTGTATACTTATTTACAGTACTTTATTGCGAACATTTTGATAAAAGTTTGCAATATCTACAAAAATGACCATACCAGACGTTACATTTTTAGCAAAGTTCTCTTAATTTAGAATTGTTCCCGTTTAAGTGTCGTTCCCCTAATATTGGTTTGGTTCTTAAAAAGCAGCATTTAAGTTAGTATGGCGAAGCGTTTCATTCTCCCGTATATACACCTGATGGCACTTATATACATCAATGAGCCACACCGAAATAATTTTAGGGATTGTAGACCTGACAGATGTAAACAAGTTGAGACCTGCAATGCATAGTCTACCACTCAACATAACGTATTTAATTGTGTTAAACCTAATTGATGACAAATGCTCATAAATTGATATTTAAACAAGGAGGGTGAAATTATTGGACTATAATGTCTTTAAAACTACTTAACGAACATAGAAATATCGATTTCTAGTAGCTCGTTACTGGCATTTTCAAGATTTAATGTTTCAAAGATCTGTCAAATCTCGAGCTAATCACCTGCCAGTGCGACACTGAACACCGATTAACTGCTTTCTTGCATCATGTAGCCCACTCTAGTGGCATTCCTGTAATTGTTCTGGTAGCCGAATCTGTGACGCCGAAAATTAGTATTATAGGGGTTCTTGGTTCGGTTCCTGTCCTGTAGTTATTTTTCTCTCGACTTTTTAGTATGTAAATTCTAATAGGAAGAAATGGAGTGATTGGTAACTAAGAGCGTGAATCCGATTGGCCACTGAAAACATCTTTTTTGGACACAGTATGACAGGACAGTCGTTCTTTCACAGCTGTCAAATTTGCATTGAAAACGCTGGTCGTCATTTCGAGCAGTTCCTATTAACTTGTAGTAGCGAGTTGCATTTGCCTTTTATTTTATACAAGTTTGTTCATCATTTAAACCACCTCCCGTTTAGACGTACAGCATGTAAAAGCAGGCAGGAAAAATTTGTAATTAACTGCATTGACGCGGTGAAATTAGTATGTAAAATGCAGACATTTATACAATAATTAAAAACTTTGAATCAACAGGCCCTATGTGTCCTATCTCAAATTACTTGTTAAACATATCTATACTTGCTCTGTACTTTTAATATCTTTTGTAACATGTAAGACAGTTTTCCAGACGTTTTCTAGTTTTACAGAGTATGTGTATAGTAATTAGAAAAAATTAAAAGTATGCATAGGAAGAAACCAAAACCTGTCTGTTTTAAATTAGCATCTTCATATCGGGCGATGAATGAAATGATGCGCTAATGAGCTGAGCGTCCATAGAGCTTAGAGTTACCCGATATGCATCTTTCAGGATAATGAAAAAACCGGATAAAACCTTATCAACATAACGCGCTCCCAAAACTCGAACTCGAGACCTCTTGAATGTGAGACAGACACTCTACAAGGCGGGCACAAAAGCTCTTCCCTGATTGGTCGTATTTAACACTGGCTTTTGTACGAAGCTTATACGCAATAGCCAAGCTCATGCCTACTAGATACCAGCCGGTGTGTAAACGAAGTTATATTTTAATTATGTTGATACATGTACTATGTGAAAAACGGCGATTTCATGTTTGCGGTAACTAGAATTGTATTAACTGTATTATGACTAGAAGTTTAAACTAATAATACCTAGGTCATTCATTTGTCTACACTGAAAATTAAAAGCAGTATTGGGTTTTAATTTTAATGTCAGCATAAATTTAATATCAGCGTCTACCATTGTTCATATTCTAGAGTTATATTACTCTGCATTAAAGCCCTTTTTGTAATTAGAACAGATGCATTTTCATGAGAGAATAAATGCAGAACTCATTAAGGTTACACCAACCAAAAAAGCTGAGAGAATTAAAGGGGAAGGGGTCGGAACGAAATACCAGAAAAAATTAGCTGTCATCAATCAACAGCAGACAACAAAAGGAAGCTAATTTACCCATAAAAACAATATGGTAAAACGCGAAAAATTTTCTGTAACCTAGTACCTCAAGAACAGATAAAATTATAGAGACAAAGAGAAGCAATTCCACGGATTAGGTGTTCTGATCATTTATTTCCTGCGGTTTTTCAGACTGTCTATTCCTCGAATAGAATGATACGGAGATGGGTAATTTTTGGCATGTACTATATTCCTATTAGAGAAAATAAAACGAAATGACGATTGGTCAACATATTTCAACGAACACTCTCACATATTCAAAATAGTGTTAATATGGATGCGTCTCTATGCAATAAAATTCGATTCAATCCTACTATCTAGGAACATCGATTGAGTTTCAACTCGATGTGTATCTGCATCTGCATTTGCATGTAGTGTTAAATACGGAAAGTGCACTTAAATAGATTTCAATTACTTGGTAACCGCATGTAGTAGTCCAATTCAAGCTCTCAATGAAATTTGCTAGAACCGTTGGTAAATGTAGCGATAAATGTTTCGAGAACGCTGTTTAATATCAAATGCTTCCACCATTTAGTGCCTATGATCATAAGCATTCAGCTTATTTTGCTATCTACTATAGCAATCTCGTCAGAATCAGATACACGATAGTTGAAAGCAATCCGAAACTAAATCTGCAAACATTTAATTAAAAAAGTCTATATAGATGCATTTACTTTACAGTGCACATTACTGTGTGATCCGCTGCGGTGTATTGCGGGTATCGGACTTTACGGCGACACGATCCCAGGAATAGTATATAGTTAAACGAAATAATAAAACATGAGTATCGGTGAGACTTCGTGAAGCTCATTGATACTCCTAAAGACTATCCTTTACCTACAATAAGCAGAAGAAGCCATAAACAGTTCTGTCATCGCACCGGAAATACACCTTTATGACGTCATCCTAGTTAACAGAAACAAAATTCCTTTATACAAAATATTTGTTTGTGTGCATGTGTGTGAGAAAGAGAGGGGGAGAGGACAGAGTAGCTCAAAAACTGCGCAAGTAGTTGAGTATGTAACTTCTAAGGATGTGCACAGATTTTGAAGAAAATTCCGCATCCCAAACTACCAGATGCAAGGAAAGGTGTAATTCTTCTGATTTATTTTTCCTTTCAAAATAGATCTAAGGAATTTTATTCATATACCTTATGTTTAATACAATATATGATAAATAAAATGTATACTTTGAATTTATATGAATAGCCTATGAAAACTCTTATTCTGAATAAATTTGTTCGAGGGCTGTCAATAAAGAATGATCATAATTTTTTTTACGGTCATAATTTTTCGCACTAAAATTCAATCTTATTATATTCTCCTAGCTTAATTTGAAACAAACACGCCGTAGTAGTTTCATTGTTGGTATTCCTAGTTCCCGCCTGTGAGAACCAGGTAAGTTCAGACATTTTCAGTATCACCTACCGATGCAATGGAGGTAACATGCAGTTAAAGTTGATGTTAGAGTAAGATCCGGAGTTTCTTTCAAACGTAATCACTGCTGATGAAACTTGGCTACATCATTTTGATCCTGAGAGCAAACAGCAAAGCTCAGTGTGGAAATCTCCTTCATCACCAACTCCCAAAAAGCAAAAGTGGTTGCTTCTGCTGGGAAAGTTATGGCCATCTCATTCTTTGATATTCATGGAATGGTTTATCAGCATTTTGTACCTGCACACATATCAGTAACTGCACAACACTGCAAGGTTAAAACATTGCAAGTCCCTATCAGGCACAAAAGACCATAAAGCAGGCTGGATGCTGCACCACGATAATGCCTGGCTGCATATTGCCAATGTTGTTGCTGAATATCTTGCAAAAATCAACGTGAAGTGCATCCCACTCCCTCTCTGTAGTCTGGATTTAGCCCCATGTGACTTTTTTCTATTCCCTAACTTTAAGAAACACCTTCGTGGGAGGCATTATCCATCATCAGAAGCAGTGGTGTAGGCTGCGAAAGCGATTTTGAAGTATCTCTCAAAAATGGCTCCCAGCATGTCTTTGAAGACTGACAGAAACGCTGGGATAAGTGCATCACATTCAGGGGAGTCTATTTTGATAAGGTCCATCAAAATTATGAGGATGAGTAAAGGTGCGTTGTCGAAAAAAAAATGTGGCCATTCTATTTTGAACAGCCCTCGTATAATAACTGGCCAGAAGAGATCTATATCTTACAAAAAATGAACGCATATCTCGTTGAAATAAAACTTATGGCAAATAAACTCAATTTGCATCAATCTTTCTGAGAGGGTTATTTGCTTAACGCGTATAATATTCCGACTTCTTGAAGTTGATAATCGCACATTACCAATAAATAGCTTAACAGGGATTTTAATGACATCAGAAGATGTAATTTATTCTTGAACAATTCCTAGAATTGGTGGTAGATTCTATGTTATATTAATGGAAATTGTGAATTTAGATTTTAAGTAAAAAGGCTGTTTATTTGAATTTTCAAATACAGTAAGAACCTCTCTAAAGCGGAACGCCATCGTTCCGGCATTTACTTGTGTTTACGCAGGTTTTCATCTTAGAGAGGGTTGTGTTTGAATACAAAATGATTACGAAATAGTCCTATAGGTTTACAATGAAGCAATAATATAGGATTAAGTGTAAATAATAATAGGCTGAAGTGTATTTTGTACTATATTTTCAACTTAAAATAATAACTTATCGCCTAGTTTCACCGTCTTTTTCCAATTTTCCCTTTCCAATCTGCAACTGTCTGTATATCAAATTATTTGGTTCACAGACGGCATTCAAAACAATGTTATGGCGATGTTTCAAACTCTCCTGCCATTCATTGAAAGCTCAGAAATTGTATTTGACTAATTTTCTTGCTGTCTTTAAAGTTGAGACTCAAGGAATGGTCCATAAATGGGAATTCCTTCAGAGCGCGCATTAACAAACCACTCGAGCACAGCACGATTTAGCTTGTCATACTCCGTAGATTGTGATGCGTTTCACATACTTCGTGTCATACACTAATACTCCTAACTACAACTTAGCTACAAAAAGCAGAAGGAGACTCACGTTCTGTTATCACAACGGAAATACACTATGACGCCATCCTAGTTAACAAAAGCAAAAACTCCTTCATATAATATATAATATAAAATATTTTTACCACCCGTTTTTTTTTTAAAAAATCTCTTTAATCTGAGTTTTCCCGCTTAAAAAAATACAGACAATTCTTTAGCTGTACGTATGTTCTTTTTGAGCTCATCAATAATCTTATTTTCTTTCCTCCAACGATAATGTCTTATATAGAACTCATTTTACGGAATTTGTGTACACACAAACTAGATTTTTAAAAATCACCAAAAGTCACAGTTTTCTTCCTCTCGTGCTTGATCACTTCTAACAACGAAACTTAGAAAACACACCCCAAAAGAGTTGTACCCTTACCAGGTGTGCTGGAAGTTACAGTTTATGACTTTGTGGATCATGGAACTTGGGTGCAAGCAGTCACCCTCAAAGTTATTGTACTTTTTAAATTACGTACGTTGTAACCCATTACACATAAAGTAATCTGTTTTAAACGGGTTGTTTCGCAAACGTTTCCCGAAAAATATTTGGTTTCCGAGTTAGACAGATTTCCGGCTTAGAGTATAAGTTCACATGGGAAATAAATCAGTTCCGAAGTTTATTTTCCGCTTTTCCAGATTTCAGGCATATCAAGGGTGCGTTTTAGGTAGATGTTACTATACTTAAACCTTTATAAATGGAACGCTTGTTACTACATCCACACCTTAATATAAATTATCCATCATACTTCCATTGACTGTATTAACCGATTTCCGTGTGAACATGTTCCAGGATCAACAGATGTAAATAAAGGAATTCAGAAAAGTGATTCTTTTTCATTTATGGAAACGTAAGAATATTGTAAATCCGAAATAACTTACATTTTCATAGAGTTCATTTTTTACTGCAGGTAATTGCGAAATGCCACAACTAGAGCTCACTTGTAAACGAGTCCACATTCATTAAGAATAATGCCGCACATGCTTGTAAGTGATCTGTGAACAATACATAACGTGTATTACACGCAGCTAACACGCATTTTATGATTACCCGATAATAATGCAGTCCGTTTTTAAAACAGTATCTGAGCCTTTGATCTATCTGAAAGGGGGGCTATCATTAAATTCATTTTTGAATCCTAATTCGAGCTGAAATTATACATTCCGCCTGCAGAGAAACCCCCAATTAGAGGGCAGCTTTATGTATGGAGGGAGTGTGCATCATTTTGGAATAATAGCTGCCGGAGCAAAGGGTGCTAGCTTCTAAACTTAGCAGCAATTTTCTCCAACCGAGTAATTCCTGTTTTATACATAATGCCTTCTGAACTTCCCTGCTTCACAACTGTTTCACTTGTAAACATAAAAAGGCAATCATTTTGGTGGCACCATTTTTAACATTTCTGAGGAATTTCACCGTTTACTTAAACAATACTCTTCACATATTTGTTTGTTTAGATTTAATTTAGACTTAACCACCCCAAACAGTTCGCGCTTACTCGGTACATATTTAATATACCTTCAAAATGATTATAAATATGTACATATAAATAGTTTTTTCTTTTCTTTCACAAAGGTATTGATAAAATAAGTGCGACATACGGAGAACCTCATTCTATCCCGCATTTTCTATTTGGAGAGCCTTTTTGCAATAGCACCTCCACAGCATGTTTTATCTTGTCAATGTGACAAATTTCCCATTCGTAATGAAAAGCACCCAAAATAACTACCATTATAAAATTGTTAATCTGATTTCCTGTCATTTGGTAATTTTGCATCACCACCTCCAAAAAGAAATAAATAAAGTTTATCTTCATCCTCCATCCCCTTTTCCTTTGGGGAGCCGTTTTGTTTTATACCTCTCTAACATTTTTACTGTTGAACTAATCATTGTGTAACAAATCATACTCAAATAGCTGCTAAGATTTACGAAGGCTGTTCAATAAAGAATGATCTTAATTTTTTACGGTCATAATTTTTCGTAATAAAATTCTTATTATTTTCTGTTAGCTTAATGTGAAAAAACACGGCGTAGTAGTTTCATTGTTGGTACTCCTGGTTCCCGCCTGTGAGAACCAGACAAGTTCAGACATGTTCAGTATCGCCTACCTCTGCAATGGATGTAACATGCAGTTAAAGTTGATGTTAGAGGAAGATCCAGAGTTTCTTTCAAACTAATTACTGCTAATGAAACTTGGCCACATCATTTTGATCCTGAGAGCAAACAGCAAAGCTCAGTGAGGAAATCTCCTTCATCACCAACCCCCCAAAAAGCAAAAGTGGTTCCTTCTGCTGGGAAAGCTACGGTCATCTCATTATTTGATATTCATGGAATGGTTTATCAGCATGGTGTACCTGCACACACATCAGTAACTGGACAATACAACAGGGATGACCTGAAAACATTGCAAGTCCACATCAGGCGCCAGAGACCACATTTTCGTGAAGCACGCTGGATGCTGCACAAGGATAATACGCGGCCGCATATTGCCAATGTTGTTGCTGAATATCTTGCAAAATTCAACGTGAAGTGAATCCCTCAACCTCCCGATAGCTCCATGTGACTTTTTTCTATTCCCTAACTTAAACAAACGCCTTCGTGGGAGGTATTGTCCATCATCAGAAGCAGTGGTGAAGGCTGCGGAGGCTATTTTGAAGGATGTCTGAAAAAATTGTTTCCAGTATATCTTTGAAGACTGGCAGATACGCTGAGAAAAGTGCATCGCATTCAAGGGAGACTATTTTGAGAAGGACCATCAAAATTATGAGGATGAATGTACACACGTTGTCAAAAAAATGTTATCATTCTTTATTGAAAAGACCTCGTAAATCCAAATTAACCACTAAAGGCTACGGTAAGGATTATCACTGCATAAAGCACAACAAGAAAATACAAATAATTATCCTCAAATTAACCACAAGATTTGGAGCTGAGATTTGTTTGTAATTTTTTACATTTTACGTTTTAGCGGACTTCTCAATGGTCCATTACTATTCTTAAATGCTTTAAGTCTATGAAATACTATACCAAATTTTGGTCACATTCATAATTACAGAATAAAACTTTTGCACACAATTACAGAGAAAATTTCACTCTATGTCCTTCCAACCTCTCAGGGTGTTTCCGCACCTACTCCCCCCATTCGCCATTCACGGCTTAATGATTGTTTATGGCTTAATACGACATTGTTGGACTTTCATTTCAACTAATAAGGGATTTTGTGATAAAGAAATGTATACAGAAAACCATTGCAGGAAGGAGGAAGAATCGACACGTTTCTGTGCACTCGACTGTATCCCTGACTGTAACCTTCCTATACGATTCAGTGAATATAGGAAATGAGCCTATAGAAGGAATTTAGGTGCAATTCGAGACTTCGATTATTAAAACGCTGATGTGTCAGAGGAAATGCGCTTGCGTCTCTGGGACCACAAAACGAGCGAGGAATAAGGTATCTGCTGCACATAGGTGGTACAGAATAAAAACAATTTCGTTAAAACACTTGTATCCCGAGGGAGTTAGCAGCTACATTTTAATTTCTAAATGACAACGCTGCGTTACTGGATATGGAAGGATTTGCAGCAACAACAAATAATGGGCACCGTAAACTTTTCTGCTATGACAGACACGACACACATAAAACACCAGATAACTGTGCGCTTTAAGGTACTATTTTTTCCTTAGGATTTTATCACTAGGCAGGTCAATTCCTTTAAAGCTGATTTAATCGTACCAAGAAGAGACACAATAAATACAGGTTTTTGAATTCTCGATGAAATAGTGGAACAAGAGGATGTACTTTGCGTTTTAAGATGCACATTAACAACAGGAGGCCTGTCAAAGGCCATTGAAAAGGCAGGTCTCAATAGAACTAAATAAAACGGATGCTTAGAGTAGAGTAACTCCTCGAGTATTTGGAAAATTTAACTTTGTGACGGAGTGAACAAATGATAGTTTTAAAATATATTAATTACATCTGTTCTGAAGTTCTTTTCAAATAAAACGGCTCACTCTCCTGTATGTTTTGACATTTCGTTATAGATAGGAAAGTGGATACAGAGGCTGAATGTGCACCCCTATAGGGAGGTTCTGAATTTCAGTTGTTTTCTTAACTACCAAAAATGAAAGGAATGTTGGTACATTCATAATTTTTAAGAAGAATTGGAAAATTTGAACGTATACCACCAATATGTACCACCATTCCTTTCATTATATATATATATGTGTGTGTGTGTGTGTGTGTTTAAAAACAATAAAATCATGATTTAAATTGATGACATCTTACCTACATTCTTCGTTTCCTTATTATTTATTCGTAATAGCAGAGGAGGAGCCACAACATGTCATTAAAAAATTTGGTCCGAGGAGTTTGTTAGCAAAATTACAAGGGGCGTCCAAAAAGTAAGCTCTGTTTTCAATTTATCTCCGCTGCAGGGCTGCGATCGCAGTTCCGCACATGCGCGGTAGACGCTCTGTATCAAGGAGAAGAAGCGTGCGCTATTGCGAGATCGCTGTCTGCCCCGTACGATTTGTTGTGCTTGTTTACATGTCGGTGTTGATTGAAAATCCCGACACTTGTGAAATCAGATGTTTATTGCGAGACACTTAGTAAATTGCGCCGCGCAATACAGAATAAGCGCCGAGGAATGCTGTCAAAAGGTGTTGGGTTTCTTCACGACAATGCACGACCACACACTGCAAATACGACGAAAAACATCCTACAGGGATTTGACTGCGAGGAGTTTGACCAACCCCGAACAGCCTGACCTCGCTCCTAGCGACTTTCATCTATTTTTGCATCTCAAATCTTTCCTTGGCAGTCAACACTTCAACAATGACGAAGAGCTAAAAGAAAATGTTTCCAACTGGTTGAAGACACAGGCGCAAACTTCTCTGAAGAAGGTATACAAAAACTTGTGCCTCGTTATGACAAATGCCTGCAAAATTTCGGCAGTTATGTGGAAAAGGAGTTTAGGAGTTGCAGAATGTTGTGCAATAAGTAACTTTTTTTTCTGCGATTGTACACAATTTAATTTTATTACCAAACAGAACTTACTTTTTGGACGTACCTCGTATGTTTTGAGGACGCCCATGAATCTACCCCTCAAAAGGTTTACGTTCTCTAAAGCGGAAAATATAAATTTTGTGCCCCAAAATAATCTCTCCAACACAAATCAATGTATTTAATTGAATTTAAAATAATAGTTAATTGTATTTCACTTACTCCTGTAAGATTTTTGGCAAAATTACTTTGAAATTCACCGGAAGTATAAGCTTTATTTCCTTAAAACAAAGTGGTTTAAGGTGTGTTTGTGGTTGTGTTTGTGTGGGGAGGGTGTAATCACTTGATGACATGACGATAAAGACCTTACACAAAATTTTAGTTTAATATTCTCTATAGACACAAGGTTCTCAGAATCTCTCTTCATCCCATATTACCTTTTCCGTGAATTTTCCATAAATTTTTATTTTCTCAAAAATATTTCTATTGTCAACTGAAATGAAATTCTGGGGGCGAGCAACTAGAAAATCGAGAATTGAGAAAATAAGAAGCACCACAATTGCGGAAATTCGAAAGAAATGTTTTGGTAATAATTGAAGAGAGAAGACTAAGATTGTGTGGAAATATAATAATGCCAAATTAGAGAATACCACAGAAATATTGCAATGGGACAGAGAAGGGCCAAGGAGGAAAGGGCGACTCAGAAGTGGATGCATGACGTTTAAAGGAGCATGAAAGAAAGGGGACTGACTGACAGGAATGCCGAGGATAAAGGAGACTAAAATTTTCTTGTGTGTGACGGAAAGTCGTGTATTGTGGATCAATTCTAAAATAAAAAGTAGTTGTAGCTATGTTTCTTTCGAAATATCATATCTTTAAGTTATATACACGAAAACTTTAATCCATAAAGAAATAGACAAAATCTTACCACGCCATTAAAGGAACACCATTCTATTTGAAATATATTTTTTGTAACATCAGCAATTTCCGCAATATTGCTATCATTTATTTTATTTTTCAGCACTACAGTTTTCTTAAAATGCTGTTACTAATCAGTTAATTCTCCATATATATACACATATATCTTCATGTGAAATCTTAGTGGAATTTTGAACTCATAAACGCCAAATCGGCTTTGTAAGAAATTTAATATTTCGGTCACTCTGTTCCGAGACATTTTTAATAATTTTTTACGGTTTAACCCACCGTCCAGGAGGCACCAGCCGTCTGTTTTTCCTGCACCGCCTTTAGGTTTGACTTTTAAACGCCATCCCTTTCCTTACCTCCTTGTCTGAGAATATTGCTGGTCTTTTGAAAAGCCGTTATAATTGGGGACACACGTATAGTGAATTTCAGCATTCGCATCTACTAGACGCCACGCTACCGAACTCGTCTACTCCTCGTGCAATGGATCGCGGAGATTGGTGGTCCAAGAACTTGCTACCCGTTCACTATAAAGTGATGATGCCGATTTAGGGCAGCTAGATGAACAAGTGAAGAAGACTTTATACAGATGCAAATAATTTACTACCCGAGAGAACAGAAAAAATTTCTGACACAGAGGAACGTGACATAGAAGGTGAACCTATTATTTGTGTTTCCTTCTTCTAGTTAGAAAGGGATGGAAATAAAAGCATTTCCATCATGCATTTTGAACCCAGAGTTATACTGAATAAGTTCACATAAGTTAAACGAAACGCTTTTTTTTTTTTTTTTTTTTTTTTTTTTTTTTTTTTTTGCTTGTTCCATTTATACCCCGCCTTTAACTACTATGGTCATAACGCCGGCCGTTCTCCTTTGGAACATACAGAAGGTGTTAACTCGTTATCTTTTTGGTTTTTTAATAATTACATCACGCACTCATTCATACTTCCAGACTCTGGGGAAGATGGGGAATTATCTTGGTCGGAGAAAAATTCCCACCCCCACCGCCGGAAATCGAACCCGGGACCTCTAGCACGGCAGTCAGGTGCTCTGCCGACACGCAAAAATTATTTTTGTTTGGTATGCGAGTTTGGAGTTGGAAAAATAGTATAATGTAAAATCGGAAATCAGAGGGAAGAAAGGAGAAAGTAAATAATTATCATGCGTTGTTATAAGTAAAGTATTGTTTATATTCTTTGTTTGGATATAATATTTGTTTTATTCTTGCATATTATGTTGTAACTCTGGGGCCTTTTTACATTGTGGTTTTGTTAATCTACCATTAGAATTATCAGGATTAAAAATGAAAATAAAACATTACTGAATGAACGTTTTTAAAAATAATGAAAGCAACCACAAAAATGAATAAAAATAGTTAAAAAGAAATTGTCGCCTAATAGATTCCGCTGGACCAACCAGTCGAAAATTAGGCGCGACCGACGTAAGGTTAAGGCGATAATCTCGATATAGAATGTTTGGATAAAATAAATCACGTTGTTTTGTTAATAAAAATGCGACAGAAAAAGCAAAATTATACCTAAATACGTAGAACTATAGATGATGCCACTTACGGGGCTTTCTAAGTACTACATTAAACAACTATTCTCACCGTGGCAGGTTTTATTTCTCTCCGTCTGTGTAGAAAATTTCTCACAGAGCCGAATCAGTTCAAATTGAGATATTTTTTGTGGGCATTGCTAAAGAGAAAGCGGGAGAACGGGGCAATTTAAAAATTAATTAAAACACTCGATGCGAAGCCATTACAATTACTTGGCAGAGTCACAAAGGGACGTACGAATCTGATTGTTTATTAATATTCAGTCGTGAGCCAGCCCCATTCTTCTCGATCAAAGCAGAGGTTGCGCAGGGAACGTACAAATAAGCTCCTTTTTAATAACCAGATAACCTATCGCGTTTACCCTTTGACAAGGGAGTTCAGCTTAGCGATCTTTTGTTACATTTCTTGTCCTCCGCGTTTCCTTCACTAATACCCATTTAAGCTTGCTTTCTGCTTCATCTCCCATTTTCATTCATTAGCCTCATTTCCTTTAACTCCTTATTCTTTCAGTGGTCAGTTTTAATACTTCTAATTAACAGATATCAAAAACACTTTAAAGAATTTGGTGTATCAGAAAACTATTAATATATCATTATGAATACAAGTTTCAGGGTATGTAAGCACGAGAGTGCGTGCGTGTCTGTGTGTGTACTGAAAAATTAAAATGATTTAGTAGGTACCTAAGTTCTGCAAGTTATAAAGTCATGAAAGAAAGATATTTACTAAAATGTCCTAAAATACCCTTTATTTTATATATAAAGGTTAACATATAATGAGTTTGATTTCTATCTGTAGCAACCATACAAAATAAATGAAAGCTTACAACACTAAGAATGTGGATTACGATAAAATGTATTGGCCATCGGTTGTGAAATTAATTACGTCTATCCGCCACCATAGGATTAGGACTAGGATTTCACAATGGAAGTTATTCGGTACGTAGGCCGCCATGCTGGGCCCATTGTGCCTATGTCCCAAGTGGGGCACCCCTGGGAGGAAGGATGAGGCTAGAGGAGACAGAGAGGAAGACCCAAGGAACCACGAAATGCAGAGTGCCGGGTCCCCCTACATTTTATTTTAGATAGAGCCTTCCCCCGACAGGCCAGCACAAATGAGACGCTCCCCTTCTGCGGGACGGCAACGAGCTCAGCAGCCGAGCGCTGTCGGTCCCTGGCAGCCGGTCCCGAAATGTTCTCCGCAAAGACGCGGAGACCGACAACTGCTCAACCGGAGGAGGAAGAAGTTAACCTCAGAGAAAATCATCCGTCATGCACCGCCGAGACACCCGCCGACACTACTACCCTGAAGCAGACCACCAGATGAGACATGATGTGAAATGATAATGGAGATGAAATTCGGGGGATATAATTAAATTACCCAGCATTCGCATAACGACCCGGGAAAACCCCGAGAAAACCCATGGGTCAGGTAGGTCGGCCACGGGAATCGAACCAGAGCCTCCAGACGAAACCGCCTGAGCCACCCTGCTCGGTATCCCCCACCATAAGAAGAAACATGACTACGCGATACTTTTGTTATCAGAAAGTAGGCCTTTTGCTGTTATACATGAATAATCTCTGCAAAGAGTCGAATTTTATCTAACAGAGTCAATACTGTTACCCGAACGTCGGATCTCCCGATAGAACCGGCCGGCAGTAGGGCAAGACGGGAAGCATTTATGCCACGCCTACCCATTTGTCTCGTGTCACTAACTGAAGGGATGATTAGGAGAGCGACACGAGCCCTGTACCGTCTCTTTCCCCTCCCACCAGACGTCTGGAAACCTCGGGATAATTGTGCGCGCCACGAAACTTCCAGAAACGGCGATCTTCCCTATATAAGGCCTGCAGTTGGCGAGTCAGTCCAGTTCTTGAAGAGCTGCCGTGAGTAGCTTCCAGTGAGCGAACGGACCGGAAGACTGTGAACGTGCATCGGAGGAGTTGTTCTTAAATGCGAGTGCAGAGTGGACCTGTGACAGACGAAATGGTGAATTGTAATTGTGTGCGCTACGTAATTCTGTGTAATTGGCAAGTGTTCCAACTGTAATTCGGTGTAAATAAAGAACATTTTGAGTTTGTGCAATTGGAATTTTAATTTCAGGGACCCACCAAGTGAATTAAGTAGCTGGTCAAGCAGAAGAATAGAGTTGAAATACTTCAGGAACACCTGAACTAATATAGTGTCAGCAAGTGCGATGGATCAGGCGGTTTCGTCTGAGGCCGGCATTCGGGAAGCCTTGGTTTGATTACCGTGACCGACCTGCCTGACCCATGGTTTTTGCGGGGGTTTTCCTGGTTGCTAGGCGATTGCTGGGTAGGTTAATTAAATCTCCCGAATTTTCTGTCCCTCCATTTCATCTCCATTATCATTTCACATCATCTCTCATCTTGTGGTCTCTTTCAGGCTAGAAGTGTCGGCGGGTGTCTCGGCGGTGCAGGATGATATGCTCTGAGATAAACTACTTCCTCCTCCGGTAGGTCGGGTGCCGGTATCCGCTCTCCTGTTGGGACCATTTCGGGACCGCCAGCCAGGGACCTTTGGGGCTTGGCTAATGGGCTCGTTGCCGTCCCACAGTATGGGAGCGAGTTCGTTGTCCTGGCCTGTCGGGGGAAGTCTATCCAAGTAAACTGTAGGGACTCTGCCCTCTGTACTGTCGTGGCTCCTTGGGTCGGCCATCCTCTGTCTCCATCGGCTCATCCTTCTTCCCGGGGGTGCTCCACTTGGGGGCATAGGAATAATGTGCCCATAATGGTGGCCTACGTACCGAATCCCCTCTGTATTGTAATCCTAATCCGAATCCAATTATAGTTTCAAATATATATTATATTCTCTGACTATTGATTACCTCGTAGATGGCTTAGTCCGATGTTCATTTTTTATTTAGTTATCTGATAAACAAGTAACAAATATACAACATCTACAATATACAGAAATATATTACATTATTCTTGTTTCATCGCATAATTAATATCAATGGTACAAGTGAATTTTTTCTTAGGAAACGGATAAAATTACATATGAGACTCGCGAGGTTTGATGTTTACCATGCCTTTAAAAATAAAGCCCTCGGGGATATATGCCTCCGGCGTTAAATTTGTTCACTTCCTAATTAACATCAACTTACCTCACCAGTCCCATAAATATTATCCATTTCTTTATTGAAAAATCTCAAATAAAGTCAGGTTTATACTTGTTTTATCGGCAAATTAAAAGGGTAAAATAACTGTTACGTTATGTAGCACATTAAATAAGCAAGTTTGTTTAACTATAGCTTTCCCAGGTCAGACTTTACCTCAGGGGTAAGGCACCTTCCTCTAATGTACATATATCATGTACAACTGGATTGTCCCTCTGCAATCCAGGGAAGTGGAGACAATTGAAGATTTCTAGTGCAACTCTGTAACAGGAGCCGTCCTAACTTTATATGGCAATATAAATAGAAGCACGTGTACGTGAGCGACATCATTGGTTGTTTAGCTTTGTCAACTCTCAGCGGTTTAAAAATATAGTTCACATATCAATTTTAAGGACTTCACATCTAATGGAAAATATATAAAGAACATCACATTATGACAAATACAACAATCAAACAGTAATTAATTGGTGAATGTAACGGAATTTACATATATTAATCAGAGTGCACGCTGCGCTTGCGCAGCTTAAAAGGAAGTGGGAAGACAATCAGTTAAAACATGGCGGCTTCCATACAATGTGTACAACATCACAAAGGGAAACATTTAAAAAGTGGCGAAAGCTTATTTTATTTTCGTATTTTGCAAGTTGTGTTAAAAATACCCAAACTTAGCAATTGAGGACGTTGTTAGTTTGTCAGCAGATTTAACCGACGTTTCAGCGTCAAGTATCAATGCCACTCGAAGTGAGGTTGTGAAAACTGGCGGTCTTTTCACTCCAGGAAAACACCGAAAAAACAAAGAAGCCAGTTGTGGAAAGTGAATGCGATGAATTTGTTAAAATTGTTATTGTTCGCAACGTTCATAGCTTCTTTGAAATAAAGGAGCCACCGCAATTACAAGAATGTTTCAAGCAGTAAACAATGATCCCATATAGCTGAGCTTTGGAAAACGAGCTTCTACACCATTCTTCGCAATTTAGTGTTACATGGCAAAATTACCAGGTGTTGTAGGGGTTTAAAAGGTAAGGGGTTTTAATCTTTAACCGCATGTAACTGGGAGCGTAGCTATGGAAAAGGTAGAGCGAAAGAAACATCTAAGTCAAACTGAACTGAATGACTATATTTCAAAATGCCAGGGCACTCCCTGGACCTGGATGAGATCAGGGGCGCTTTGGTAACATTCAAATACAAAACATAATGCAACTTTACCTTTGGCGATGTGTTGTTTGTATGGCGTGAGCCTTGTGACTGTCAAAAGGTGTACGATCTGGTACGCCCTGCTGGCTATCTTACTCGTGGTAGCACTTTGAAAGAAATTCTTGTTGATTTTCACAGAGACCGGCAGCAAGTCTCTTCTGAAATCTCTGTGAAGTCTCTCCCCCGGGGGCTAACTCAACCAAGCTTAAATAGGGGTCCTACCAAAAAGTAAACTCAGCGATTCCCACGCTAACTGTTAATTGGCACCATATTGTGTAATCATTATAGAACATGTTTAAACCTGTTACTGACCGACTAAGCATTATTTCCCGTGATCAGCAGGATGTGATTCATTGTTTAAAACATGGAGAACAAGTTGAGACCTGTCGCAGGCCGCCTGTGAATTATTTCCCTAAGCCAGCAGGATGTATGATTCAACAGTCCAAAGTACATGTTTTGCCAGTCAGCAGAATTTACATTTAATCATACAATTTTTATACACAGCTGTGCCCAGACTCAAGGCATCGAAAATACATGTTACAGAATAATGATTACAGAAATTTCCAAATCTTGCTCAGCCTATACACGCAACAATAGGTTTTGAATTTCTTAACAGAAACAGAAAAAAAAATATAATTGTTGAGCGTTAAGATATACTGCAGTTGCGAAGATATTATCAAAGAGAGTTCGGAAGTGGAAATCGTTTAACACTTGTGTCCACATTGGGTTAACTGGGTAACCTTTGTATGTATAACTTCTAATTTATCAGGCATATTGGAGCTAGTGTGCACACACCTCAGGTTATTCCTCAATTGTACCTTCATAAATGTCGTAATGAAAGCAAAACGTATATACTTTCAAGGAAGATCTAAAATAGAAAAAAATAAAGTGCGCTCTCTAATCTATATTCGGGTTACCCAGGTAACTACACCTCTCCAGTAAAACAAGTGAGAGTTTCATGAATGAAATACTTTATTTTATATAATATATTCGTGTTTTATTATTAATTAGGTAACTCAGTATTGATACTACATAAATAGTCTTAAATATGTGCAAAATATATCAGCTGTTTGCTAATGTTACATAATATCATAAAGCTACTTATTCCGGTACTTGTTTCAATGGAAAGATAAACGTGCAAGTACTTTTTATCACAATGTCCACACACTGTTGTTGTAATGCAATGTTCATCACATATAAGATTTTTATAGTCATTGTAGCTCTTTCTTGTTTTCATTTTCCTTCTGTTTGGTTAAGATTTACGTACAAAACAGCCACCTATGATTTTCAGCCGTCCAGAAGCGTCTCGTTTTGGTTCAGGTTCCACTCATTCAGGAACCAAATTTAGAGGTCTTCCTACCATGCACTCAAGACCCAATTTCACAGAAAATTTTCTCAAGAAATCAGGATTCGATGTTCTAGAGATAACGGAAGGCACGTGTTGGACCGGCCCTTTCCCGCAAAATATTATGTTTCGGCAACTATCTTATACCAAAAGGTTCCTTATGTCATTCAGTTCCATCTTTCCCACGCAAAATGCCTGCAGAAGACACAATCACTTCACTGCATTCATCATCACTGTCGTTTTCATCACTACTTCTATTACTCCACTCTCCTTCAGCTTCAGTATCACTACGAATAGTATCTTCAATATCTGAAGCAAACGCATCCTCCTTACTTGGAATCCCTTCGTCTGTAGAATCTTCTTCGCTGAAATCTGCAGCTTCATCCCTTTCTGAATCAACACCAGACATTTACTTTTTAATATAATCTTCTTTTGCTTCGTAGCTAAATCTGTTATATTCAGATTTAGAGAGTTCTCGTATAATATCCACGAGAATCCAGAGTTGATGTCTGTAGCAAAGCATACATTGCAATGGGCAGTTAATGTTGTGCAACAGTAGCCAGCAACAGTTAGCATGCATTGTTGTAACGATTTTACATATACCGTAGTGTTGCCAACTATTGTTGCATGGTAGTATGTTCATAAGGTTACCCAGGTAACCCAGTTATAATTTTTTGTATGCGGACACAAGGGCTAAGTAATTCTCCGTTATCAGATTCCAAATAGGTACGTGATTTTTTTTCCAGTTGCATGCCAGTAGAACCTTCAAGTCATTGCTAAAGTGGCTACAAACAGTTATTCAGCACTGTTAATCCGCAGAAGGACCCGTGCCTTAATTTTTAATTAATAAATGAGGTAAGGTTATTTGAAGAAATCAAATATTTAAGTAAATGTTGTAAGTCACTTTTTAGCATAGAAAAGGACAAATTTACACAATAGACACACCTTTGCAATTAACCCTAGTGCGTGCTCCCACACAAGCTACTCAAACATCGTAAACGGCAAAGCATAACTTTTCAAGTTTGTTGACAGCACCTATACTCGACACGTGGTGGATAAAATGGTGTGACTATTCCCTCCAATCACACTCACCTGCGGAGTAATATATTTTCCCGCTTTGTTTTCATCAGTATATAAACTAAGCATGGCTACGGTATAGCATTAATGCCTTTCAATATTGGCAGGTCTTAGCCTAGCCCTTTAATAGTTTAACTTAATGAATATTTAGTTGCATTATGTAAAATCATAACGTTTTGCTCTGCATTTCAATAAATATAATAGTTTTGAGATAAAATATTTAGACATGGTGGCATATTTCAAACACGTTCTTACAGCGGTAAAGGGATCAGACGTATTGAGCTTGGTGATATAATGCTTGCTTTTACTTGATATTATGCTAACATTGCTACTGGAACTATGTGTAACTAATAATTTTATTTTCCTGAAAGTACAATTCTATTATTCACTATCCAAGAGATAGTGAACATTCATATGATTGAAAGAGTAGAGCCAGACTGAAAAATTCAATGCCTTACCCGGGATTTGAACCACGGATCTTCTGGTCTCCGTCCAGCCGCTCTAAACCATTCAGCTACTATGGGCAACGTGCCAACATAGCATTAAATTCTCCAACTGACTCGTAAAACACGGGCCTTAAGGTACTTACTAAGTCGTCATTAAGGTAGTTGCCTCATGTGTTTATGAGAACTCCTAGTGGTTTACCGGGGAAAAACACGAGTGCAGAATTTAATGTCATGTTGGCTCGCTGGCCATAGTAGCTCAATGGTTTAGAGCGGCTGGATGGAGACCAGAAGATCCGTGGTTCAAATCCCGGCTATGGCATTGAATTTTTCTGTCTGGCTCTACTCTTTCATAGTGCGTCCTACACACGGCTAGTGTGAAAGAACAATTAATTTCCAATCATATGATTGTATTCCTTATTTTATCTTTCAATTTTCCTTTGTTTTCATTTATATTTTCGTTGTTTCTTTTCTAGTGTTACTGCTGTATGAATCCACACATTTGTAATGAACATTATAATTGCATTTAAGCCTGTTATGCTCATAAGTATAAACAAATTAATAACTAATCTTGTTTTAAATTAAGTTTCAAAATGTCGCTTTCACTTATTCCCCTTCCTCAAAGCTGGATCCCAAGTTACGGATTGTGAATTAGTCTGCAAAATGAAAATCATGTTAGTTCACTGCTTAGCTCTACAGATTGAATCCATTAAACAACTAAGTCTTGTTCCGCTAGGGGCGCTCAGGTCTTCGGCAATACTTTTATAATCTGCCATTTGTCCACTGATCGGATCGCTGTCGAACTTTTAAAATCAGTAGTTCCTCGTGATGTTGGAGCCGAAGATTAGTTCATTCTCAGCGAAATGCAGCGCAAGCCGTTATAATGACGTTTCCAGTACGCCACTGCAGCTAAATAGAAACATTCGTATATACTTTGTGTAGGAAAAGCTTTGTCTCTACAGCAGCTTTGCAGATTAGGGGACTGCTTGTGTTGGTTTAGGTAAAACAGGGGCAAACGATAAGGCCGGCCAGCGAGGGGGGGCAAGGGTTGCTAAAATAATGAATAGTAATCAAGTTTTCTTTCTAGACGCTAACTGGAGAGAGTGAATGGTTTTTAGTGAGCATTCCCTTAATGCTCTCAAGTATTCCTGTTTTTAACTTGCTTTCCTTATGTGACGTGCATGAGTAATTGCTTCAATACTCCCAACTTTGTGAAAACTCCAATTATTATGACAGGGAAAGAACCAAACATATTTTAGTGTCTGAATCTTGAATTATATTGTACAAAATATGCGGTTTAGAGGGGTACTTTTAATACCCTTACAGTGATATGTCGTTGATCTACATAGTTAATAGTCCTGTATGCCTTTTTAAGCTTCACATGAATTCATAATTTCGAAATTATTCAAATAAATTTCTAAAAGCAGGAGTATTTTTACTTGCTTTCGGAGACTATTCGCTTTGAACAGGGGCATCTTTGCTTAGAAATATTAACTCTTTAGGGAACACAGCCAGGCATTTTATGCAGGTGACGTGTACGAAATACTCTGTATAATTTAAAAACATGAAGTGTTGAATTTATAAACATTCCTTTTTCTACAATTGTTTATGCTTATATAGCTACTACAAACGCTTCTAAAATATTTCCCCCCTACCTGTTTCAATTTAATCGAAACCTTTGCAGATATAAATAAATTGCACATTTTATTGTAGATGTAACAGAATGCAACCGTGTAGATAAACTTTGAAAAGAAAAATGTATGGTACTAAATAAAAAGAAATTGAACGGAATCGATAGTCTGGTGTCACTATATATTGTCCTTCAAATTGAAACGCTCTTTCCATATCTCTAGAAACAAGTGAACAGTGATAGATAAAAAGATCACCAAGCACTGAAAAATTGTAACCAATTTTAAAGAATATACCGAAAATATTTAATGCCATAAATGCGTTAATTTTGTTTGGTTTATAAATTAACCTACTCCAACGGTAAGTCATATCGGACGATGCATGAAAGGGGTGAAATGATGCTCAAATGAGTCCAAGTCCTTACCTGACATTCATCTTTCAGATAAGGGAAAACCCCCACAGAGAAAATGTAATATCTAGTTAATCCATCCTTGACCGAGGTTCCAACTCGGTACCTCATGAACATGAAACATACAGGCTACCATCAAAGCTACATTGGCAGGCACAGAAAGATTGACTGAAATAAATAGCATGTTTTAAACATCTCTTTCTTTTTGTAATTTACGTCCTCCAACGTTAAGTCCTATCGGACGGTGAATGTGCGGGTGAAATGATGCTGAACTGAGCCCAGGGTCCATAGAGCTTAGAGTTACCCGACATTCGTCTATCAGGATAAGGGAAACGCCCGAAAAAAACTTTATCCAGGTAACTCAACCTGACCAAGATTCTAACTCGGGACCTCTTGAACGTGAGACAGACATGCTACCATCTACGCTAGCGAGGCGGGCGCATATTTAAAAGATTAAGCTTCTGTGCAGTATACCTTTGCCTCTGTCTGATAGAATATTCCTAAACATTTTGTCACATCCTAAGTATGTGATATTTTATATCAATTTCGTTTCAATTTGATCGGTTGAATGGAAAAATCGAGCTTTTCGAAAAATGTTTCATGTACAGTATATGTTTGAATGGAGAGATTTTTTGACAACTGAACCTAGATATTTTTCCGAATGCTTCTTGTTATTCAGTGTTTTTGTAATACCTAATTTATTCTTTACTCTTTATTAAGTCAAGTAAATATTTACTGTATTCATCCAAAAATGTATCAATATTTCACTGCTTTTGACACGATAATTACTCTGGATAACTAGTTACATTATTCATTTTCATCAAACCAACAATATGCGTGAAGTGAAATTCTCAATTTCGTCCCAGATTTCTTCCTCATTCTCTAAAGATACACTTCTCTCATTTGTATCAACATATACTATTACATGGTAAATATACAGAACTTCAATAGAGTTAGATCAAATACTGAGAAGCTCTCTTGTATCTGCATGAAAGGGTTTCGCGCGACAATTTTTAACACGAATACGCGTCACAGAAAGAACAATGCCTCTTCTCACAATTACAAAGCTATGTCAACATTCGCAACATCAAAACAAGGTATCAGTTTCGTTACAAAGAGAGAAACCATCAAACACTGTAAATGTAATATGTATGAACTATCCACTTACATAACCGGTAGGTATCACTCTGTAGACTCACCTGAAAACAAACAAAACTTCGTATTAGTACAAATATTGTAAACTTAATACACGCAAGCTTGGCTTTAATGTCTTTTGTTTCAGTACACAGTACCGGTTTCGTTATTCCTTTGTCGTTTTGGAAAATACGAATGAGAATTTTAAATTCCAGTGATAGTTTCTGATCTTTGTAAACCATTAAGGGTCTTTCAGAGTTAAATAACATGAATGCAATTCAGCATACTAAACAAATATGTAATCACTTTCAGTACATTACCGGAAAAAAACTAAGACAGATAGGGTAACTTAGCATGGCAATTCTTAGACAAGATAACTGAACATGACAGTACATTTCATTTTATTTAAAGAATAGATTGTCCTTTACAAAACCTGGTACGTTGCACTCGTATGACTTTCTCCACTCTTGCACAAATCCGTCTTATAAAAGCTTATTGCTCTATCTGCCACATATTAATTGAGATTATCTTATTGATCATGTTTATAGTTGCAGGGATCTTAATATATGTTCCTATGTCGCCGTCCACTTTTCTTGGAATAGGTAACTCATATGACAATCTGAGGGATGGTGAAACACCTCGACTGTAGTAACATTACATTAAGTAAGGTGTACATCATTTGGTTTTAATTCTTTTATGTACAAGGTTTCTCGTACTACTAATACTGCTAGTGACAACTGCATTTATCTAAGAACTTTTAGCTTCGATTGTTATTTTGATTAAGCTATAAATACACTATATGTATTATTTAGTATCAAAATATGCCTATAATCCAGAATAAGAATTTAATATTTATAAAAAATTATAACAAGAATGCCTGATTTCATCAACAAATGTTAAGACTTAACACAAGTTTAACAATGGTTAAAACAAAAATCGCATTTCATCAACAAGTGCTAGCTTAACACTCGTGTTAAATCTCTTGTTAAACTAACAAGCTAAATTTCTGTTGCTAAGTCCTTAACAATTGTCAACAGTCAAGATGGCGGGCATGAACTCAGCTGTTGTTGTCGATTTGCTATATTTAAGGCCGTCTAAATGGCATTCGTATTAGAGCACGGCCTATAAGGAGAAATGATTTTGAGGAGCTATCAGAAGAAAATTTTCAATGGAGGTATACACTGTCGAAACATGCTATGAAGGTTACTGCGGAAGTACAAGAGAGGTTAGACCCTGTATCAAACGGAATATGTCGATCTCGCCTTTACTTCAATTATTAATAACTTTGCTATTTTATAATTCGGTGAATGTGCAGATAAATACAATTGTCCACCTCCCGTCTTGAAGCTTTAGTCACTTGTCCTTCTTCGCTCCTCGTTTTAAATTTACGTAATACTGAGAACATGCATCGAAAGAAATATGTCGATTTCGCCTTTGCTTTGCGGTTTTATAATTCACTGAATTATGTGGATAATACATTGTCCACCTCCAGTCTTGAAACTTTAGTCACTTGTCCTTCTTCGCTCCTCGTTTTAAATTTACGTAATACTGAGAACATGCATCGAAAGAAATATGTCGATTTCACCTTTGCTTTGTGGTTTTATAATTCACTGAATTATGTGGATAATACATTGTCCACCTCCAGTCTTGAAATGTGCAAGTCACTCATAACTGGTCCTTCTTCGATCCTTGTTTTAAATTTACGTAAGTAATACTGACTTAGAACATGCATCGAAAGGAATATGCCGATCTCGTCTTTGCTTCAAGTATTAATAGCTCTGCGATTTTATACTTCACTGAATTATGTGGAATTATACCCTGTCCACCTCCCGTCTTGAAACGTTCCAGTCACCTGTACTTTACATATCGTTTTAAATTTACGTAATACTGACGAAGTTGTTTGGTGATTGTATTAGTGGAACATGCATTTGAATTAAGTTCGTTTCCAATATTTTCCCACGTGACATCTTTCTCTTCTATACTCACCGCATCCGTCCTCTTATTTTCCACGATATTTTCCACGATTATTTTCCAAATATTTCTTCATCGATGAGAAATCTATCTCACGGCGTCTATTTACGATTTTCTGCACCATCTTTTTTTTTTTTTTTTTTTTTTTTTTTTTTGCTGTGTACATACGAAAATGAAAACAAGAGCGCATCGCAGTACGTTCAGAACATAATACGATTCATCAATAGCCTGCTATAGCTGCAATATTTACAAGTTTCTTGGCGTTAGCACGTGTTTGTTAATATTTCAGAAAATGGGTTGGTGAAATCAAAGAAATTTATCAGTGGAGTTAGCGCGGTGATAATTGTTACGTTACATTTGTTAACGTCGATTTTAACATCTCTTGGTGAAATAGGGCATAAGAGTAGTAGTACATCTCCTCTTTATAAAATAGGAAGCTGAAGACTAATTACTAACTAGCTGTTTTAACCTACACATTCGTTGGCCGCGCCGTGGCTAAGTGGTCAGACTGCTTGGCTCTCACCAAGGCGGCCCGGGTTCGATCCCAGGTCACCGCAAAGTGAGATGTGTGGTGGACAACACGGCGCTGGAGCGGGTTTTCTCCGGGATCTCCGGTTTCCCCCGCCATCTCATTCCACCGGTGCTCCATCTTCATCTCATGTATCATCAGTGTCATCGCCCGCGGTGCCATATGTAGTAAAAGCGGGCGTTAAACAGTACACACGCACACATTCGTTGTTCTGGTTTATTTTCGAGTTATCAGGTCAAGGCGGTTTTTACGAAGGGACACCCAGTTCGAATCCTGCTGCAGAATTTATGCCTATAATATATCTCTGTACCAATTATACCCCCATTTTTAGTTGTTTTGAGAAAGATTGTTACTAGTCTAGATTGTTACACTGGAGTTCTCTGCGAACACGTACTTGCTGTTTGCGCTAGTGTGGCACCAGATAAACTTCGACGAAGAGACCAGGATGTCTAACGGCATCTTCACCACTACATACGCATAAACATAATCGGGTGATCAAGATCGACAGCCTGTATATGATAAAGACGAGTGGGAGCAGAAAATCCAATGAAAAAATCCGTATTTGAGTAACAATCATGTATCAGCTGAGCTAAAATAACTTAGAAGCTTTGTTTCTGTCGAAAACAGTCATGCTGTTTTAGTGTACTCTAACACCAGTATTAAATTGTCTTTGTTTGACAAATTATTTGCACTCCCTTTAGTGTCTACCATATGAATTGAATTCGATGAAAGTTTTCCTAGTCCGTTTACGAATCACCACAACCATTGTTGACTAACACATAGCAGAACTCTAAAAAGGAGGGAGCCACAGCAATGACAACAGTATAATTTGTTTAGAGCTTAAACCCCTGTAATAAGCAACCAAAATTACCGGTGCACCATGTATATAAACATTCTGTATATGTAAGTCAGTGCGAGTACTAATGAGAGGAGAGAAAGAGAGAGAGAGAGCGCATATTTGTGTGTATGTACATGGTGTTCATTTTTATTCGTTATTTCCCACCCTCCAATTGAGCAAGAATGACGTCATAGTTTACTGGTGAGTCTATCTTGAAATCATAGTGCCCTCTACGGAGAAGAAGCGGTAATTTTTGCGGAACAGTAACCAAATTACAGCGCACTCAGTGTGTTTGCCCTGGCAACTAATACAACCAGCTTCCCCTGGATATGAACATAGACCACCCCGCGTCTTTATGGTTGAAAGCTACTTTCGTACCGCCATTAAAATTGGTGTGACATATATAGCGTAAACCGCTGCATAGAGGAGTTTATGCAAAGCTATCCAGCATTCAGACAAGTCCCTCGGAGCGTAATGTTGTCAAAAGTGTCCAGGTACCATCAAATTGACATATACTCCTCCACAGGAGAGAAAGTCTCCGAGGGGTGAGACGCAGGGGGTTGGCCGAAGATCCCCCACCCTCCCTGGACAGGTTTATGACACCCCATGTCAGTACAGTTACAGGCCATTCAAAAACATTCTGACGGCTTCTACTTTTGTGAATGAATCTTCCCGGCTTTAATGTAGAGTCAATAGGGCGCATTTTTTTTTTTAACGGTCTGCTCCTTGTATAGCAAGCGTTCTCTGCCACGCACATTTGCTGTCCTTGTCCCACAGCACATTCCCTACAGGGATTTTCTTTGCGTTGCTATACTATACTTTTGTTTGCTACATAAACGTCTTACTTTTTATCAGTATACCATATATATTTTGTCATTCTCATGCTTAATTAACATGTTTATTAATGTTGATATCCTTATGTCTTTTAAAACCAATAGGTGCAGCAAACATTTCCAAGATACAGGATCAGTTACTCGCAAAAAGAAAGACACTGGACGCTATAAAGTGACTGGTCCCAATCTAGAAGCAATAAACAATGTTATGACAGAAAGACCTCAAGCATACCTTCTCGCAATAAAGACAGTGTTTAAGGGGAAGAGAGAAAGGAAATATAAGAAATTGGACACATAAGACTATGTACTAAAAATATTTTCTTGTTTAGACTTGGATAAAAGCTTTGTACATATTACACTAATTTATTTTTCATTCCTAGAACATGTTCTGCTAATTTTCTGGTTTGTATTGAAGTTACATTGTGAGGTAACTGTGGGTGATAGGAAAGAATTCAGATCAAATTGAAATATTTCTATTGCATGTGACAGGTTTACAATATGTATATATGTCTACTGTAACAGAAAAACAGATGTTCATTGTGAAATACGTGTTCATTGACTTATCACTTCGTATACTCTTCATGGTATACTTTTATGGCGGCATTATTAGCTTTGCAATGCATTGCATTGCATTGCATTATATATAATTTTTTTATGAACATTAACCGTATCTACGCACCAGGCGAAATTACGCACCTTTATATTACGTGGGTAGACCCAACTCTCAAATAGTATATTTACCTGTCGGTAGAGAGAGGCGTCATAGCTGCTGCCAACACATCTAATACGATCACAAGCCGCTAGGGGAATCGTATATAAAGTCGCTCCATCAGCGATGCTATTGATGACGTCAAATTTCGCACGGTAAAATTACAGATAAAAATGAGCACCGTGGATGCTTGTGAGCTCACGCTAGTTTTATGCAGCTCTAAACGTTGCACTGAATTCGACCATACTTGGAAGAAATGACCTTTGGTACAAAGCAAACACTGCAATCTAGCTTAGAATTCAAAATTCTGCTACATTTCATTCAGTTATTTAGTTTTACGTAATAGTTATACAATCTCGCAAGATTACACTTATCAACAATAAGCGAGGTAGCTCCAACATGGCCAACACACGAATCATTTAGTTTTCACGGCCTCAAAAAAAAAAAAAAAAAAAAAAAAAAAAAAAAAAAAAAAGAGTAAGTTCGTGTAATATTCGTTTATTTCCTCTGACGTTTATTACTCTGAAGTTTATTTCCTCTCACGGAGTAATCACTTGAGAGTTAATTGTGTTATTAACACCTACACTGGAGCTTAGTACCAGCATGTAGAACGACGTACACGGGTAATGTCTATTCTCCCTGCACTAGCACGACCTTTTAGTTTGGCGTTTGCATTTAAACCATATAAAAGTTACATGAGCAGTTCGAAACCTCCTTATATATGCTAAAACTGAATATGTGAAAATAAACACTGAAGTAATTTCTACTGACAGGATGATTTGCAATGCAATCTCATTTCAAAGCAGCTTACGTAAAGGGTCTTCGAACAAAAGTGTATTATCTTTAACAAGTGATATCTGTCCTTATTTTTGAGTTACAGCAGTCATTTTTCCATGTTGTTATAGTTGTTATTGACAAATAGCCATAGAACGTTATAGCATTCAGCAACGTGTAGAAATTGTAAAAAATTATCATCATTTGTCAAACCTTTCGTGAATTGCGTGATACCGGGCTCCTATAAGAGAATATTTTCGGCCTCAGTTGGTATGGATCTCAGAAGCATCTATTTCCAGCAAGATGGTGCCACATGTCATACTGCTCTCGAAAAAATTGATCTTTTGGAGGAGAACTTCAGAGGTTTCATTTTCCCTGGAGGTGATATTAACTGGCCCCCGAGATCATTTGATTTAACGCCATTGGATTACTTCTTATGGGGTTTAGTTAAATCTCGAGTTTATTCCAACACACCAGAAAAAGTAAATGATCTTATAAATAACATCACGCATGTTATTCGTGAAACTGGATCTAATTTACGTTCATCTGTCATGGAAAACTGGATTAACCGTATACAAACCAGCGAATCGGCGGCGATCATTAAGCATTGTTCTCATCCAAACGTAATGACAATTATGTACCAAAATAAAAAAGTAAATAAACCTCTATCATGTACAGAATGTGTTTTATTGAAATTCAAAGATAGGGCACTCTTGTGGAAATACCCTTTAAAAATAATACATTTCAATGTAGGAAAGAACCAAAGATCTCAGTGGCTTTAAGACACGTCCTTCCAATTAAATAATAAAAGAAAACTTCGTCTTAGCATTAACAGATCAGAAGAAATATTAAGATGCTAATGAAACAGTTTTATTCAATCTCAACTCGTCCCCTTTCTACATCTACACGTTAACAAGGAATGATCCTTATGTCGCAGCTTCCAATTTCGCCACACAGGAGAAAGGAATTGAATTGCAAAAACAAAAGCTTCTTTGCTAAGGAACACCCTCCTTCATTATACATGTTTTGGGGGATCCGCCATGGTTAGCTCGTTTACGGTATCATAGCGAGTTGTGGAGAGACAAATTGTGAACTCGCATTTCTGCTTTCTGACATTGATCTCTGAGGAAGCCTTCCATGCTGCGGTCTTATACACAATCTAGGTATCATTTTGTGATGACAACTTTAGTAACAATTTGAAGTCCTGATTTCAGCGAAACTGCGATAACTTACCTCTATTATCTATTACCCTATTTATTAGGTTGTCTCATTCTGGTGTTTTGAAACATTTATTGGGTTTCTTTGGTTTGGCAATGCTATTTACAGGACGCCATAACTAGAGTTGAGTGCACTGCCAGCACATATCAGTCTCCTGTTGTTAATGAACAATAACAAAATGGAGATAACAAAGTTTGAACTTAAGAGTCCTTCTAAAACATTGCTGGAATCAGTAATCGAGCTGCCGCAGCTCGAAGAATATGTGAAGTGCAAGGAGAAGCTGTCGTAGTGAGCGTGTAGCACAACAATGGCTCCAACGTTTCAACAATAGTGACGAAAACACTAAAGATTTCCCACACTCTGTAAGACCTAAAGTATGTAATATTGAGGATACACGCCATCTTTTGAGAGAAAATCAACAAAAAAGTCAAAGTAAGCTCTCAGGAAAACTTGTCGCATCAAAAGATACATACATCGCCACGTTAAGACACTTAGATCATACAGAAGCTGTAGATATATACCTCTTGAATTGACACCTCAAGAGGCTGAACGTCGAGTCAGCTTATCCGTAATCCCATGGTGATAGATTTGTCAGGAGAATTGTCACTTGTACCGAGCGAGACGCCTCAGGCGATTTGGTCTGTGGCCCGCATTCCGGAGGCCCGGGTTCGATTCTCGTGGCCGACCTACCAGACAAATTGATCTCTCGGGGGGTTTTCCGGGTCGCTAGGCGAATGTTGGGGAGGTTAATTACATCCCCTAAATTTCCTCTCTCTCCTCCCGTACGGGGCGCTGCGGACCATTAGCACTCGTGGTACCTCTGACGTTACTAGAGGAACCTCGGGCCGAACATTCCCTGAATGGGAGTTTTTCGGATTGGGTTGGACTCGAATGAGCAGTGGATTGCCGACACCCACGGGGAATTGGGTATCTCCGGCCAGGCTACGGCCGCCCGGGGTGATAGAGGGTTGCCTTATAAGTCCCTGGTACTAGCCTGCAGAGCTATTGGAAGTTGTGCTAGATCTCCAGGCGGCCCCACCGAGGTTTTCGGTAGTCTTCCCTGCGAGGTTGACTCGCGTCAGTGGCGTATCCACTTCCATCCCGTATGGAGGTTGTGCTCAGCGGGGGGGGGGGGCTCTTTAAGAAGTCGGGTATTGACCTATGGAAAGAGCTCCCCGGAGTATCCATCGCTTCCGGGTAGGACGCCCGGATCCTAGCTCCTACGAGTCCATGATTAATAGGAGTAGAACCTCTGGACATAACTCCAGTCTCTCCATTTCATCTCCATTTTTATTTCACATCAGCTCTCATTTGGTGGTCGCCTTCAGGGTGAAAGTGTCGGCGGGTGTCTCGGCGGTGCATGGCAGCATGATATGCTCTGAGGAAAACTACTTCCTCCTCCCGTAGGTCAGTTGCCGGTCTCCGCTCCTCTGGTAGAAACCGTTTCGGGACCGCCAGCCAGGGACCTCTGGGGCTCGGCTGCTGGGCTCGTTGCCGTCCCGCAATAGGGAAGAGTGCCCGTTGTCATGGCCTGTCGGGGGAAGACTATCGAAGTAAACCGTAGACACTGTCCTCTGTGTTGTCGTGGCCTCTTTGGAACGCCCTCTGTCTCCTTCACCTCATCCTTCCTGCCAGGGGTGCCCCACGAGGCGGCATAGGAACATTGGGCCCAGCATATTGGCCTAGGTACAGAATCCCCTCCATAATGAAATCCTAATTCTAATCCTAATTGTCGCTTGTGATGTAAAATGGGTATATTACTGAACCCTGAGGCTTCGAAGCAGTGGCTTGATTCCCAACCTACCAAAGTTATCGTTAAAAGAGATCAATTCGGTCCAGGTAATGTGTGTCTGGTGGAATTTTCAAGTTGTGATTCTCTGGGAGTATCTTCCAAACGGGCAGAAGATTAATGCAGGTCTTTACTCTCTATAACTGGAACGAGTGCACGAAATTTTGAGACGGAGATGTCCAGCACGGTTTAACCGAAACATAGTTCAATTCAACACCCCATACTGCACGAACAAGCATGGAAAAGGTTCAGGAATTGGGAGGAATCGATCTGCTTCCACACCCAGCATACAGCCCTGATCTCGAACCATCAGATTATCATGTTTTTTTTTTGTTTTTTTTTTTACCCATGTCACATTTTCTACGTGGAAGAAATTTCGACAACGTTTAAGCACTGCAAGTGGGTGTTACCGAATTCTTCACCTTAAAAACCAGAGACCAGTACCATCGTGACACAACAAACCGCGCTAAACGATGGCTGAAACATCTAATGGTGTATACTTTATAATTAGTTAATTTCTTGTTATAACACATTTCAAATAACCGCTTTTCCTAAACGACATCACTTATGAATCAGTATATATACTACAGTTACTTGTTCCAGCTATTTCGACCAGATCATAACACAATCTGGTGATATCCTATATTTACTTAAACTACTTTACCATACTATATCTTTATAACTGTCTGACATGAGGACAAAAACAAATAATTCTATAATCAATATCTTTTGAGCACACAAAGAAATTAACTGTCCTGCGCCGTGGCGTAGCGGGCTAAGGCAGCATGCCTTGGTCGCTGGCCACGGAAAGCGGCCCGGGTTCAATCCCACCCATGTGGTGGGGATTTTAGGTTCCGGGTATAGGACCGGTGCCCACTCAGCACCGTGAGGAAAGTGAGGAGCTTACGCTAGGTAAGCGACCCTGGTCATGAAAACCAACATTCCGGCTGGGGGATGACGAGATGCTGACCATATCTCCTCCCCGTATCGGTTGGATGATTGCCCACCTCTGCCGTGCGTAAGTGGGCGTGAGGCCGGCAGTCGGGTTGGTAGGCCTTGGCCCCCTAAGGGCTGTCGCGCCAGTGGTTAAAGAAATTAACCATAGGGTTTGGTAAAGCGTACTGGTACACGTGATTAATCGTACAACCTCGCACTCACCTCACTAGATAATTCTCACAATCCGAAACAAATAAATATTACTACTGCCTTACCGCCCGCCTCGATAGCGTAGATGGTAGCATGTCTGCCTCGCGTTCAAGAGGTCCCGAGTTCGAATCTCGGTTAGGGTGAGTTACCTGAATAAAGATTTTTTCCGGGGTTTTCCCTTACCCTTCAAGACGAATGTCGGGTAACTCTAATCTCCATGGACCCCGGACGCATTGAGCATCATTTCACCCATTTCATTCATCGTCCGATATGACTAAACGTAAATTTAAAAAAATGCCTTACCTGTAACTTCCAATGATCGTCTGCACCCATATTAAACTGGAGCACTAGACGAACTTATGCAGAATTCTAATTTGCCAGCGTATGGGAATTTCTTGTACAGTGTATTATTAAGCATCCCTACATGTTATCATGCCAGTCGATTATTCCACCATGATATCAAAGCATGCTGTAAGGTTCTCGTAGGGGAGAGTATCCGTCCCCTTCAGCTGCCATGGTGCGGCCGCTGCGGAACCCTAGCACTCGTGGTACCTCTGACGTTACTAGAGGAACCTCGGCCGAACATTCGAGCACCTTCCTGATATGGAGTTGTTCGGATTGGGTTGGAATCGAGGGGGCAGTGGTTCCTGATACCCGTGGGAGATCGGGTACGTCTCCGGACGGGGTTGAGGAAAGTCATAAATATTCCCGCGTACTAGCCAGCATAGCTAGTAGGTGTGCTGGTTCACCAGGTGGTCCCACCGCGGTCATATCGGTAACCTTCCCATTTTGGTGTTGGCGTGCATAAGTGGCGTACCCACTTCCATCCCGTCTTGAGTCCACAGGACCAGATGAGGGGGGGGCTTGTTAGTCTCTAGGTCTTGCCATATGGAAGGAGCCACGGAGGAGCCGGGCGCCCTTTTGGGACAGCTCGGTAACTCCCTGGTCGAAGGAAGCCCGGGTCCTTGGTCCTACGGGTCCAGGACTAATGGGAGTAGATCCTCTTTCATGAATTGCTGTAAGGTACTTTTTGAAATATTTTGTTGGAAGTTAGCCTCTATTTCGTCACATTTTCTTTAGTGAGAAATATTTCACGCAAATTTGCCCCCCCCCTCCTCCATAACATGGGCCCAGTTTGTTTACTTTTTCCAGTAACCTAAACATTCTGACTGGTTATACCAGGGAATGCGAGTATAAAATGAATCTGATGGTCAACATTAGCCTCTGCGCGGGGGGGAAACACAATACACGCTCACCTGTTCTGTATGCACAAAAATACACGCAATCACTAGACACTTATAATTAAACTGCAAATTGTTATCCTTTGGAGGTACATAAGCTAGGATCTTAAGAACCAGACTATTACCTGCTTTGAATCAGACCCTGGAGCCACCATCCAGTCATATCGTGAAGTTTCACTTTGTAAACAAAGTTCTTAATGATGTTTACATAGAATTAAATACCTGACAAGTTTACCCTTACATTTTCCAGCTTCTGTGGAGAATGGGGGATAATCCTGATGGAAGAAACCGTCTCATCCAACGGTCGGGAATCGAGAAAGGCACTCCAGGTATGGCATTTCAGCACGACGATCAATTGTCGCAGGCAATGAAAGGAAGCAATAGAAAAAGAGGGTATTTATTTCTGCCAAAACTAGCCATTTATGATTATACAGCTTTTTACTTTCTCTGTCACCAACTAAGGTAGGCAAGAGGAAATATTGTATTCCACACAAGAATTCGATATTTCAAAGAAGTCGCTGATTGCGAAGAAAACCTCTTTTGTAAAAGCTTCCTTGTGAGTCTCTCTCTCTCTCTCTCTCTCTCTCTCTCTCTCTCTCTCTCTCTCTCTCTCTCTCTCTCTCTCTCTCTCTCTCTCTCTCTCTCTCTCTCTCTCTCTCTCTCTCTCTCTCTCTCTCTCTCTCTCTCTCTCTCTCTCTCTCTCTCTCTCTCTCTCTCTCTCTGTGTGTGTGTGTGTGTGTGTGTATGTGTGTGCGGGTGTGTGTGCGGAGGTGTGTGTATGTGTTTGCAGCATAACAAAAACGAAACACTGGGTACTTACAAACTTGGTAGATGAGTTAGTATATTCCAAAGATGCAACACAAATAATAGATAGTAAAATAAGGGGAATGCTTGTGGTTCATAGGTGTCAAATGCTGGAAACTGGCGTTGGGACACCCAGTGTTTTAGAAGCGTTGAGAGCTGCATTTGCCGACGTTCTAGCAAATTTCACTGAGCGCTTCAACTTGGACTACTATACGCTGTTACCAAGTAATTGAAATCTATTTAGGTGCCCATTCCCTATTTAGCACTGTATAGAAATGCAGATGTGGATACACATCGAATTGAAACTTTGTAAACGCAGTATCAGGCAGCGATCAGGAGGCGGAGAATTAATCGAAATCAGATTGAAAAGAAGATAAATTAATAAAAATGCTTTGCTAAACTAATATAAAAATCTTTTTATAATAATATGAAATTAGAGTGGATAGAGTAATGATCAAAATAGCAGTTGGCTTAAAGAATAATAAGGAAATAATATAATTTAATACAGCATACATACTATCATCCGGGCAAGGAAAAGAAAACATGCTTGTAAAAAGCTGTACATTTCGGAGAGACAGGAAGGAAGGACCGTTACCTTCTTTGTGCTAGTAAAACATCAATGTCTGAGAACTATAGCATACTTCCAGCCAGGAATGTGTTGGGACAAAGGGCTTTCAAAATGCAGCTGAGCACAAACGCTAAAGGGATTTACTTCGCTGATTTAATAACGATGTATACCGTTACAAACAACTCAGGGTAGGCGTTCCACAACTCAGGGTGGCTTGAACGTCAATGAGTTTTGTAAACCAATGCGAAAATTCGAAATAAATGAGAAACCAATAATAATGTAACATTTGAGAATGGTGAGCTAGTTTGGTCATGTGATAAAGTTAGAAAGGGGGTCAGATTAAGGTTCGAACTGAATCGTGAAGTAAGAAAAATTTAATTAAAAGGTTATACTACGACAGGAAAACCGTGTTCATGCGCATTAAGAAGACAAGCGAAGATTTATAAGTCTGAAATGTAGGGAAGTTAGGAATAGCGCAACCAGCGTAAGTGGAAGCAGCATTAGAAGTTTATTAGAGCAAAGTAGTCGCCGTATAAAGAAGAAACAGAAACCGCACGGAAGTAACTTTAAACAAATAATCCAGGGTTTCAAGTAAAATTGAATTTATGTTAGGATTTTTACTAACAGGTGGTCACCGATCCAAGTCGATAAGCAAACTTAGTAGGAATTAAACCAAATAATTCTACAACAAACAGTGCTATTAAAACGACTGAGTAGCCAACAACCACGAAAATCCATTTCCTCCAACCATTCACCTGAGGATAAGAGAACTCATAGCTCCATTTAGAACCCAATCAATTTAACACTGGTATGCGGGTTTGCCGCAACTTCCAATCGATATTCCTCGAAAGTAGGATCGAATTGAACTTTTATTGCGTAGAAACGCATCCATATTAAAACTATACTGAATATTCAGGTTTATTCTTTGAAATATGCTGGCCACTCGTCTCTTCTATTTAATTTCTCTAGTACCTAAATAGGTAAATAGGCAATAGAAGATTAGGATGCCTAATACATGAAATGGAATCCCAACGTCTCTGTAACTACTCTTAGATACACTGCCAGAGAATGCCTTTTCACTCTTTACCATACTGTTTTTATTTTCAAAATGCGTTTAATGAATTTGTTTACTATGCCACATGTTTAAGGTATTAGCATTAAAACGAAATGTATATCTTTTTCTTGGAATAGCGGTTTAAGTCCGGTGCATTCAGTAGGCCTTCACTATAATTGTTTAACCGTAGGAAAAAAATATTCTACACAAAGAACAGCTTTAGTATTTCTTTTTCAAGTTATTCTTGTTATTGGCATGAATTATGAAATACTTATTCTACCCTCAACTGGCAAGTTATTAACGATTTTTACTCGTGGTTATACAAAGAATTCCATTTCAAAGCAATCATTTAGCAATCCGCTTTTTGAAAGTATGACTATCCTGCAACATAAAAAGGAATGTGTTAATATGAATTAAAAGTTGAACGTTTATCTTGAATAATATAGGACAATAAGCCTTTTAAGGGAGCCAGAAGGGCACTCAGGGGTGAAATTCCATAAAATGAGTAATTGCCCAAATATTCTTCGCTGATGTTTGTAGAAGCGAATGACGTTTTCTTGTCCCATAGCTTTGAAAGTCCTAAACAGAACTGTTTTGAAAAGGCTGCACAGTGTGCCACGCCCCCTATTAGCCATTTTCAACTGTGTTCTCTCCTTGGTTGTAACCTTATTGAAGCTATATTTCAGAGCAAACCCTTATTAGGAAAGGAAGCTCTTGTGTTTTCTATTAATATTAATCTATGCACCTGATGTTAATTCTTCTATGCCTTGTTTAGTCTATTTTGAATTACTAGTGCTGTTTTCAAAATGGGGATAAGAAATAATTTGGGTGTTAAAAATCGGCATGGGAAGCATTATAAACAGTTTAAGTAATCCCGATTACATATTAAAAGAGTTACAAACCCTAAAATGGAAAAGGTGTAGTAACACATGACAATATATTGACTCCGTCAAACCCAACCTCAAATATTGACAGTGAATGTGAAGTGATAGTTAGTTCTTCCGGGAAAAATTTGGTTTCTTCACTGTGTAATTGCAGTGACAACAATTTATCTAAAGTAAATAATGATATTAGATCAACAAGTTTTCAGTTAGTAGATACAGAATCTTTGTCCAGTGTAAAATTTGTGAAAATGACAATCGTCATATCACACAACACCTGAAACGAAATGCATTAGCTACATTATCACTCAGTTGCCAAAAGTGCAATAAAGAATATACATTTGAAACATCCATAACTATTGAAAGTGGTTCGGAAGTAAATATTAGGCTGCTTATGGCTTGGTAAGCGTTGGCAAGGGAATTGAGGCAGGTAAGACATTGGCTGCTGCTTTCAATTTACGTACCAGCCCCCGCCAAATTTAACAAAATAATAATGCGAGGGCTGTTAAATAAAAAATGATAAAAAAAAATTTACGGTCATAATTTTTCGCACTAAAATTTAATCTTATTACATTCTGTTAGCTTAATGTGAAACAAACACGCCGTAGTAGTTTCATTGTTGCTAATCCTGGTTCCGGCCTGTGAGAACCAGGCAAGTCCAGACATGTTCATTATCGCCTACCGCTGCAATGGGTGTAACATGCAGTTAAAGTTGATGTTAGAGGCAGATCCGGAGTTTCTTTCAAACCTAATCACTGCTGATGAAACTTGGCTACATCATTTAGATCCTGAGAGCAAACAGCGAAGCTCCATGAGGAAATCTCCTTCATCACCAACCCCCGAAAAAGCAAAAGTGGTTGCTTCTGCTGGGAAAGTTATGGCCATCTCATTCTTTGATATTCATGGAATAGTTTATCAGCATGTTGTACCTGCACACACATCAGTAACTGAACAATACTACGGGGATATCCTGATAATATTTCAAGTCCATATCAGGCGCAAAAGACCACATTTCCATGAAGCAGCCTGGATGCTGCATCACGATATTGCGCATTGGCAAATTGCCAATGTTGTTACTGAATATCTTGCAAAAATCAACGTGAAGTGCATTCCTCACTCTCCCTATAGTCCTTATTTAGCCCTATATGACTTTTTTCTATTTCTTAACTTGAAGAAACGTCTTCGTGGGAGGAATTATCCATCATCAGAAGCAGTGGTGAAGGCTGCGGAGGCAATTTTGAAGGATCTCAAAAATGGTCTTTGAAGACTGACAGAAACGCTGGGTCAAGTGGATCACATTCAGGGAAAGCTATATTGAGAAGGACCATCAAAATTATGAGGAAGAGTAAAGGTACGTTGTCAAAAAAAAAGTGATCATTGTTTATTGAACATCCCTCGTACCATAGAACAAGCGACCATGGAGTCTATGAAGAAGAGAAAGAATGGAAAACGAAAGAGGAAGGATGCTGATGATGAAAAAGATGCAGTATATGGATCTGGGGAAATTCTGAGGTGTTGTTCCAGCATAGCAAAACTTTAATGCTATTTTTCTCTGTTTTATGGTTTCTTTTCCTTTGGGTACGCTCATCTATAAAACTACTGCAGCTACTAGTCTACATTTTTCTCTGGAGTTAAAGCCATATTAAAATGGGTTTTTAGAGGTACTTGCTAGAAAGTTATGTGAAAATTTGAATTAAAAAAAAATCTTCCATATTTTTAAAAATAAATTCACTTATTTAAAAGTTCACATATCCTTTATTAAAATTCCAAAATAATATACATAATTTTAATGAATTGTGAAAGAGTTGTACAATAACAAGTAAAAAATTTCAAGTTGATGCATTCACTGGTTCTTGAGGTAAGCGCACCAGAAAGCTTATTTTAACATTGGTGAGATAGGCTGTTACGGCTAACTTTAAACAATATTGTCTTGAAGAATGAGTACAGAAACTCATATAAATACATATTTCAAATTCATAAGCTCATATCTATTAATTTAAGACGAATAATGTTTAAAGCTAACACAACTTAATGACCTTAATATCCTTATGACTTTTTAATATTTATTGCTCACTCATTTTGGACATGAAAGGTATATACAGAGGTTGTCAAATTATTAAACTAAGCTGCATTTCAGTCATAAAAATTAACATACTTCTATCTAACTTAGTGACAACATTGAATGTAACAACGATTAAAAGATACATTATAATCATTCAGGGATGTCTTATGATGATTTTTGTGATGTTTTTTAAGCATATGTTGGTATAACTGCTAAGTTAACGGTCAGCCGCTATAAGAGTACATTTATTGTGTGTTTAATAAATGCTGACGCAAGTTTATTGCACATTTCAAACGTTTATCTTTAGAATTCTTGACTCTATTTTATCAATGGACTTCTTTATTATATTAATGCTGTTAAGAGTTCTATGCACGCAGTGAAATACTAGAGAACCGGTGAAATTTAATGTTAAAGGAAATTTGAGATTATGGGGATGAAAAGTGACTTATCACCTAGAAAAACTGGAATTACAAGGGCACTAGTAGCAGAGGGACGGAATACACAAAATGAAATAGCACAGAGACACAAAATATCATAAAAGTCTGCAAGCAGAATTAAAAAAATGGATGAAAACAATAAGATAGTAGGCACAGCAAAGCGGGAAATGCTAGGGTGGAGCCCTAGAAGTGTAAGAAAATTATGACTGAAGCACGCAGTAACCGAAAAGCCACTAGTAGAGACTTGAGAAGTACTTTAGTAGCTAGAGGCTTAGAAGTGTCAGCAAGAACTATCAGGAGAAACCTGTTCGATGGCGGTTTGAAGGCTCGAAGACCCAGAAGTAAAGCAAAGCTCACGGCACATATGGCAAGAAAGAGGCTCAACTGGGCAAAGGGACCTGGTCTTCTGATGACTGGAAAAAGGTAATTAAATTGCTGCACTGTGTTACCCTTTCTCACAAAGATAATTTAATTTAATAACCAGATTCAGTTATGGATAACCCTCATAGACTATACAAAGGTATTACTTGGGATAACTTACTAAGAATATTGTTGACCAATAGATACCGTTTATATGGATTTCTCTCTCCAGGTGTGCTTTAGTGATGAATCCATGTTTGAAAATAGTCAGTATGTCCGAAGGACACCTGAAGAAGAGTTTCCTCCTCATTGTGTACAAACAACTGCGAAACAGCCTACAAAGGTGATGATCTGGAGCATTATGTCTGTCCATGGTAATGGAAGATTGTACATTTTTGAAGTTACACTGAAGCAAGATCGGTACCTAGTTCTTCAAACTCACTACAACCCAAGAGAAGGAATTGGTTTGGAAATTATTCATGTATCTTTATGCATGATGGTATACCGTGTCAAAAAGCCAAGAAAATAGCACGATATTTACGTGATTTAGATCTTTCTGTGTTTTCATGGCCCAGAAATGGTCCTGATATGAGCCCGATCGTGAATTTATGGTCCACTGTGAAGAATAAAATCAAGAAAACCCACATTACAGCTAAAACCTAGCCTATCAAGACACAAAAATATCTGGCATCGTGATGGAATATTACAAATAAGTGTAAAACATTGGTTGAGGGTACGCCTAACCAAATAAAAATTTTAGTTTCCAACAAAGGAATGTAAACCAAGTATTGACTCAAGTTTCGGTGTCATATATATGTATCTGAGAGCTCGTGTATTAATGTTAAGTAAATAAGAGATTTAGTCTAATAATATGGCCACCTCTGTAAATTAAACGTTTAGCTCCTAAGAATATCTAAATATGAGTAGTTGGCATGCTGAATTTGTAAGATTATTCACTCAGACTGCGCAGGTGTTCACCATTTCTTCCAAAAGCGCTTTACGGTCTTTGCTTCAGACCATCTTCAGTGGGTGCTGCTCCAACTACTGTCGGCGGACGCAAACTTGACTCTCCAAGTAAATTAAGGCTCCTCCCCTTGAAGATCTCCTGATTTTTAATGCCAACATTTGGGACTGGAGCATTGGGGCTGGACACAGATGATTGGTTGTCACCTGTGGTATTAACAGGTTGGAGTTGCTTCATCTCTGGATGTGAATAAGTTGAACTGTTGGATTGTTGTGGCAACAACAGTTTCTGGAACAAAATCCTAATTACCAGTTGTCTATTGAAGTAGATGTACTTTCTCTTCCACTTGCTTCCTGGGTAACCCAGATTGGTTGAAATCTGAGTAAATTTCAACTTGATCTATATTATTCATAGTAATGGGTTGAACTACATCGGTATTGACTTATTTAACCTGTTTAATAAATTGTAGAACACTATTCAATGCTGGTATATCAAAATTCAAAATGTTTTCTTTTTCACTATTTAGAATATAATTTTCCCCCCCAAATATCCAGTTCATTAACAGCTTGTACATGTTTTAATAGTTGTATACACCCAGAGATGAAGCAACTCCAACCTGTTAATACCACAGGTGACAACCAATCATCTGTGTCCAGCCCCAATGTTCCAGTCCGAAATGTTGGTAGTAAAAATCAGGAGATCTTCAAGGGGAGGAGCCTTAAATTTCTTGGAGAGTCAAGTTTGCGTCAGCCGACAGCACCCACTGAAGATGGTCTGAAGCAAAGACCGAAAAGCGCTTTTGGAAGAAATGGTGAACACCTGCCAAGTCTGAGTGAGTAATCTTACAAATTAAGCATGCCAGCTACTCATATTTATATAAAACGTAACTCACTTTTAACAACTTGACAAGTCTTCTTTAAAATCATAAGAATATTTTTAGATGCCCAAAGGCGTATCTTAATCCTTATTTTGATTATCTTAGAGCAATCTGAGTTGTTAATGTTGGTTTTTAAGGAAATATAATACAACATTCAGCTTCTGTAGGTGAATTTGTGATTGTACAGAACAGAGCATCACACAAAGAGGTGCATTTTGTGCTTGAAATAACTAGCGGTAATTTATTTTTCCAGATTCTATTACTGGCTTTCCTTTGTATTGAAGATTATATGGTAAACGCTGCTAATTAGCTAAAATAAGAATATATTGCGTTTTCAAGAGCATTAAATTGCGGGGGGACTTAAAAACAACATTTATCGTTAAGCGTACCGTAGCGAGATTATCGCGATTAACGCAAGGTACCATATAAAACGCTAAGGTGAAGTTACAGGCTTTATTGCCCGTTTCTATCTACCTTGTGCAAGTTAAGTACCGCCCCCTAATGGCGGTTAGTCATTCCGCTAAGTTTTATAAGAGGTGGCGGTAGAGGGGGGGGGGGTTCTTATCTTAGAGAAACCACAACTTTACGCTTCTAGAGCTTTACACTTTCTTTACTCCACTCTCAAGTTCATTACTTCATCTTAAAACACAAACCGCTGCTACAGCCTTAAGCGTTCAAGTGTGTCTCAAGAGCGGATCAGACAGCCTGCTGCACTACCTAGATAACCAATTTCCTTACCTTCTGATGATGACGTCACATTTCACGTTGTTAAAATGTGCTACTATGTTTTGTAAATTATCTCACATTCCAGCTTAAACTTTACACTCAAGTTTTAATACTCTCCCTTTTCAGTGCACACGCCTTACCTCCAAAGTCGAGACTATTTACGTGACTTTCTCTGCTACATCTACTGTAAAGCAACCTTAACAAAGCTTATTTTTCTGTCTACTTTATTATTATATTTTAATTCTATGTGTTGCTAAATAAATTATTTTTTTTCAATGAGTAATTTTAGCTAAAATATGTAAAACCTATGACAGTGCACAAAATGTTTTAATTTTCAATTCTTGAAGCTCTGCTCAAACCTTTTAATTTAAAAGTTCTAAACAGTGTCCCTAAGGGAACTAAGAATAGCGTAAGAACATTTAAAAAGTTAGAAACAAGTACAAACAAACCTGAATTGAAAAACAGATGGAGTTTAAGGTTTAAAGTTTACTTTGTAGTTTCTGTAGTTCGTTAACAATATATTTGTCAAGCTAGAACATTTCCTACAAAGGCACTTGCTATTTGATTTACATAAATTATACGGGAAAAATTGAATAGCAATTGTGCCTTTAAATTTGTTATTAACACATTTTATAGCGTCAATATAGAAGTTATAGGTGTGGTAAAGGTTTGCCAAATATTATAGCTATATTGCTGTAAATCGCACATAAATTTCCGCAGAAATGGTTTCACTACCACATATTCCGTTTTAAGAAAAATATTTATACTGGAACTGGAGTGTTAATTAGGATAAACGCTTACATTGGTCTTGTACTGGTTTTAGAATTCCAATTTTTAAAATCATGATAGGCAAACAAATGGGAATTCGGTCAATTAAAAATAATGAAGTATTTTAAATTCAGAACAATAACAAATATCCCATAAATGTTTAATGTCACAAATATATTGCCATAAATTATGCTTAGATATCTACAATTTTGTATTAGAGAATGTTATGCCAATTCCATATACTAGGGCTGTTCAATAAAGAATGATCACAATTTTTTTTTTCTTTTATTGACAACGTACCTTTACTCATCCTTATAATTTTGATGGTTCTTCTCAAAATAGTCTCCCCTGAATTCGATGCACTCGTCCCAGCGTTTTTGTCAGTCTTCAAAGACATTCTGGAAACCATTTTTTGAGAGATCCTTCAAAATCCCCTCCGCAGCCTTCATCACTGCTGCTGATGATGGATTAAGCCTTCCACGAAGGCGTTTCTTCAAGTTAGAGAATAGAAAAAGGTCACATGGGTTTAAATCCGGACTATAGGGAGAGCAAGTGATGTCCTTCACGTTGATTTTTGTAAGATATTAGGCAACAACATTGCCGATATGCGGCCGCGCATTATCGGAGGTGCGGCATACAGCCTGCTTCATGGAAATGTGGTATTTTGCACCTGATATAGACTTGCAATGTTTTCAGGACATCCCTGCAGTATTGTCCAGTTACTGATGTGTGTGCAGGTAAAACATGCTAATAACCCATTCCATGAATATCATAGAATGAGATGACCATAACTTTCCCAGCAGAAGCAGCCACTTTTGCTTTTTGGGGGTTGGTGATGAAGGATATTTCCACACTGAGCTTTGCTGTTTGCTGTCAGGATCAAAATGATGTAGCCAAATTTTATCAGCAGTGATTACGTTTGAAAGAAACTGCGGAACTTCCTCTAACATCAAATTTAACTGCATGTTACCTCCATTGCAGCGGCAGGCGATACTTAACATGTCTGAACTTGCCTGGTTCTCACAGGCGGGTATCAGGAGTACCGACAATGAATCTACTATGGCGGGTTTGTTTCACATTAATCTAACAGAATATAATCAGATTGTGTTTTAGTGCGAAAAATTATGGTCATTCTTTATTGAACAGTCCTCTTGTTTACGTGCCTTTTAATAGACTTTAAAGCGATTCAGAACAGGAGTTGACAAAATGTGAAGTTCTGAACTTTTATTTGCCAAACAGGAAAACGCCTTATTTTAATAAAAATCGTTGCAACTATTTTGAGGAAATTAAACCAGCAAAACATTCTGTGCATAGACTAGTTTAAGGAAGCAAGATTTTATTGAAAATCTTCATGTGATTAAATATTTTGAAAGGCCTGAAATGAAATACAAAATTTGAATTTGTTCTACGCGTTATTTTAGCTATGATAAGCACATACCCACACCCACGCAACCATCCATCCACCCACACTGAAAGCAATGGTTTTTCTGCTTAACACATCCAATGATGGAGAAATTAATAAGTACATCTCGTATACGGAAATAACATTCCTGTTTGGATGAACCGTATAATGCAACAGATGTGAGTATGTATGATTGATAGAGAAATTATTTTTATTTCATATTAGCTTATAATGGTCTTTGGAAACCAAAATTGAACATTAGCAAATTCAACATCGCAACATTTTCGAAGTTAAATGCGACTTATATACTATGAAGAAATAAAACAGAAAGTGGCCCTGGCAAAACTTAGAAAAGTACAAAATTTTCATTATAACCCACGTATTTCCTAATGTTTTAAACCTAGAAGGTTTAAAATTTACGGTTAACATATTTAAGCTAGGGTAAAGAATCCATCTTTATTCAAGCTTTAAGTGGAATGTGTTAATTTATTAATAGTAATGTATTCCAAAATCAGCTGGAATAACTTTTTTCTTTAAATCTCTTGATAAAATAAATTGGATTTTTTATTTATTCCAATTAATGAGAAATATTAAGCATTAACACGAAGACAGCTTCTACGTTTATTTAAAATCTGGGTGGAGGTATTAATTAAGAAGGTTAATAAGCTAATGCTAGTTAAGGGAGACATTTTAAATATCTAAATATACATTTCTGAAACCCCACGACTTTGAACAACAACAACAATGATAAGAATGAAGATAAGGATGATAAGGATGATGATAAGGATGAAAAGGATGATAAGGATGATGATATGATAAGGATGACAAGGATGAAGATAAGGATGATAATAATCGAGTACCATAAATGTATTCGGTTTTATTACAGATAAAGGTGGTGGCTAGTTTTGATTAAACATTTATAATACTTTAAAATAGACTGCATTCGTTTTTATGTGTCATCTAAGGACAACAATTACTATGGATAACTACTTTTACAGAAAGGGGAAACAGTCTTAATCAATGTTTCCGTATAATGTAACAGATTAAAACCGGAGCACAGGGTAATTCTACTTCAAGATATGCCCAACAAGTATAAAGTTTGCCAAGTAGGGTAATAAAAGTCGTTTCAAAATGATTAGATGGCATTCTATATGGTTATTAGGTTATATATTTCATCCAGTGATGACATTGAGGAGAAGAAGGGTAGGAAATGTGATGGCAAGAAGAAGAAAAGACATAAAAGTAAAGAATGAAAAGAAAGAAAAGGAAAAAGAAATAAATTAGGTACTGATAGGGAAAGCAGGAGATTAAATAATATACGTTTTTATTACCATGATTACAAAATCCTGGTACTCATCCTTGGAAGAACATTGTGGAGGTAAGTTAGCCGTTTTATTTTTCGTTTTCCTCGAACGTTTTGATGGTCAGTTTTAAAGCCGCGAAAACAGGAATTCAGAATTTAGCTTTCAACACTTAGCCAAAAGATATCAGCAACAAGCGAGACCAAAGGTTGGATATTCGAATGTTATATAAAGTAAATAGTTGAAAAGCAGTTGCTAGCGTCTTGGTTTGCATCTGAAGTAACGGGATTCAATTCCAATTACGGACCAATCTTGAGTTTTTTTTTCATAGCTTTCCTAAGTTACTAGACTTTAATATGGATTGACGGTCAGATCTATATTACCAACAAAAGAAAGAAAAAGTAGATGCTACACAAAGGTGACTAAGCAAAAGAGCTTGTTTCACCAGTAACATGACTTGTACATTCAAAAAAGAATTGGCAGCTCCATGATCTCCAAGCTCAATAGCATTAAAACAGTTGAAAAAGGCTGGTGAGTATTCAAACAATGCCCTCTGGTATACAATGACTCAATCAGTCCAACAAAGGTAGAATAGTGTGATGATCATCATATTTGCTCCATGGATTATACAAATTGTCTACTTCGTTTCTGTGGGTACTGTCACGAGTGGTTTTGAAATTAGCGATCAATTCACGAGCAACGAAGTTGCAAAGTATTTTTCATTTGTAGAAACTATTTCACGAATAAAACAAAGTGTTAAAAGCAATAAAACAAGTTATTTGATTCCCTGTATCACATAAAACTACATTAACCCTTGAATGAAAATCTCACAAGTCACGGCATAGAAGATTAATAGTTCTTACAGGCCGTGACACTGGTGAAAGCAACTTTGGTGTTGTGGCCGTCAGGCGGTGCTGATTGATAACAAAGTTGGAAAGTAACATAACCTCTGTTTTCAAACAACTTTATTTTATTTTAAACTAAAATAAAGTTGCATATGTTTAAGGGAATACAGCACCGTAATTGGCTAAAAATATGGGAAAAAATATATTATTTTGTTTTAAATAATAAAACACTTTGAACCTTATTGTATCATAACCCAACTAAATTTATGAGTTTGAGGCACTTAAAAACCCTCACATTACATTTCAAATACCCATTCGCACGTGCATGCCAGCCCTTGGGTTCACAGAATTCTGTCATTTGAGTTCGATTGAATGTGCTGAATTAATACATTTGAAATTAGTGGGCAAAGTTTCTGGTGGAATTTTGTGTGTTGGTAAGATGGTTATTTCTTACATTATGTGGCACCATGGTAACAAAACACTGGCTGCAAACACTGAAAGCAAATAGTAATGTCTATATTTTGCTTTTGTGTGAGTTTCTAACTTGGTCGTGATTTTCTTGTGTTTCTCAAACTACATACTGTTTGTATATAATTAATGAGTTTTAGTGTGTGATTAACATTTATAAAAGCTTTTTATAGATCTAAACGTACATATAACTGTCATATAGGTTATAGGTAAAACATTTTTTGAAACAACAGACCTTTTACTACACAAATAAAAATATTTAGTAAATATTCTCCACTTAAGAAGCCGATGACAATACTTCTATTATGGTTTTGCGAAATTAATTTGGTGGACATTTGCCACATCTTCAGTCATACACAATTCGTTGTCAACAATAAAATACAATAAAATATTTTTATTTGTGTAGTGTTTGTTACTCCACTGTAAACAGCTTCATTTTCTGTGTAAACAGACCTTTTGTTCACTGTGTACATAGATAGAAGCATGAATAGCCTAACCGATACACGTATCAAGGGCAAAAGACCGTCTAGACCTTCTAAACAGGAACCAGGCTTTGTAAATAAACGTTGGAAACCTAATGTGGATCCAACTTAACTATCTGGAGGGTGTTAGTCTGCTTCAAGTTATATAACTGAGAAGGAAAATGTTTTGGATTTTAAAATTTGATTTACTCAATTATAGTTTTTTTTTTTTCAAATTTTTTGACAATCAGAATGTCCCACACGATGCAGTATTGATTCAGTCCCTCTAAAATTTTCAACACATTTTCTTTGAAAGCAAACAAAGGTTTCTTAATTATATTTTTTAAAGTTATTGATATATAAATTCAAAGATTTATTCATTTTTTGGCCTTTTTTGTTTGCTCCATACCTTATTTTTACCTCTGGAACTAAAGGTAGTAAAAAGAAATTTATATGATAGATCTTTTTTCATAACAATCTGAATATTTTTAGAAATATAAAAATGAAAATTTTGAAAATTTTCATCATGCGGAGCGGTTTGAATTCTGCCCAAAATTTTAATTTCACAAATTAATTACTCAAAAACTATTAAAAATACAAAGACCAGCTTTTGAATTCTGTGTCCACTATGCGTCAGAACTAGAGTGCTAAAATTTCAGAAAGATTGGTTGAAAATTGCTGGATTTGGGGCTCTCAGTGCTGCTTCCCCTTAAGTTGAATATTCGTGTTTTACGATAACAACAAACTTGATTTAATTATTTAAATTCACTAGATATTATAAAGTTGGCAATTATTAAAGTTTAATGCTATACCAAACAGTGAAGGTACATGTGACAATTGCTGAGAGATAATTGTGCGTGGTGTACAGTTATTGATTTAGAGATCAGCGATTGATCGGTATTTGACGAATTCTAGTACTTGATTGGTCTATACGAGGATAGTGACGTGTGTTTGAAATAGTCACAGTCTCTCCATCTCTTTTGCTGCCTGACCACATCATTTCTCCCTGATGGTTTACTATTTAGTGCTATTTTGGTAAGTCTATCATAGTCCATGCTTTCCGCGTGTGACGCTAATTATTTCTGTAGAATTTTATTTCTTTGTTTATATATTTCACTTTCATTTTTGTTTTTATTACATCATTATTTATTTGGTCTAGTTTTGTACTTCCTTTAGTTCTTCTTAAGAACTTACTTTTAGATCCTTGTATCTCACATTCTATCTTCTTTGTTATAACCCCGGCTTCACTTCTATATAAAAGTAGTGGCTTTGCCATTGTTTTATAAAATTTAATTCTTGAAACCCTCCTTGTTTTGTTTATTAAAGTTTAATGCAATATATAATAGCGATGTGATCAATATATAAATCGACGTTACAGAGCAAGTAAATGGGAGTGACAAAGCAAAGGAATATTAAGTAATAAGTCACATTACATAATAAGTTACGCGAGTCACAGTAAGGTTACATAATAAGACACTCAGCTTTTCCTTACTCTAACTGCCACCCTTTTCTATAGAAACCTTTTCTCCGACGTTCTTACAGCAAACAGAGAAATTTTATTCCACCAAAAATCTCTACACTAAGATTTTACCGACTTAGTTGAGACTCCTTGAGTTCCCTCCGAAAGAAAAAGAATTTTAAAAAGATGTCCATATATTTTGTGCGCGTGCGTGACTCAAAAACCAAGAATTCAATGTGTTGGACTCAGCATGTCTTTCAGTACCCTTGGACAAACTGTTCTTAAAAACGCTTATTCCTCTTACGGCTCAAAGTTAATTGAGATAAGCATTATCTCATCGCTAAATGTGTTTAAGTGCAGGAGGAATATGTGAGCATAGCAGGCTTAGCTTGTAATCAAATCTTTTAACAGCTGGTCGCAATAATGCCTTTGGAATTCCGTTCTATTTGCATGGTAAACAGATAAACGAAAAACCTATTCATATTTGAGAAAAGTGTACAATATTTAAAAATTCAAATATATAACTAGGAAGAACTAGGAAATAGTTTATTCCATAAAGCACATAATTCGAAAAAAATGTGTTAAGAGATCTGTATGTTTCTGTAATAAGTTTTCTGGCTATCTTTCAACGTTAACCAGTTATCTACGAAAACATCTGAGCACATTCCTGGAAAATTCAAGATTCACATTTCATTTGTCATGAAAGAATTTGAAACATTCAATATTTTGGTCAAAATCATGATACATTTTTGTTAAGATCAGCTTTTTTTTAAAAAAAAAATATTCCATGTAAAGCACAATATGGTTATATACCAAATTTGGTATTCAAGTTTAACGTCTTTCAAGGATGAGAAAAAAAAATTAAAACAAAAGTATGTTTTAATTAAGACCGGTTTCGAATATTCTAATTTTTTAACATCCCAATAAGATCAAACTATTATGTATCTGAAATATTTAAATAACAAATGAAATATACCTATGTCTCGAATTTTAAGGGAGTAGCCTATGAACTGCTTTTGAATCTGTATGCCTTTATAACTAGTAAACCATGGATTCTTACTTAAAAGTTTCAGATATTTTGAAGGGTGCAAATGAAGTCAACGCTTTTATTTTTTTCCTACTTTGGAGAGTTGGGATATTTTTCAGGTTTATATTTTCCAATAGCTATACTTATTTTATCTTCGTTGCTTCCACCCCTCTCCTGGACATGCAAACAGAAAGGAATTGCACAGCCATCAGCTAAGATATGACTATCACTTCTAGGAAATATGCAATGAAACAAGCGTCGGCTACCGAAATAAACATGCGATAGTTAACATATACGTTTGTAAGCACAGTTTTTTATAAAGAGTAAGTATATTACTCAGTTTCTTTTCTTCGGTGCATCTCTAATAGGTAATTTAACCATAATTTAATCTGCAGTACAGAATAGCTGGACCTGGTGGAGTTCTGTTTGATAATGTACGATGCGGGTTTGATACTTGGTGCCGCATTACTTCTTCTGTTTCAGTTGGCCGCGTAATATTTCTGCTTTTATAGCGACTGAATGTGAAGTAATTACTGTTCCATATTCCTACCGTTTATGTGCAGAGTAATGCATATTAAACTGATTTTAAACTACTGATTACACAGAAAATGAAGCTAGCTACAGTGGAATAATAAATATTACACAAATAAAAATATTTGTTAATTAATGTCCACGAATCTTAAGAAGTTGATGTTAATCCTGTTTTCTCATGAAGAAAGAAGTATTAACATCAACTTCTTAAGATAAGTGGATATTAAGTAAAGAATATTTTTAGTTGTGTAACGATTGGAAACTGTTGATTATTTTTAAGATTTACTTAGAATTCTTCTATCTGGTATCGAAAATGCGTTAGATCATATCAAAGATTTTCAGTATTTTCAAGGTAAGAAATTAATTAAGAAATAAACATTTGTAAACCTATATACACGTGCTTTATTAATGAATATAATGACGTTCTTGTAGCCCCCTGCTAACTGCAATACTAATAATACAGTCTATTTAATTACAGTATTTACTTTTGTACATTTGCGTTTGGTACTGTTATATAAATTGATAAATCAACAACGACAACGACAATAGCGACAACGACGACAATAATAATACTACTACTACTACCAATACTACTACTACTACTACTACTACCAATACTACTACTACTACTACTACTACCAATACTACTACTACTACTACTACTACTACTACTACTACTACTACCAATACTACTACTACTACTACTACTACTACTACTACTACTACTACCAATACTACTACTACTACTACTACTACCAATACTACTACTACTACTACTACTACCAATACTACTACTACTACTACCACTACTACCACTACTACCACTACTACCACTACTACTACCACTACCACCACTACTACCACTACCACTACCACTACCACTACCACTACCACTACCACTACCACTACCACTACCACTACCACTACTACCACTACTACCACTACTACCACTACTACCACTACTACTACCACTACTACCACTACTACTACCACTACTACTACCACTACTACTACCACTACTACTACCACTACTACTACTACTACTACTACTACCACTACTACTACTACTACTACTACTACTACTACCACTACTACTACCACTACTACTACTACTACTACTACTACTACTACTACTACTACTACTACTACTACTACTACTACTACTACTACTACTACTACTACTACTACTACTACTACTACTACTACTACTACTACTACTACTACTACTACTACTACTACTACTACTACTACTACTACTACTAATACTACTACTACTACTACTACTACTACTACTACTACTACTACTACTACTACTACTACTACTACTACTACTACTACTACTACTACTACTACTACTACTACTACTACTACTACTACTACTACTACTACTACTACTACTACTACTACTACTACTACTACTACTACTACTACTACTACTACTACTAATAATAATAATAATAATAATAATAATAATAATAATAATAATAATAATAATAATAATAATAATAATAATAATAATAATAATAATAATAATAAATAAATTTTCTGTGTCAGAAATAATTTCACATAAGAAGCTTATGATGCCACCTACTGATCTTGTGTAAGCCCCTTCTTAGATGATTTTATGAAACAACGGATAAAAACAAGTTGAACCTCTTCTCCCTTTTTTTCTTTCCATTTACATGCCCCCTTAACATCTAGCGTTATGCCGGCGGCTTTTCCTTGGTATAAAATGACTTTTTTTCCAACTATGTACACTGTTTCTGCTTGTGTAACCTTGGGTATGTTTACAAATTTTCTTTATAAACAATAAATTCACATACAGATACACACAAATTTGCACTCTTACTCATCCTTAGAGACTCCAAGGAAGACTCGAATAATCCTGACTAAAATGCTCCCATACTCTTACCGGGAATGGAACCAGAGTCATTGCAGACATGCCTCCTATCACCAAACAGGAGCAGTGAGCTGAACTTTGTTATCTCAGGCGTTGCTAGCGGCCGTGAAACAAATTCTCATATTCACAAAGTTTAACATGGAATAAGTAACATATACAATAATATAACAGCATTATCAATTATTCTTTGCTATTTATTTCATTACGATAGTCATTCTATGTAGTTTATTTAAATTGAATCATTTCAAAGTATATTCAACGTTATTCGTTTCATCATTTTGTATATCAATGCTTAATTAAGTTACCTATTTAAATATTTCAGGCTCAAAGCAAAGTTAATTACCTCAATGACATTTTTAAAAGAACAATACATCAATAATGAAATGCATTATGCATAAGTAGAAAAATATACGACAGTTAGATTTTAATCTTTTCCTTTGATTTCTATTTTTTCATTTTTCGCAAAAATCATTATTATTCTGTAAATAAGTGCTTCAAATCTCAACAACCTGATTTTGTGTGGAATGTAATACGTGAGTGAATGTACAAGTTTTATTTATGTATTTATTTACATCGCTACCGGAATATGGGTCGACAGCGATGTTTATCTCGTACATTGGATCACCATAAGTATGTTATTAATTATAAGAGCTTTTAATACTGTGGCTTTGTGGGGCCGTTAAATTAAAATTCCAATTGCACAAACTCAAAATGTTCTTTATTTCCACCGAATTACAGTTGGAACACTTGCTGATTACACAGAATTACGTAGCGCACACAGTTACAATTCACTAGTTCGTCCGTCACAGTTACACTCTACACTCGCAGTTACGTACACTCCTCCGATGCACGTACACAGTCTTCCAGTCCGTTCCCTCACTGGGTTCTCCTCACGGCTGCTCGCCAAGAACTGAACTGACTCGCCAACTGCAGGCCTTATATAGGGAAGATCGCCGTTTCTGGAAGGTTCGCGGCGCGCACAATTATCCCGAGGTTTCTAGACGTCTGGTGGGAGGGGAAAGAGACGGTACAGGGTTCCTGACGCTCTCCTAATCATCCCTTCGGTTAGTGACACGAGACAAATGGGTAGGCGTGGTCTGAATGCTTCCCATCTGGCCCTATTGCCGGCCGGTTCTATCGGGAGTTTATGTTCGGGTGACAATACATAGTCACCAACAGTAGTATTGTTAAATTCTGTTCAGCCCATTTTGTGGCTTAAGCTTTTTACTGATAGCATAAGGAGCACGGCTTGTAATTCAGGATTCCCACGGACTTGCAGACCCCGATAGCGCTATAGGTAGATCGGATAACGGAAAGAACACCTACTACATATTCCCGCAATTGGATCTGAGAGGAACGGATGAGATAAAGTGCAGGAGACGTATGGGCTCTAGTAACGGGATGATAAGAAGACTTCCTTGATGCTTACTGGCTTGACAACGGCTGGGAGGCACTTGGGACGACCTGCACAAACCGTGGAGGGTGGCTCTGAGGCTCCTACCAGCGGGAACTTGGGGGAGCTTGACCGACAGTAGAGGATCACATGGTCAAGCTCTGGTGAAGCAGAAAGCAACTTCCAACGTGCAAGTTTCTGCACCATGTGTCTCACACACAGTTCCGAAATCGACTTGTAACACGTAATAGGGTAACGAAATTGTAGGATATGGGAGAGTGGAGAGCCACGATTCACCTTGATTTACCAGGAAAAAACCAGTAGTTATAGAGGATGGCCACCAGAGGTCGAATTACGGACCTCCCGAAAACCAGTCTTACTCGTTTACAGACGTTGACAGCGTTTTACTCCGCATCTAGAAAATTTATTTAGAAAATGTAGTAAATTCATTCTTGTGGATGTACCACGGAGCATTTATCAAATATAAAATAAAAATATAAAGCTAATTTGACCTTAAATGCAACATACAACATGATATAGACAGGCAGGTAATACAACCATCAAATGCTAATTAGTTATAGCAAAAGCATTATCGCTAAACAGGAATTAGATGAAAATTTGCATTAGTAACTCCACTTTCAGTTAAGTAAAAACCTACAGAGCTTTATCAGTCAAACCACTATATATTTACAGTAAGCAGAGGAAGTATTCTGTTTCACTCAAAATTTCGAAACCCAGGTTTCACCGAAAATGCATTGTGTGTGTGTGTGTGTGCGTGCGTGCGCGTGTGCGTGTGCGTGCGCGTGTGCGTGTGTGTTTTTTTACATGCCAAAACGAAAAGTCTGTTTCTGTTTGAACTTAGCGTCTTCCTAGGATGCGACATAAGTTTTCAATAAAATCACCCCTTATCTCGATTCCCTTATATGTCTTTGCTTCGATTAAAGCACCAAACTTTTAAAATATCTACAAAATAAATAAATGTTATATGTTTCTGGCAATATTCTCAGAAGTGCCATTCGCTGTGATTGGTCTGTATACAACTTGTAAACTGTACATAATGACTCAAAACGCATTTAGTTCGTGTTCAAATACAGAAATTACGTCAAATACAGTTTTTCCGAATTCTGCTTTGTTATTTGTTTGAATTGTCCAAAAATATATCTTTCTCAAATAGAAATACGAATTTCCAAAACATAACACAACTCTTGAAGGTCTCACTTGCACCAAGAAAACTAGCGATAAATAATTTTTAAAGTGTTTATGTTGATTAAAGTGAAGTAGATACAGAAATTGCCATTTGTAAGAATAGAATTATAGAAGAGTAAATCCGTGCAAAATTAGACTTTCAAAATTCTTTCAGCCACTTTTACCTCTACCTTTACATTTCAACAGAGAAAGTGACTTCGTCCTGGATCAAACAGCTTGCACCATCAGAAAAGGGAAGGGAATGTTGCCAAATCTGTGCTTAAACGTAAAGTGAGCAAGGGCCGTTAATATGTCGATAGTATCGATTAGGCCACCTGTCGAGGTAGTAGAACCTCAAACGCGTTATCTGCCGCATCAATCTGTCCCCTTCTACCCCTTCCCCCCAATTATCTCTCCCGAAATCGAAAGAAACTCGATTTCCCATAATAGGATTATCCCCAGTGCCAGAAGGTGCGTATGGACAGACATGCAGATCGATCCCTGCTTGTGCGCTATGCAGAGAAGGAAATGAAAACAGAAAAAGAAATAATATTTTGAGGAGCCGCCTTAATGGAACATTTTAATTATTTATAGCCCACTGGCTACCGGGCTTCTGGCGCAAAGCTGGGAATTACAATGAAAAGAAAGGTAAACGTTTTGACTCATTAAAAGAAGGGTTCCATTTTTGCCCGAGATGAGGAGCGCTTAAATGTGATGTAAAACAAACTAGGCCTGCTTGACTAAAGTTAAACAAAATAACACAATGAACTATTTCATTGACAGCAAAAGTGATTACTTCATGTAATTTGTGAAAAGATTACTCTATGTAATCATGTAATAAAAGTCGATAAACCGTAGCTGTTAAGCTTTTAGTACTTCTTGTCGACAATAATGACACTTTTTCTTTCTTTCTCACTTCCTGCTTATGTTATCAGATATATGGTTTTAAATTTCCTTTACTCTCCGCGTTTCGCATGTTTACCCTGGATGTTTTTAAAATGTATTTAATTGTGGAGGTTTTATGTTTATTTATTGCTGCAAACGTGCAATATTATATGTTTGATAAATTGTTTTACAACTTTAATAGTATTTTATTTACTTACAAAAGTTATCAATAAGTTTAATTTTTATGAAAATATTTATATTATTCGTTATCATAGAAAACAGTGTACAATGCACATATTCAAGTGCTTTGTACAATCTCCCCCATCTGCAACAATACATTTAACCTCTTATATAACAATATACTATGCTTTATCTATTTCCTACTAATGCTGTCTTGGTAGAAATATTAATTTCCTATATCTATATCTTGCCTATATCTTGCCTTTGTAGGGCCCAAATGACCTTGCTGTCGACGGGCCCTAAAACTCCACACTCACTCACTCACTCACTCTTGCCTTTGTGCTTTACTTACCTTATATTGTGTAAGGACTATATTAAACCTTCAATATTTGACATGTTTATTGCGACATTTAATATGAGTTGTGTCCGTAAAATAAGTTCTCCAATGCGCTGGAGCCGTGAGGAACGCTATTACGCGAGATCAGGTAATACTGGCCTGAAGCTTGGTTTCACCACTTCAAATCCCCACCACAATGAACACGTTGCAACAATTAATCTTGACTGGGCAGCCGTTTGCGTTGAAGCTTCCTATCACTTCCGCCGCCAAGTGCGAGTTGCGTGCAGTGATCCGTTTTTTGAGTGCCAAGGGCACTAACCCCACTGAAATCCATCGTCAGTTATGCGAAGCCTATGGGCCACAGTGTATGGGCGTCAAAAACTTGCGAAAGTGGGTCAGATAGTTCTAAAACGGACGTACAGACGTCCATGACAAACAACGTTCTGGTCAGCTTTCGGTTTCAGCCGAAACAATTGCAAAAGTGAGGCAAGAAATGCTTAAAGATCGACGTGTGACAGTTCGCGAGCTGTGCAAACTTATCCCTAAAGTCAGTAAGACTACGACTGACAAGATTTTAACCGAAGATTCTGACGAGGTTGAGAGCTAACTGCGCAACTTGGCGGAAGAGTGCTATGACAAGGTTATACAAAAACTGCCACAGCGCATGCAAAAGTACATCGATCGCAATGGTGATTACGTTGTGAAATAGCTGTAACTTCCGCTTTTCCATCAATGTAAAATTCATTGACAATAAACATATTTTCTTTACTAAATAAAATTCGAGACCTTATTTTACGGACACGCCTACATCATATTTAAATATGTGCATATGCACATATGTACATTTGTAGTACTTGAAGTACATTGAAGTACACCTATGGACATACACTTACGAATTTACACTACAGGTGTATTCCACCACCACGTTATTACTGCTGTATGGTTTAAAATGCATGTGCTATGTAATTCCTTGATTAGTTTTTTATACATATAACAGAATATTTATTGGCACTTCTCTTTATGTAGCTTTTCAATCATTAATTTATATTTTTAAATAGAACATGAATATCTCAATAATCTGCAGAAAGGAGCTGCAACTGCACTGTATGAACAAGACTAATGCATGGCATCCTGAGCGCAGGTTTAAATATTGCGTGACAAAACCATGTGTAGAGAGTAGATATCATATTATACTAAAGCTGAACAGTATTTTCTCTGCGGAATTCAGATGTGCTATTTGCGTATCCACACACTTTAACAACAAAAATTAAAATAACTTGTTTAGAGCGATACTATCGACTGACCTATTAGGGTGACTGACATCAAACTCTTTCATAGGTGATCCCCAACATCCCTTTATAGCGTCGTAAAGTTGTTCGGTATAATTCTGAAACATCTATTGTGGAATTTAAACGTCTACATGCCTGCATTAAATTACCAAAATTGTAAATTCAGCACTTTACTCAATGAAATCGTGCATCTTCCAAGACAGTATACACAAAATTTGAAACAGTTAAGAAGCATTGCATCATGAGGAATATTTTAAATTTGAAAAAATTACGAAAATACTTAGGAAATTAAGGCAATGTTTATGAAAATTTTAGCAAATTGTTATAAATTTTAATATCTTTCAATAAAATATGAATTCTAAGTTTAAAAAAAACTGTTTATTCCATTTGAGATATTTAAATTATTAATTAAATGAAACTAAAAATGAAGAGGCTCAGACTTACTTAAACATTTCTTCTCGCACACTTTATTTCAGCAAATTTTAAACTCAAAATGCCTCACCCAATGCAACGTGTTACCAATTTGTTTCAAAATATATTTACTGTATTATCAAAGAAAATTAAAGAAAATGACATACTTCTAAAGAAAAGTTTTCCCAGTTATGCGAAATAAATTATTAATTTTAAAACAATCCATAATTTTTAGTACAGATATTAATGACTTTTTTCATTAAAACCCCACCTTTAACTACAATGGTCATTTCGGGGCCGTACTCCTTTAGAATATATCGAAGGTGTTCACTCGTATTCGTTGGGTTTTAATCATTAGATTATGCACACAGCTTCACTCATTCATACTTCCAGACTCTGGGGAAGATGGAAAATTATCTTGTTTGGAGAAAAATCACCACCGCAGCCGGGAATCGAGCCCAGGACCCCTTGCACAACCGGCAGGTTCTCTACCGTCTGAATTAATGATGTTTTATTTACTACTGTCTGAAATTTGATGAAAAAGTTGTCATTTGAATCATTTTTGTTATAAGGATAAATGTAAACTATAACGTCAATTCTTAGGTATCAAAGCATCCAACATTTTTAATCCTATCGCACACACTGCGATATAAACGGGTACAAATTTGAACCAGACCATACATTTGAGCGTTTGAGCTCGCTTTTCAAATATATTTTCCTTAATTTTAAAATGTTGTGTGATGTTTGTACATAGCTGTGCAATAATTTAAATGCGACATTTGGATACTGAAATAACAAGAAAATAAAACTGCAATTTAATTCAGATTCTGAAAATACTTTTTCTCCTATCAAACACTCTTAAGCGATATTGTTATAGTCAACTCTCTGAGTAAATTCGAGGAATGAAAAACACCCAGTAGGTATCTATGTTTGTAACGCGAGAACGCTTGTCCAGCTTACATCTCTGAATGATAATGGGGTCTGTACCTGACAGCGTTACAGGCTTCCTCAAGCCCAAAGAAGACAGATAACGTATCGGTAACAAAACAACAGAATGCCCGTCACTCCTTTGTTTCAGCTCTAGAGATAATGTCTATCCTTGCTCTTACCTGAAAATAGCATCACATTCCCCTCATTGTTAAGCGCCACCATTGTCATAGCTTCAAGCGTCTATTTCTGGATCCCGAATACCTCCGGACCAAAATAAACCTCTACTAATAGGTAACTATATCCAAACAGCTGTAACACTGCCACATATATTAAATTTCCCCTAGGCGTGTATTTTACCAATGTTTGATTTCAATATTCCACTGAAATGTACGTACCTAAATATAAAAAGAAAGAAATAATTAAAAAATAATTATATATATATATATATATATATATATATATATATATATATGAGTGAATGTCAAAAATAATAGATGTTTAAGAAATTGTCGCACTCCAAGCCTGATAAAAAATATTTGTTACTTTTTACGTTCGCAAAAATGGCCCTAAAATTATAAAAAAAGATCTCATTTTCAGATACTTGGATGACAAACGCCTATCGCCAATTCACTATGAAATCCTGAAAGCATTCTCATCCTCAATGCATACTTTATAGCTTTCTGTGACTTAAAACCCAATTACAGAGCCCCGGAAGTAATAGTACATAAGTTATGTAAATTATTTAGTGTGAAATCCATTTCTGAAATATGTTATTATTAGTTAAATTTTCAAATACTTTAATTTTTTTTAAAATCTTTAGTTGCTTATTCGTGGTTTCAGGGGTATCCGAAGAGGAATGGTTATAAATTTTTCGTTTTCGCTTCTAAATTTTGTAAGCCCAGGCCAACACAATGAAGTTTGTATTTAAAATCAATTTTCCAAGTATTGATATAAAGTAGATTAAAAGAAAAAGATAAGTTTGTAAACTTTTAGTAGAGAAGTCCTATGAATGTGATATATAACTAGCTGTCTTTCTTAGGCATCAATATGGATAGAATATGACAATTTTTAGGAGTCCATTTTGTACCAAACATAACCTTTTACGTGAATTAATAATCTCGTGAAAGAGTGTTTAATGTAGTCATAAGGATTTCAATCAACCAAGGTGGTCACGGTCTGGTTTTATAAGTTTAATTTCAATGCCCCTACATTAAAGGAGGTTTAGACAAAACAATCGAACTTCACATTGTTTTAAATACGTTAAAGTTGGAATACCTTCGTTCAAACGACCCATGCATTTCATTAATTGTATACTAATTAATTATAATTGCAATTTATTAGTATACTTATTCCCACATTCAAATTAAATGTAATACTTATTCTTGGCAAATTTATTAATAAAATTAGGAGCTTAACGATTTTTTCGCTAATTTTTAGTTTTCCGAAAAACAGCTTTTGTAATGCTGATTAAAACACAGTATGTCTACTGATATGAAGCTTAATGTTTCGCGAACAGTTGCTAAAATTTCTTTCGTTCTAATTGAAGTCCACACAAAATAAAATCATAAGAGATGGGGAACACTTTAACTAAAATATATAGAATTTATATAGCGTAAAAATGGTATTAAATATATCTTAAAAAGACCAAGGGTGCACGAATACGGATGCGCAAGCAGAAGACCAAGCCGGTACTCGCGTTGCAGCCAACATGAGAAAGATATGTAAAACTTGTAGCCAACCTGTGCAAAAATGCCCCAGACATGTGATGCAGTCCTTGTGGAAAGGAACATGGTTTGAGCAGGCTATGCTATCGCCCGGTCAAATTGTTACTCGTGCACTGCTTTGTACACAAACAATCCTACGACACTACGATAATCGAATGCTCCGTAGGAAATACATGTATGAGCTCACGGACTGTATCGGACTGGGGCGGCTATTGCCGCGAAGTGTGCATGATGTCAAATGACACCAAGTATACTGCAAGGGGGAAATTGGCGGTTCCGGCCACATCGTTCAAGTCGACGCATGCAAAATAGGACGACGAAAGTTTCGTTGTGGGCGCATCGTAGAGGGCAACTGGATCTTGGGAATGATCGTCGTGGAAACGAATGAGGTGCGAATGACGCTTTGCCCCAACAACAGGAGGGATGCAAATACGGTCTGCAGTCTAATTGCAGCGGCCACAATGAAACTTGCGTCGTCCTATTTTGCATTGGTCGATTTGAACGACGTAGCTGGGACCGCCAATTTCCCCCATTGCAGTATACTTGGTGTCATTTGACATCATGCATACTTCGCGGCAGTAGCCGAATCAGTCTGATACAGTCCGCCAACTCATACATGTACTTACTCTGTGTGAGTTAGTCTGCTAGATAGTGTAATTTCGGGGCAAAGACTGTTGGCAGCATTGCGTTCAGTGGAGAAACAAGCATAGTTTGGCTGCACTGAATTCTTCAGTACGGTTACATTACGCAGTAAGTAAATAAACAAACAATTAATAACGTTAAAAGAATACCCTCCAACACGAGGCCGGGCCGTGGCTCAGTGGTTAGACCGCTTGGCTCTCACCAAAGGCGGCCCGGGTTCGATCCCAGGCGACTGCAAAGTGATATTTGTGGTGGATAACACGGCGCTGGGGCGGGTTTTCTCCGGAATCTCCGTTTCCCCCCGTCATACCATTCCACCAGTGCTCCATCTTCTTCTCATGTATCATCAGTGTCATCGCCTGCGGTGCCGTATGTAGTAAAAGCGGGCGTTAAACACTACACATTTCATTTTTTTCCTCCAACACGAAATTGCACTAAAAAGTAAAGAAATTATTTTAAAAATCATGCTTCTATATAAAAACATCGAAAAGTGTGGAGTAATTAGAAAAAATCGCCACGTCGCATATTAGAAGGAAGAGCCAAAGCTTCTGTATTCATTTTTATTTTCTAACAGTTCAAGCTGGATAATGTGACAATGGCAGTTGTGCATTTTCCTTCTCTACCATGTACTTAGTAGATCGAGAAGCTATTACAATCCACTCAAAGATTCGAGTTAGAGTGTAAATACCATTTGATATCCTCTGAATTCAAAAATAATTTTAGAAAATATTCGGCGCGGGTGCGTGCGTGTTACACGATTTAAAAGGTCCTCCCAACTCAATACTACTATTCATATGAAACATGTTACAAGTAAGTCATTTTTTTCAACACAGATATCTTAATGATTTTTATTAAATTAACATGTGTTTGCGACAACACAAATTATGTCAACACAAATTATATCAAATAATTTTTTATTGTATTCCTGAATTTAACAATCTCAGAGATATTCCTTGTTTATTGTTTAAACTTTCTAACAATTTTCTCAAAAAGATTACGTTATGTTTTATTAATTAATTACAGTCTTTTCTATTGCATAAATTGTAATACTACATGCCCTGATTTCAGGAGTTATATAATTATTAAATTACAGTGCTTATTAACATAATTGGTATGCAGTGGTTGTTTAATGATAAATTAACATATTACTAATTTTTTTATAATCTCTCAATTGAAATAATTTTTAGAAAGTTCACAAATTCAAATTGTTCTATTTATGTTCTAGACATGCACAGAAAATAGATCAATGCTATCACAAAGTGTCTTGCTATTTAAACATTTGACTATCACTTAAGGGTACTGTATTCTCCTCCACTGTATCTACGAGGAAATATGCAGTAAAACATTTCTGCGATGGTTTATATAAATTTTAACATGAAATATGTATATTAATAGTCGAGTGTAACAAGGTTTTAAGTAATGCGGGTACAACACTACACTTATTTATATATTACTTTACGTTACTGTTGATTTTCTTTAACATCTAAGGTTATATCAGTGGTTTTGACTTTGGAAACAAGTGATCTTCAAACTTTGGCTGTAACTTTTGGACTATATTAGTGTATTGGTTACTCAAACTCGAGTATTTTCCACGCACTCAAACTCTCATTCAATATTTCCAGACTTCAGGCTGCACAGGAAATAATCCTAATTAAGAAGAACTCCTGGGAGCTCTGAATTTACACGTTAGCGTGCTAACCACTACACGGTAGAGGCCGCCGCCATTCTTCTGTTTCTCAAGTATACTTAATATCATGTCTGGCATGTAATTATCGACTAGCAGTCAAGGTTCCCCGTTTGGGGCTATCTTTTCTCTAATCTTTAAGTTTTTTGTGCTTATAGATACATGCATAATTCAAAAGTAACTTCTTTGTGTTTTCGCCTCAGTTATTAGCATTATTTGTATCTTCAGATCTTCATTTGTCTTAGAGTTTCAATAATCTGCCCAGCCGTCTGTTGGAGACACACTTGTTCACGACTGAAATAAACTGTGGATATTGGCGTTCGTTACTTGTTCAAAATGAAGTTTCGTATATGTCACTTTGAACAATAAAACCATACAAAATAATAACGTTTTAAGATATTTACAATTGTTGAAGCAGTTTTTGACAGACAATTTATACAACAGTTTAAAAATATAAAACGTCACGTATGGTTACAGAACACATGTTTGTATTCGAGCAAATATGAACATACGTACGTATGATGGGTGACGACTGAACCTGGAAAAGTAGAATCATGCCGAAAAGTTTAATGCACAGCTAAGATTTCGGACATGTATCTTCCGCTTACCATGTCGATATTTTAACCAACTCACCCACCAAAGCAACATGCCTCCATGGCATTAAATGGTGCTTAAAGTGATGTCGAGTTTTAAAAATACTTACGAAAATGTAAAAATGGGTTTAAGGGCATCTTATTATCTACAGGAGATATTCTTCAGAAGAAGAATTTATATATAATTTACGTCCTCCAACGTTAAGTCATATCGGGCGAGAATGATACGGGTGAAATAATGCTCAAATGAGCAGGGGGTCCATAGAGCCTAGAGTTACTAGACATTCGTCTTTAAGGATAAGGTAAAACCCTGGAAAAAACTTATCCAGGTAACTCACCCTAACCGAGATTCGAACTCGGGACCTCTTGGACGTGAGACAGACACGCTACCATCTATGCTACAGAGGTGGGCAGAAGAAACGTTTGACATAAATAGAGTTATGCATTTCGATGATGCGGTAACATTTCTCATCCACATTTTCCCTCTACAAAGTCGAGTCGCATTTGTTTACCTGAAAAGGTCAACTGTATCTGTTTAAACAAATGGACGTGGAACTGAGAAATTATTTCTGGTTCCTCATTCGTTTTCCACAAAGCAAAAACATGTGAAAACGGCTAGTTAATAGTCTAGTTTTAGCTAGATAAATGTGGAAATAATTAAAGAAGAAGAATCACTGTACATATTCTAGCACTCTGCTACTTCCCCCTTTTCTTTTCGGTCCTAAACTTGAAGTAGCCAGTGTTGGAATCCTAGGATTTTACATCACACCAATTTGAAACGACTCATCCAGGGCCTGATATAAAATGCTTCCGTATTCCTAGCCTTCTGTCGTTTACACGACTTTTCTTCATAGACCTGTAAGTTGGACTTCAATTAAAACCAAATAAAATATTTTTCATCCAGGATCGGTGTGGAGCACATAAACAGTTTCTGCCAACGTTAAATTAAGAAAAGTACTATACGAAACTAGAAGGATTAGTACTTTCCGTGCATTCGAATGTACATATGAAAATGACACTTGTGTTGACATCCATTCGGAAGAAAGCTATTTGGAGATTATCATTCACACCTACACTTACTATTTTGCAGATAGTGTTTCTTTACTTGTGAGAAATATCGGCTTATATGGAATAATACATTTTAATATTATGTGGATATCCAGAATGGTTTAAAAGAACAATCGCGAGGTAATTTTACATGATAAAACATGGCGTCATCTGAACAAAGAATGATAGTTAAAATAATAAAATGATAAAATACTTTAGAATAACAGCGGGATGTTTCTTTTTTGATATATTAGTACGTGACACGCATTGCAAGGTAGTAAAAATATAGATTAATTTAAAAGATGGTATTTTTTCGATGAAGCAAGCCATGGACTGTTGTCCTTGTGTAGGCACTGCGCATATCCAACTGGGTCCTAAAGCTCTTGTCATTGTTATAACTGGGTTTTTAAGAATATGGGTTCCACTTCCACACTTTTTTCTACTCTTCCTGCGAGGCATCTGTCACTTCACAAGCATGCGTCTTGAATGTCTCTTCCAAAGAGATATATTTTCTGTATATTTTACATACGAAAGAGATCATGAAGATGCAGAGGTGTTTTCTCAGATATGTTGTTGTTATAGACTTTGTGGCAGTCAAATATTTGTACCATTAATAAGTAATATTGTTGGACCGGCAGGAATGCTTTCTAGATAAAATGTATTGGGTTTCTTTGGTTTGGCAGTGCATTTACAGGATTCCATGGCTAAAGTTACGTACATTGCGAGCATATATCAGTCTTCAGTTGTTAATAAACAATCACAAAATATAGATAACGAAGTTTGAACTTAGGGTTCTTCTGAAACACTTCTGGAAACAAGACTATAAAACCGCTGCCGTAGTTCAAAGAATATGTGAAGTGGAAGGAGAAGCTCTTGTTAGCGTGTGGCGCAACAATGGTTCAAATGCTTCAACAATGAAGACGATTTACCACTTTGCGAAAGACTTAACGTATGGAAAATTGAGATACACCCAAGTTTTGCGAAAAATTCCCAAAAAGCTACCCGTATGCTTACATAAGAACTTGGTGCACCATAAGAGACCATACAGTGCCACATTAAGGCATTTGGAAAACCATACAGAAGCTACAGATCTGTACCTCATGAACTGACACCTCAAAAGGCTGAACGTAGATTGGATATCTGTCTTTTGCTTATCCGTAACTCCATGGACGATAGATTTATCAGCAGAATTGTCACTTGTGATGAAAAATAGGTATGTTACCGAAACCCTGCTGCCTCGAAACAGTGGTTTGATCCCCTCCAACCTGCGAAAGTCATCGTTAAAAAACAATCAGTTCGGTTCCAAAGTAATATTGTGCTTTGGTTATAATTTTACGTCCTCCAACGTTAAGTCGTATCGGAGAATGAATGGAATAGGTTAAATGATGCTCAAATGAGCTTAGGGTCCATAGAGCTTAGTTACCCGACATTCGTCTTTCAGGATAAGAAAGTAGGATACTTCGGAAATGTTTAATGCCACAAAATTTATTAGGTAAACTGGTTTATACTAATGAGATGTAAAAGTCGCGGGTAGTAAATTTTGATTACCTTCAATGATCTATCAGTTACATTACAGTACACTAATGTTATGCCGAAAGCACAGCATTCTCAGAACATTCAAATTATATATTTTATTGATATAAACAACTTAGGATTCACTACGGAAGGGACTGGGCACTTAGACATCTTCTGGGTGTCTTCTGCCTCGGGAGGAAGGATGAGGCGAGAAGAGACAGGACGGTTGACCGACAGTGCAGAGGGCAGTGTTCCTATATTGCATTTGGATAGATACTTCCTCCGGCAGGCCAGGACAACGAACACCCCTCCCTATGCCGGGCTTGAGACGGTCCCAGCAACCAAGCCCGAAGCAGTCCCCGCAACAGGTCGGAAGACCGGCAATCGACCTGTCGGAGGAGGAAGTAGTGTTCCTCAAAACAGATCATCCCACCATGCCCCGGCGAGACACCCGCCGACACTTCCTACCCTGAGCGAGATCACCAGATGAGAGATATGAAATGATAATGTGAGTGCTATAATGAAATGGAGGAAATTCGGGGGATGTAATTAAAAGCCCAGTATTCACCACCAACCCATTTTTCACCCGAGAAAACCTCCGAAAAAACTCCATTAGTCAGGTAGGTCGGCCATGGGAATTACCATTCCGTTCGGTAATATAAATATGTTAAACATGTGCTATACTCCTCCACAGGAGGAGGGTCTCGTCTCCGAGGGACGAGACGCAGGGGGATTGGCGAAGGTTTCCACATCCTCCCTGGAGAGGTTTTGACACCCCATGTCAGTACAGTTACAGACCATTCAAAAACATTCTGACGGCTTCTGCTTTTGTGAATGAATCTTCTCGGTTTTAATGTACAGAGTGATTAGGGCGCATGTTTTTTTAACGGTCTACTCCTTGTATAGCAGGCGTTCTCTGCCACATACATTCGCTGTCCTTGTCCCACAGCACATTCCTCACAGGGATTTTCTTTGCGTTGCTGTACTATACTTTCATCAAAATCGTCGAGTCAGTTTGAGAAAACAAAACAATTGTTCCATGCAAAGAGTAAATTTTATTTGGGAAGTTATTTTGAAAACCTTCGAAATACTCCAACATATAAGTGCTTTTGGTTTTTTCTCTCTTATCGAAAGAGTATTGAATTTCAACGCCAATAACTATGAAGATTTGACTTTGATTGCATCATTCTGTATTTCTTGTACCTACATGACAATGTGCACATTCTGCAAACAATATACATTAACATCATATAAACACACATGTACCCTTATTTAAGGTTATGGAAGTGATACAAAACTAAACAAAACTGGATCGAGAAAATTAGGTAAATATAAAGCATCGATTTTTGCTCTTGCCATGTGTCAACCACAATAACATGAGCAATTATTAATCCAAAACTCGAAACTATTGCAAACCCTTTTGTCTCTATTTCATTGCATCTAAAGTTAAAACATTTTGAGCTACTCAAATGAAAAGTTCCTGAACAGGTCTGACAACAATGCCACCAACGCTTCGTGTGTACTGTAACAAACGCATATAAACTTTGTAATTATTCGGTGGATGAACTCATCTGGTCGAAGCGCAAACGAAACTGTTTCCTGGAAATGAAACAACACAATTATCTATTTTCCAATTATGAGATAACGGTTTTCCGTGGATTCCTAGATGGAATACAAACAACTGTCACACAATCCTTGCATTGCATCTGATGAGATATTAACTGCAAGGTTAATTCTGATTTCCTTCCTTCTCCACGCATACCGCTGTGGACATGGTATAAAAGTAATTTTACTGCCATTGTTATAGTATATATGGATATAATGAAATCAAGATAAAAATTAAGATACAAGTTAAACATGTAGATGCTTTCTAATTATGCATTTCTATTATTTTGACATCGATATATTGTAACTTTGTGGGTTCGCAGAATTAAAAGGCCGAGTTGCAGAAATTACAAATCTCCTTTATTTTCGTCGAAATACACTGTTCAATTCTCATCACATCACATCACATATACAAAGTCTTCCAAGGTCCATGACAATAACAACAGTGACAGCAGATTAGCTCTCGTTACAATAACATTTCCAGATATCTCTCAATTTACAACTCACTGTTTCACAACTACTTCACTTTGCGAGCCGTCACGTCCTTAAATATCTAATTCGTAACGCTAGATGGTTCTAAAGTCAGCCCGAACCCGAACAATCTCTATCAGTCCAGAAATTTCGGGAAGAATAAAGAAACCAAACATTCTATCACATTCTAGAAGCGTAACTTAATCTATGCCGGCAAGTCCTTTACCTCAGTTATCACTGCCCACCGGCGCTTGTTTACAATAGCCGCGCTATCATTAACTGCTTAGCAAGGCTCATTATTACCATGAAACTTTATCCGCCGACTGTTTTTTTTTCCTTGTTCTATTTATACCCCGCCTTTAACTGCTATGGTCGTATCGGCGGCCGTTCTCCTTTGGAACATACTGAAGGTGTTAACTCGTTATCTTTGGTTTTTAATCATTAGATCACACACACATTCACACTCTCATTCATACTTCCAGACAGAATTATCTTGATCGAAGAAAAATCCCCAACCCCACCGCAGGGAATCGAACCCGGGACCCCTAGCACGGTAGGCAGGTGCTCTACCGACTGAGCTACGGGGCCAGCCGCCGACTGTTTTGTTATTTGTGCCGAAACCTTTATGCCTGTTGCCGTGACAATATAAACGTAGCTGACACGAAAAATGTTCCAAAAGCTATATGCCTTAATGAGTTTAATTTTGAAAATTTATTCTATGCACTGATTTTTTAAAATTAAAATCCTCAACGGGTTGATCATATCTGACGATGAATGAAATGGTTGAAATTATGCTCAAATGACTCCAGAGTGCATAGAGTTTAGAATTACCCGAAATACATCTTTCAAGATATGAGTGGAATTTTAAGCGCATTGTGGCTTTGATTTAAAATACTGAAGTGCTATAAATACGTCCTTTCACCCCCACCCCTTGAAAAAAAAAAGAAGCAGACTATCGAAACGTATATAAATCCCATCGTTTCCACGACCGCTTTACAACGGTGACACGGAACGCGTCTCTTTACCCTTATTCTCTGAATCTTTTAATAGTTATAATAATAACGAGAATGTTCACATATTGTGTATTTTTTCATATGTTTCGTGCACTTCCACATAGGAAGTGAGTATCAGTTTTACTAAACATGCACAGACAACTGAGCGGCTATAGACAAGTATGTAGGAGATAGACCTACAGAGGTTCGAACCCCACACATTTTTATTTATTTTATTGTAGAAATACGAAATATGTATTATGCACATCATAATATGACTTACAATTGCTATTTACTTGACTTTATAACATTTAAGCTCACACATAACTACTGAAGCACACTCCTCTGTTTTTATAGAAAATCAAATAAACAAATACTTTATTATCTATATGCAAAATCAAATAAAACTGGAAATTACCTTAGTATCAGGTGCGTAAACTCTGCTTCTATTACTTCCCTCATTCTGCGGGGCACTGATGAGACCGAATTCTTAGTGAAATTTTCACGAAAGGATACTTGTATTATATGCCTGCACGATTCATAACAGATGAAGGAGTCCGAGTGCTTACGCAACCAATATTAAGGCAATTTTCTAATAACATTGCATTTATTGTGAAAACGACAAGAATATGTGTAGACGACTAGAAATCGACGTTTCGGGAGTGTGCATCGTTCCCATCATCAGGATATTTATTAAATGCTATAACCACAAATGAAACACACTAATGTCAGAGGTTCTGCTCCCATTAGTCCTGGACCTGTAGGACCAAGGTCCCGGGCCTACTTCGACCAGGGAGTTATCGAACTGTCCCAAAAGGGCACCAGGCGCCTCCGTGGGGCTTTACATAGGGCAAGACCTAGAGACCAACAAGCCCCCCCCCCATCTGGTCCTGTGGACTCAAGACGGGATGGAAGTGGATACACTTACGAGCGCCAAATCCTAAAAGGGGAAGGCTACCGATATGACCTCGATAGGGCCGCCTGGTGATCTAGCACACCTTCAACTAGCTTGCTGGCTAGTACGCGGGGATATATGGCTTCCCTCAACCCCGTCCGGAGACGTACCCGATCACCCACGGGTATCGGGAACAACTAACCCCTAGAGTCCAACCCAATCCGAACAACTCCCATTCAGGGAGGGGCTCGAATGTTCGGCCCGAGGTTCCTCTAGTAACGTCAGAGGTACCACGAATGCTAGGGGTACGCAGCGCCCACACCACGGCAGCTGAAGGGGACGGATCCCCTCCCCGAAACACAGGATATAACATAAAGACAAAGCATTATCAAAATTCGCATTAATGAACAAAAGACTTTTCAGTAAATTAAATACCAGGTCAAGAGATGGCGTGGGTATAGAAAATTAATTGGGTCAAATAAACGTAACTACTTAACTTGTTTATCAAGCTGTATTGATCTTTCCTTCTTAACTCGACGGATTTCCATTTTTAATGCCGGTTTCCAAGAGAAGCTGAACTGAAATCCAGAATAACGACTAAGCGCGCTCCTCTCAGAGGAAATGGCCAAAGCCTCCTTAATTCTCCGCTCCCAGTAACTTACTCCCGAAACGTCGATTTCTGATCGTCTTTTCACCTGGCTTGCTGCCCGAGAAGAAATTGAGCATTCTCTTCGCCAGGAAAGCTTCAGGTCTTACGTTATTTGTGTTTTTATAAACGAAAGTGTTTAAAATATTATTTATCTTCTGTAAGAAAAATATAAAAAATTGTTTTATAGAGATAATTATAAAAAGAAACATTCACATCAAGGATTCCAGCTCATGGTGGTCCACTTACGAGATACTTGCGTTTCACGGATCGGCTACCATGCATACGGCCAAGCCGCAAAGCAACTCCCTCTCTATTGCATAGCTTTGAAATGAAGCCAGTGTGGTATTAAAGCTTATTTTGGAAATATTAATTGTTCTTTCACATTAGCCGTGTGTAGGCCAATATATGGAAAGGTAGAGACAGCCTGGAGAGTTTAATGCCATAGCCGGGATTCAAATCATTAAACTTTTCAGTCTGACACTACCTTACCAAAGCGTATGTTGTGAACGCGTTCTGCGCCATGACGTAGTGGGCTAAGGCATCATGCCTTCGTTCCCTGCCACAAAATGCTGCCCGTGGGGGTACGGATTTTAAGTCCCGGGTATAGGACCGCTGCCTACTTAGCATCGTGAGAAAATTGAGGAGCTTTCGATAGGTAAGCGACCCTGGTCATGAAAACCAACTTTCCGGCAGGGGGTGTCGAGATGCTGACCATATATCTTCCCCGTATGGGTTGGATGATCGCCCAGCACTACGTTGCATATGTAGGCGTGAGGCCGGCAGTTGGGTTGGCAGGCCCTGGTCCAATATGGTCTGTAGTGCCACGGGAGAAAAAAGCGAATTCTTCTGATGTTTTCCGAATCGAACGTTTTCTGACAGCTACTCCTTCCCCCTTCCTCTAAAGGATGATGTTGAAATAGATAGAAGAAAACGTGTTTCCTTGGGTTTCCCGAATATGAGCCATTTCCTTTGGTTGATATGCGGTGAGTCAACTGCTCTCAGTTCTTACTAAAGATGGGCTTCTGAAAAGCTAGATTCAAAGTTTAGAAACGTAATATATACAATTCAGTATATGGAGTATTTCCCAAATACCTATAACATTTCTTCATATCAAATGGCAATAAATAACTCTCCAAAGATAGATTATTAATCACGTTTCTTTACAGAAGATAAAAAAATGTTTTAAACTGTTTGATGGAAGTGAACAAAGCGAAACGCGGTTGTCTTTGTATTCAGCGAGGACTCCGAACTGAAGATGACTGCGTCACACAGGTCCTCGGGGAAATATCCTGCTCACGTGGACAGTGAATATGACCAATCCTCTACCCTTTCTTTTTCAGTTAAATGTCACACTTCGGTCCCCACGTCAGCAGTTCAAGATGTTCCCCAGGCACTCATCTCACCAGTCAACAAATCCCTACCGTCAGTAGGTACGCCTTTTTTCTTATTGCAAATCAGTTATTGAGCGACTCACCACTGAGGGCGAGGTTATCAATCCAAAATTGTCAAAAATATATAAATAAAACAGAACTAAAATCGGAACAGAAAGCTCCATATACACAAATTCGTACGAACCGGATATTTTTATCACCTGTCTCAGATAAATTATTTTTACATTTTTATTTTATATAAACTATACATGTGAGCATTCATTTAGCATTTTTACTTTTAGTACTACGTATAGTATTTTATTCTTCCCAAGAATTAGGGAAATTTCAGCAGAAATATACGTCTCTGAGGCCGACTGAAACCAAGCAAAGAAACAGCATTTTTAGAAAAAGATCTGCGTTTATGCGTGTGAACAGCATGTGCGAACAATTAAAAGTCAGTTTAAACCTAAAAGTATTTAGGTTTAACATCTTCCAAAGACTAATCAAGGCTTCGCGGGTGATCAGCCATGACAAATTAATAAAGGACGAGCTTTCGGCCATTGCAAACTCCATCGCCTTCTTCAGGATCTGATGACTATACGATCAAATGATAGTTTGGAGTTTGCATGGTCGAAAGCTCGACGTTTATTAATTTGATACGGCTGCTCATCCGCGAAGCCTTGATTAGTAATGCTTGCCGTGAAACTTTCAAGTGTTACATCTTCCAAAGATTTTCAGTAAAATCCTACACCCCAAACCACCCTTTAAAGATGAAAAGTGTCGAATAGTTAGATTTTCTGAAGGTCTAAATATGTATTTATAATTGTTTTAATTTATGACAAATTAAATTAATATATTGTGTTTTCTGACAAGAACACTTCATTCTGGGCAACCTTATACCGCAAGAGTTAAACAGTATTATTCAAAAATTTAGTTCTGTTAAGGCATACGTTTTGTCACTTGTTTTCTGTGCAGGTAAGCATTTTTGATATATACCTCGTTTTTGTTTATATATTGCAACACGTATACTTTTATCAAATAAGATATATTGTCGCGAGCATTGTTGCGACGTGCGCTGCCGGCGCGCGCAAAGTGGTAGTGTAGCGCGGAGATAAAAGCTTGCCGAAACAGATAAAGAAAGAAACTGATGACTGGAACGTTCGTCTTTCTTCTGGTGCTGTCTTGATTGTTAGAGAACATTCCACACATTTCTAGGACACTGAGTGGAGCTATAAAAGGAGCCGCGGATCGCCAGTTGAGTCAGTCATAATTGGAACTGATAATTGTGCGCGTGCAGCTGTTATTTGAAAGTGAACTCTTGTTTATTTATGTGTGCGGAAGTAACGAGAGATGGTTTTTGTTTATGTTACGATAGCTTGCTGCAAAGGGGTGTACAAACAGTGTATTTCTATGGAAATAAATATCATTTTGAATTTCTGCAAACATGACCTTTAATTTTACGAACCCACAAAGTCAAAATATTATTCTTTTATTCTGTAGACACTAAAAGAAAACAAATATCAAAGCCATCACTAGCGACCACTTCTTTAACTATTGCTTAATCTTAACAGTATTCTCTCAGTCAACCATAAATAAATATTTAGTAAAACTTTTTTTGCAAACACTTCTCTGTTAAGATGAAATAGATACAATAATCCACTTGTTTAAAAATAATTTGGACCAGAGTAGACAAAGTCATGCTAGTGCACATTCGATATTTTAAACACTTGTTTTGACAACATTTAAATAACACAAACATAATGGGCATGATATAAATTTACATTGTATACACAGTTTTAATGCTGCTATTTAAGATAAAGGTCAAATTAAGCTCTACGGCTTATATAATAAGGTGTTATAAATTCTACGAGTCTGCCTCTCCAAAGGTTTTGATTACTTTTAATCTTAGTTCTGTACTGTTTTAATTTATAAAGATATCTTTAAAACCTGCCCAGGCAAATCTGGTATTTTCCGGTGCATGCGGATGAACCTGAATCTTTTAAAATATTTTAGTTCATTCCTATACATCTAAACTCAGAAGCATATATATGTTCCCCAGTCAAATTAAACTTATTAAGGTGTCCCCCGTGACAATTGTGTAGATAATAGTAATTTATTATACAAATGGATAAACAGAGAGTTCATCCATGAGTAAACTAATTTAAAACGCCAAATATTTAAGTTTAACGCTTTAAGTTCTGCGAGGATAATATAAGTTTGTCTGCTGGTTAATACATTATTTTATCCTACAGATATTTGTAGTAGACACCGTTGCTATGGAGAAAGGACATAAGAAAGCTTGGGCTTTAAATCAAAGAATCAAAGTGGTAATTTAAGAGCAATGAGTGGGATAAAGTAAAAAGAAAAAATGCACTCGTTGCTCAGGTAACGGGTGGGATAAAGTGGGATAATACCTATACGAAGCATGGTATTAAAGTTGCATAACTCCACTTTTTTTTCAATTCTGAAATGTTTGGTGATTCTTATTGCCACTGTTTATGCTGAATTCAATTAGGTAACTGTTCTGCTTAAAGGCTGAACAGATCTAGCTTAAAATTGCATTTATTTACCCATGCTAGAAACAAAATATGGACAACTCAGTGTAGTTTACTTTCATTATAAGGCAACTCCTTCAGTAGCCAATAAGAAGCTGGCATTCATCCTATCTGTTCCCCACATGCATCACAAATCTAATAGGCTGATTGTTTATAGTATCCTGTAATGTGCAAATTGTGAGTAAATTTCTGTTCATTGGACCCAATAATGTTTAATATTGGCAAGAAAATGAAAGCTAAAGTAGAAGTGAGTTAAAGTGCTCTTTTTGGCTGTTAAAGCATGCCTCTAGCAACAGAGAGTCCTTAGAATTATTGTTCCCTGTTACCAAGGACTCCTATATTCCAGTAGACAGAGTTTTCGGTTTACTTGAAAAATAATTCCGAAAGGAAACCATCAAAATTGATGTGTAGGAATACTATGAACTCTTCTCTAAGCATGGACGAGTGAAGATTCTGGGAAAAGATTGAACAGCACTTGACTGGAGAAAAGAAGCTAAGGTGGTTGTCATGCCAACCCAAAGTCTTTACTTTTCTCTTTCCAGATGAAAGAGCTTCATACTCAGATCTTCCAAGAACCAGAGAAATGTCCTGGTGTCTGGTGAGTTCGCATACAACAATAATACTGGCAAGCTTATGTCGACAGCAAAGAGGTCTAAGTCACTTCTTGAACTCAATCCTACAACAACCTCTGCAGGCTGTAGTAACCCAAAGAAAATTGTAGATGTTCAGAATCTCCTAGCAAAGCACTTTGGGAATAATTGCCAACAAATAGACGGTTTACGCTGGTATTGAAACGTCATGGATCAGGGTGAAAAGGCTGGTAGTAATGACAACAGTGGTAATTGTGAATATGCTGAGTTGTAGAGTGAGAATTTTGATGACGTTCTTTTTAAGATGTACAACTAAATACAAATATGCCAGAAGCATAAAAGGCTATTGTTTTAATAAATATTGTTGATTTTGTCCATTTTTTCAGTATATTAGGCATTATACGAGGGCTGCTCAATAAAGAATGATCACAAGTTTTTGACAACGTACCTTTATTCATCCTCACAATTTTGATGGTGCTTCTCAAAGTCTCCCTGAATGCGATGCACTTGTCCCAGCGTTTCTGCCAGTCTTCAAAGACATGCTGGAAATCATTTTTGAGAGATCCTTCAAAATCGCCTCCGCAGCCTTCACCATTGCTTCTGATGATGGATAATGCCTCCCAAGAAGGTGTGACATGGGGCTAAATCCGACTATAGGGAGGGTGAAGGATGCACTTCACATTGACTTTTGCAAGATATTCAGCAACAACTTTGGCAATATGCGGCCGCGCATTATCTTGGTGCAGCATTCAGCCTGCTTCATGGATATGTGGCCTTTTGCGCCTGATAAGAACTTGTAATGTTTTCAGGACATCCCTGCAGTATTGTTCAGTTACTGATGCGTGTGCAGGTACAACAAGCTTATAAAGCATTCCATGAATATCAGAGAATGAGATGACCATAACTTTCCCAGCAGAAGCAACCACTTTTGCTTTTTGCGGGTTTGGTGATGAAGGAGATTTCCACACTTAGCTTTGCTGTTTGCTCTCAGGATCAAAATGATGTAGACAAGTTTCATCAGCAGTGATTACGTTTGAAAGAAACTCCGGATCTTCCTCTAACATCAACTTTAACTGTATGTTACCTCCACTGCAGCGGTAGGCGATACTGAACATGTCTGACCTTGCCTGGTTCTCACAGGCAGGAACCAGTAGTACCAACAATGAAACTACTACGGCGTGTTTTTTTTTTTTTTTTCACACTAAGCTAACAGAATATAATAAGATTGAATTTTAGTGCCAAAAATTATGACCGTAAAGAAATTATAATCATTCTTTATTGAACAGCCTTCGTAATATGTAATTCAATGAATCAGTTTACAAAGCCGTGAAGAATTTCATAAGTGTAAATAAAGGATATAAAATTAATAATAATTTGGTTTCAAAAGTGGACAGTTCCAATTTAAAAATGGCTCCCTTTGGCTTATAAAAAGACAATTCCATAATTTGAATTCAAAAAAGACCACCTCCACTATTTAAACTGTAATTACGGCTTAAATATTTATTTAAATGTATAAATGAACAAACAGAGATGTTCATTAGGCCTATAAAGAATTATGTAAAAATTTTCACTATTATACTGAGAATAGCATTGTGGTAGTAGTTTTTGCCTCTCCTGTAAAGAAAGGAAAATTAGAGTTGTCCAACTTTGATACTAAGTTCCTCATATAATCTTGTAACTGGAATTATTTTTGATATAAATTGAGAAATTGTCTTTCTTCTGTGAGAGCAAGAAATTTTTCAAATCAGGAATATCTACCTTTTAGTGCATTACTTTCTATTTTACTCTCAGATTTTGGGACTTCATACACCTTTTTTATGATAATAATTTTGCATACGTAACTAAGATGCAGTTGAAAAATCAATGCAATTAAATAACTAATAAAAACTAAATGGGTGAACGTCGGGACACTAACGGTAAATTAGTTTAATCTTTCTGGATACTTAAAAATGAGAAATTTACCTCATCAAGTTAGTTGTTAATTTGTTTAAGTAGAGAAGACTTTTCTAGAGTAACTGCAATTGTGGCATTTTAAGATTTGGTTGTTCACGTCAGTTTCCAAACCAAGTGTTTGTAATTATAGAGATGGCCATTGACATTTTTAGGAACTAACAATCGCAGTGACAAAATAGTAATAAGGAATGCAGTGATAAGAGCCTGTATAAATTCATGCTTGTTGGAACCTCTTACCTCAAGGATAAACAACGTAGATACAAAGCAGAAACAGGATTATAGCTTACGTAGATCAATGGCGCATCTTAAAGTATGTAAAAGTAGCGCTTCCATTTCTGTTCTCATCTAATTCCCGTGATTTTTCTTGCCAACATTTTGCTGGAAAGGATATCTCTCTAACAGATCTTTAACAATTCTGTTAAAAGGTGGAAGAAAAATCACAAGGGAATCGCAGTATCATTGTGGGTTAAGAAGGAAGCAAGCAAGATTACAATGACAACGTTGTTAGGCATTGTAATTCCCGATAGCAAAGGCTTCTAAGAAGCAATTCGAGATTCTTGTAATGTGGGGTTACCTGTTTAAGTAGAACACCCTTTTAAAAGAGAGTACTGCCAATGTTCACGTGCGAACAAAAGAACACATGGCCTTGTTCTGGAAGCATGTTTAATTCTGTACATACGGACCAGGGGACGAATTTCCCGTTTTGGCGACCTCAAAACATTTTGCTGGCGCGGGAAATAGTTTGTTGTTGCTCACACTTGCCAGAAATGAACAGAAATCAAGTCCAATAAATATGGTGGCTTGAACCGATTCCAATAATGGTCCATTCCGTTGATCCTCGGAACCAAAACGTGTGCCAGCTTTTGTTTTTTTTTTGGACAGTTAGAATCACCATCTCAGAACATATATTGGCCAGTGGCGCGTTCAGGCATAATAATTCCCAAATCTCACAGAAGGCTACATTTAGATTTAATCCCTAATTGCATGACTTTTCGGATGTATGATATTGTGTAATCATTTAAAGATTGATAGTCCCTGTCCATCTGAGCATTTCAAAAATCAATTCTTGGTTATATACAGTTTACTTACTGTACAGTAAATCGCATTCAAAATAGGAAAAAGGAATTCTAATATTATTATCCTGAACTATGCAGAATGTTATGCTAAAGTCTTAATTTTTGGTGCATTTCATACTGGTAGAGCTCATTTGAAAATCTTTTGAACCAAAATATGCTTCAATGCATTATAAAAGTATGACCACCTTTATAATAATTAGTTTTTTTGAATTGAAACTAATGGGAACGAAAAAATGTTTGTTTCCAAATTGTCTATAAAACGATTTTTATCATAGAGTAGTTTTGAATTTATCTAAGGAAGTTCAAATCCACGAGCTGCATTTGTAGAGCCTATTTCACGAATAAAACAATTTGTTAAAAGCAATAAAAAGTTATTTGATTTATTCAATCACATAGATCTAAATTAACACATGAATGAAACTTAACCTCACAGTTCTTGCAGGCCGTGTACAAGTTAACACTGACGAAAGCAACTTTGGCCATGTGGCCGTTAGGTAGCGCTGATTGATTATAACAAAATAATAAAGTAACATAACCTATATTTTCACATCAAACTTAATTTATTTTAAACTACAGTAAAGTTGCAATTATTTAATTTGACTATTTCACATAAACCTCACTATTCAAAATCATATCCTATTCATTTCGGTCTTCCTTGGCTTTTCTCGTTAAATTAAAAGAGTTATTTCGTTTCTTGTTGCCTGAACAAATCGTTCAGCCACTATTTTACTCTTTGTATCTCGAGATTGTCTTCACTGCTTATGTGATCGTTACATCCAGCAGTAAAGGTATATGTGATAACTGCTGAGCGATAATTGTGCATGGTGTACAGTTATCGATTTAGAGATGAGCGATTGGTCGGTATTTGACGAAATCCTAGTACTTGATTGCTCTTTACGATCATAGCGACTTATATGTGAAATAGTCTGTATTATAGGTATACACTAATTTTTGCTCAAACATTGCAAAACCGATGGTGAAGTTTGAGCATATTTATATAAATAACTTTATAATTGTTATTGAGTTTAATGCTCTTTAATAGTATAGATCACACCAAACTGTGAATGTTTCCTAAATGAGCTTGAGGTCCAGAGATCATGTTTTTAGTAAACGGAAAAGTTCCGGACCATTTTACATAAGTAAAACCCCTAAATCAAATGGGTTCTTGAATATTGAATCAAGTTTGATCTTTTGAGCCTGAGGCACACAGGGTATCCTACACTATCCAGGTGGTTGCGTTATGTAATTATCTATTTTGATATCATAATATCATTATCTGTTTCTCACTGCCTTCTATTTCATTTATGTATTTTATAGGTACAAAAATTAAGATTTAAAACAATTTGGAGTTCCTTCTATTTTCCTATATAGGTAGACATAATATTCTTTTTTTTTTAATTTACGTTCTCCAACTTTAGGCCATATCGGACGATGAATGAAATTGGTGAAATGATGTTCAAATGAACCAACCGGGGTCCATGGAGCTTAGAGATACCCGACATTCGTCTTTTCAGGTAACTCACCCTGACCGAGATTCGAACTCGGGACCTCTTGAACACGCTACCCTCTACGCTACCGAGGCGGGAAATATTCCTTTTCAAAGCTATATTGGATGGCTAATGTGTTTTCGTTTGAATTATTCGAAAAAGAATGTTATACTCCCAAAAATGATGTATAGGTTGAGAAGCCGGTAAATTATAGTAAATAAGAATATTGAGACTGACTGAATCTTGGGTCGTTCACATGCTGTGTTGGTGGGAACGATCCGATGCAGAATTAGCGCCCAGTGACGCGATTTAGTTAGAAAGTTTTAGTGGCTAATACTTGGCAACTTTCCGAGTAAAGATATTGCTACTTGACGCCTCACATATTTTCTATAATAAGTGAATTATTTATTTAAATAAACGGGCGGCAATTCTATTAAAATATATTTTAGCCCACAGAATACACGATCAACTAAACAAGTGTTGTACCTTCACATTACACTGAGGCTAAAGATCTCTTCGCTATACTATTGCAACAGTCTAGATAACATATCAACGGCTTCAAAATTGAATCCCCATAGTCGATCGAATTTAAGCATTGATGTACAGTAATTGGAAATTGGCTTCAAACTAGATGCACCACTGGATGGCTACAAAGTAAATTACCTGTCCACCATTGCGCCTGTCCAGATCTGAAAACACTTTTTTATCTTTCAAAAACGGAGCAGAACATATCTTTTACGTACTCGAGCCACCATACCTATACTCCTACCGTCCTAAGAAGCACACTGTTCCTGTGAGCAATTTCGCGAACAAAACGTACAAAACAAAACCTACTGGTAAGCTACTCTTGTGCATACAACTTTATTTAATATATGGTGTCATACATGAGCAAAAGTGCCACTGACGTCTATCACGGTTATGCACGTGGGCACGGAGTAATACAAAAAGTGTGTTTCTTACGACGGATGCAGTATTACAAATATGCATGTCCACAATGGCTTACGCGTAGCTTTTATATTTTTTATATGTTTTTATATTTTTATATTTTTTATATTTTTTTCTTCTTTTATTATGCGTAGCAGGTAAAATTTCGATACTGACAAGAGACACCTTTGACTCGAACGCTCGGAACCGCACGAAAACATGCTTACATAACAATATATTATAAACAAAGCAAAGGTGCGTGTCATTTACATGCGAAACGTTGTGTTCTACCTTAAATAACGTTTTAACAGAAGAAAACAAAAGTAAGAAGATTTCAATAACATAGGAGAGAAATTATATGTAATCCAGTGTCTTATTAAATCTTTAATCAACACAACATAAAACCCCCTGCTTAAAGTACTTATAATGCAAAAAACATAATTATGTACCTCATACTTGATAATGCTTATATTAGTGTCCTCAAAGTGCAGATGCGGGATTTCATGAAGTGGAAGAGAATATGCGAATATTTCGCTAAAGCCAGTTATTACATTCCAAATAACTTTCTCGTTCACGAGAACCAATATTAGGAACCACACTAATTACATTTGCAAATTATATGCAATGATAACCTGCCTTTCGTCAAGAATAGACTTTTACTTCAGTGCAGAAAATTTATTGTCAATCACAGAGTGAAGTTTGACGATCATGTTATCTTCAATTGTGGTTCGGCACATTGTAGTCTTACAAAATCAGAAATTCATCTGATGTAGCTTATATCGCTTACAGAGCTTATGATGTGCTAGGATACAACTGCGTAGATTTGCATGCAAATGACACAGACTACTGTCGTTTTAATCATCATTTGTTATTTTAAACATGCTTTCGTGCGGTTTCGAGCGTTCAGATCAAAGATGTCCCTTATGTGATTTAACCAAACTAAAACAATATTGTAAACAGAGTAAACAGAGAGAGTGAGTGAGAGAGTGTGTGTGTATATGGGCACAGTTTTACTCAAACAAAAGTATGCTAAATATCAAAGGATATTTAAATACTGACGCGGTCCGCGTACGGCAGGACCAATAATATTAATTAATAATAGCAATAAAGAATTAACAATTATAATAGTACAAACAAGCCTAATAATAACCCACAGGAACATTCAGGCTATAAGCAAGAATATCTAAAGTCTCTGAACATTCTTGGACTCTCTGGTTCCGGGTCCGTTCGACTGAGGGCTACTTAGAATCCGCGAACGTGATAATCACAAAATGTTGTAGGATTTAGCCAGGGCATTTGCAAACGTGAGCTGGCATAATGTATCTCACCTTGAGAAAAGAGAAAGCCACTTTTAGATTAGGTTCAAAAACGGAATATTCGAACATTGACTGTAAGTGCGGATAGGTGCCAGCCAATGGAAAATTAATATTTGGTCACGGGATATTTTTTAAAACACCAAAAGTACTTAGAGAGGGTGAAATCCAGGAGTTGGCGGATCCGTGATTTTGACAGCGGAGACTCTCTCTCTCTCTCTCTCTCTCTCTCTCTCTCTCTCTCTCTCTCTCTCTCTCTCTCTCTCTCTCTCTCTCTCTCTCTCTGTCTCGGTCGGGGCATAGTGAAGTCACGTTATATATACAAGTGCGGTTGGAATACACCGAATACACAACACGTGTAAAGATCTCTGTCTTTACCCCCAAACACAACACATGAGTCTGCAAACAGCGACTTTCCAGGTGGTGAGTGAGATACCTGATTACAATTGTGAATAAATCGATCATGGAACAGTCGAGGTGTATTCTTCGCTAATCACACTACACACAGTCAGGACGTATCCCAGATCCTGGAACAGAAGAGAGTCCATGCAGAGCGAACCCCGTGGAAACCCCCGAACTGTCCAGTAAACCTCCTACATCCGTATCCCTCACCCATCACCTTTCCTACTTTATGAGGGTTTGAGTGCTGTGAGGACTCAACTAGGTTCCTAACGGGCTAGAACCGCCTCAAAGTATTATCGACGATGTGACACGAAGATTTTCCGGAGAATCCCCCACTCCAGATCTCACTGTACATGGAATAGTTAGTGAAAATTTTGATTTTCTGAAAAATTACTAACGTTTGTTATTGCAGTACCATACATATGTTTAAAATATTTTCTTGACATGCATATCTTGAATTTTCCAAGACTATCCTCAGGAGTCCTCTGCACTCTAGGTAACTTTTACATAAACAATCAACCGTAATATAGAAACAAAATCTTACAACAACAAAATTTAAATGTCGTTAAAACTTTTATGTCAACTGCATACTGTCAAATATAATTGAGTGATCCATTTACGAGATATTCTTTTTATTGGTTTCAATTTTACAATACTTTTTCTCAAATGGGATGTCGTTATTCATTTGTCTATCTCTTGGCATGCAAAGAGAACGGAATTTCAAAGCCATTACATAGCAATTAGCAATGAAGGTATTTGACTATGGTTTAAGATCTATTGTACTCTTATATTCATCTTGCACTTGCAAGGAATTACGTAATGGGGTCCAGTTCTACAAACGCCTACCTCGATTAACATGAAATAGATATGGAAAGATTGAGTCAGACTGAAAAATTCAATGCCATAGCCGGGCTTTGAACCACGGATCTTCTGGTTGCAGTCCAGCCGCTCCAACCCTTGAACTAGTCAGTTGGAGAATTTAATGTCATATCGGCACTTTGGCCATGGTAGCTCAAGGATTGGAGCGGCTGGCAATCAGAAGATCCGTGGTTCAAATCCCGGCTATGGCATTGAATTTTTCAGTCTGACTCAATCCTTCCATACTTGAGCCTACACACGGCCAGTGTGAAAGAACAATTAATATCCATGAAATAGGTGCTTAGAAGAATAAACTTTCGTATAAAAGGTTTGTACAAGTGTAGCGAAGCTCATGTGTGGGCTAAACATAATATTTTTCAAATAATAACCATTAATAATTATCAATAACGGAACAAACCAGACTGCTGTTGTCCTTTCTGTTCATGGTTTCAACAGTTGCGAATCGCAGCGAATTAAGCTGTTAAAAGTTGATAAAAAGGCGGGCGGCCAGAGGAGAATTTATCAGGTTCTCGAGAGTTAATTGGCTGCGTAAAAACACCCTTGAGAGAATGGCTGGTATCATTATAACTCAGGTTTTCAATTTCTGATGTCTGGTGTAGTGCAAGTGGATATGAGGAAGAAGTTGGACCGCCTCCAACCTCATTAAGCCCCTCTCCACTTCCTCTATCCTTACTATCTGCTTGCTTCTTCCTGCCATTTCCCAATTTTACAATATTCCTTCTTAGCTCTGTCAAACAGAAATACCGAGTTTGTAATCAGGTCCTGCAGGTGTCTGTTCGTTCCATAATCGATAATGGATGCATAGTAACGTGAACTGTCCAGTAACTACTGCAAAGAGTTTTGCGCTGCTCCTAAAACCAGAATAAAAACTGAAGTTTTGCTGTATCTCCTACAATTTCATAATCTTTCTTTGATGATAGTGTATTCTGATAAATTTCCGTTATAATAGAAAATTGGATATTCTACATTCAGTGCTGGTATCCTAGTTGCCTGTTTTACTGCTAACAGTTATGTATTTAATTTAGCTTTTTGTGTAGTTGCTATTGCAAATGAGCAATGTAATTACATTTGACAATTGATATTCAAAATTTAATCTTACCTATAATAGGTACTTATTTATTCTATCATTCCTATTTACCTACAATCTAATTAATGCAGTAGCTAATTGCTCCACACACTTTCCCAAAAATAAGCCTTTTTATTTATAGGATACAAAATATATATTTTCTCTCCACCCTATACAAGAAGGCAAGGTAGAGGAATGTGTAAAAGTACACACTTTTGCTCTACCTGTGATGTTTATGCTCGAAGTCCGGATGTAAGGATGCTATGCCCGTCTATAATGCACAGTGTTGTCACTTAATTCTCTCGTGCAGAATACTTATCACTGCAGTTTCTGAAACGAGAATTCGATCTGACAGCATGGGTCTCAGTGCACTCTCATACACTCATTTCGTAGAAACAGTTCTACTACCCGAACATTTAAAAAGGACAAGCACCTCTCGCACTTCAGACCCCGCTCGCCTTCTTATGGTGGGTAGACAGCACTTGGAAATCTAGACAAAGAACTTTTATATGGAATACACTGGATAAGTAAATTTGTAAAACGAATGAAGTTCACATCGTCGTGGATTGGAGTCAAAACTACCATACTTTTCTGAAGCCCCAAGCAACGTTTTATATCAAAATGATCCTAGCGGTTTCTATACTGTATTTTCATTGCACAATTACTCATGGTTACATATAAAACCACCTTGGTCTAGGACTTATGCTGTTTTATATCCATGAGTCAAGTAATTTTGCAACTTAATTGATCTTGGTATACAGGGGAAGTAAAAAAGTTGAATAATTTTGTTATTTTCAACGATAATCCAAGTTAAATAAACTATATAGAAAGTGAAAGCCCATAACACTTTGCCTATTGAATAGATAAAGGCAAATTCCTTTCACTACAACATGAAAGTTCACGAAGAATATAGTCTAATGTTGACTTTTTTAGAAAATACAGCATAGTTTGTTGTGATGGCTATTTAATATTTTTTTCAACATAATCCACCAGCACAGGCTTGTCACTGAGAACACAAAAGTGAAATGGCGTTGGTTGAGAGATGAGATATGTTGCCAAATAATAACGTAGCGTCGGCGAACCTAGCAACAATAAACACTGAGCGATATTGCCTCACAGAGGGTGGCCGTAAAATCATGAATTACCCTGACAAAGGGCCAGTCAACCATCCGTCAGTGTCACCGACTAATGGTAACAAATGAGGATCGCCGCATATTGAAATATGACACGTGGCATGGCAAGTACCTGTGGAAGGTCCATAAAGAAAATGCGATTTACTACGACAAGATGGAATTTGTGTGTTCATTTCAACCTGTATTCGCCAAAATGTGCAATGTCAAAGTCTGAAATGAATACCAGGCTCTTTTACCCTACCCAACATGTAACTATAGTACTAATTTAAGAAATCTGAACCAGTAGTATTTATAAGAGATAAAAGAATTGCTCATTATTCGACTATAGCGTTGTTTTATTCACTACCCATTCATACTGCCATGGTGGAGAGTTGAGTTTCCTGCATAGAGTGCTCGTGAGTTGATACTGCGTGTTTTCGCCTATTTTACTCCTTTAAAAATAACAAAATTCTGTTAAATTCTTTACGTGTTTATTATTGGAAACATGGGATATTATCACTGTTACAGCTGAATCTTACCATTTAAATCTTTCATAGACTTTCACTTATTTCTATTTGTCAATATTACTCACACTTTACTTCATGCATGAGCTAAATATCAGCTTAGAGTAAGCGATTTCTTTCAAATCAATGACCAGATGTGGACAGTGGATCACCAGTTCACCTCCAATGTTAGTTTTCTTCTAATGGAAAGATCATATTAGTAAATTTATGTTCGCGTAATCGTCGAGGAATACGCGAACTTGTTACAAATGGAGTAAATTTACTAACTTTTATATTTGATTCGCAAGTAACTGTGGTAATACAAGCGATAAACTGTAGGCTATTTTAGTTATATTTTAAGGTTTTATTAGTATTTTAACGATGTAAATGTAAAACTCTCATGCAAGTATGTTTAACATTATGCCTTATTTATCCTTGGCAATTAACCCTTTTCAACCCAATGTATTCCCTACTATGGGGGTTTGAAACCCTATAGTAATAATGGATGATAGTGTCCTGCCTTAATTTCGAATATGTAAGGTGAAAATAAGATTTCAAATCCTTGCTACGGTGTTATATATGATGCAGAATGAAGTCTGTCTACCCTAAAAATGTAAGAGAAACGTGTGAATGTTGCAAGGGCTTGGGCTGAAAAATATTTTAAATTTATATTATAAACAAAGAAAGTTTCTACTTTGTTTGAATTATTTTGACCTGCGCTTTTAAGGGAATTAAATAGGTATATATCCTAAAGATAGATTGTTAAATGTTTAGGAATTCAAACCTTCCACTAAACTCCCAAAAAATAATATGTAATAAATATAACTGGCGAGTAAAAGGTATGGACAGATGCCTGTAACCCCGCTGCTGCGACACTATGATGTGATAGTGAAAAGCGTGAGATAAACATACCCTCACATTACTGTGATTACTAATAAATTGCTAGTTATTTGTATTAAATGACACTATTACTTTTTTCTGTACTGCTTCAGTCATCACGTCTCAAAAAATACAAAAAATGCCCTTTCAAACCACCTTACTGCATGTGTACTAGCAAACGAAAAATCACCATTACTTAAATAATAAATAGGGTTTGAATTACACAATACAGTAGGCTACTTCAATATGTGGCTTTGGATTGAAAAAATAAACAGAAAAGCCTAGCTAATAAGCACAACAATGCTTACTTGATTGAAAAATCTTTCTGGAAGTAATTAATCAGTACACAACTTACAGGAACACAACGAATTGAAATACTAATGATGATTGGTGTTCCAGCTGTAGTAGATATTTCCTGTTAAAAATAATAGTTAAAGGAATTGAAATGTGTAATGAAATAGAGATATAATGTAAGGTAGGTGATGTGTAACCATGAAAACCTGATATGAGAGGAAGTTGATATATGTGTTAAAGATCCTTCTGCTTAAGAACGTCATAGGAGAAAGACGTACATTTGCGTCTCTCCGAGGTTGGGCAGAAACATTTTTGAGTGCGCATTTAAGATGCACAAATATCGTGTGTGTAAGAGAGTAATAGTTAATCAATACACCAGTCATCGTTTGTTAAATAACAACATTTATACTATTCAAATTTGTGTCACAATTTGAAAATGTTTCGGAAGACTTAAATCTTCATGTTTGAAAAAAAAAGAATTATTTGTCCATTCTTCAGCAATATCAATATTAACTAATAGTAATATTAAATATTAAAGTAAGAGTAATATTGCTCCAAGATTACGACACTCGGAAAAAGAACCATTGCTCTAAAATTACTGATGCACCTGCACATCCAGGGGAAACTTCTAGATTGCTTCAAGATCGTCAACTAAGGTGAGAAATTTATCAGCATCCAGCATTATCCCACTAAACCGCTTCACAGTGTTGCTGGAAACAATAATTTCAAAGAAAGCCTCTGGCTTTGTTTGGCAATAAATAGAGGTCATTTTGAGCACCCTTAGAAGTGGATTCATCATGTTCTACAACACAAAACCACTAATTTTGTTGGTTTATATTTCATGTGTTGTAATACGTCCTAATAAATTTAAATTAAATTACAGTTCAATATCTACCTGTACGTCGAGGGGCCCCCCCCCCCAAAAGAACTAAAGCCATTAGAGAAAGCTCTCGCTCTATTCGCAATCATAATAATATGAAAAATGTCGATATCTTACAGCTTTAAAATAATCACTTCACAAAACTGTAACAATAAAGCTACAAGCGTTGTTCCCTACTTTTCACTCACCGTATATAGAATATGGCATCGTATATATAATAATGCCATATGACAGTATCGGATTACAAAGTTTTAAGTACCTACTATATGCGCAAGATTTCTTGAGCGCTGGATTTACGGTATGGTGCGGGCGGAGGGGAAGAAGAGATGGCTAAGACGCTTTTGTTTCTGAGTAGTCAACCTAGAAAAACACAATTCAGCCAAATTACGGTAAGATAAGCGAAGATATGCACCGAAAGTATGAGATGTGTCAACAAACATTTGAACTGCATCCGATATGCTGTATGCTTAAATATTTACTGCTACAAAACACATAAAAGTATTAAACAAATATTATGACAGCTATAAACACTCACTCGATTTCCAAGTCTACTGCGTCACTTTCATCGCTTGTATCCTCTCATCTGTTAATTATTTCATTAATTGCATTTTCTGTAACACCATCGTTTCTCCAATATTGCATTTCCAGCTCTTGGAACTTCTTAGCGTATCCTTCCCGATCCGTCGCTCCTATAGCAAGTTTCCGCAAATTTTTGGCTCTCGTTAACATTGCGTACTTTGTAAACATACTTTATTTTTGCCCACACCAGCTCAACTGCATTCATCACAATTATACGGAGGTAGATTAACCTCAAAATTGCTCAAAATGAAAAACCGTAAGTGTGAAAGCTTAGCATATTAGCCGCTAAATATCAAAGTGTGTAGCGTATTTCCTGTTTCAAAGTTGTCATCTGTGTTTACGGAAATAGGCGAAACCTACCGAATGAGGACTTGGGAAGCGAACGCTCAAGAAATCGACAGTACGGAATTATTAAAATACAAAAATTCTCCTTATTTTGTATTTTGTCAAAGACTTCTAAAATTTTGAGTAAAATAATCTGTGTTAAAATATTTGCATGATAAAGAAAGTTATTATTTTGAATTTTATGGGAAGCGTCCAATGATGTCGTTTATATGATTAGTATAAGTTGTATAAGTAGGAGCCATTTTTAACCTGCGGAACTCGGAATGAAACGAGCCGCTCCCAGGAAAGGGCACTAGCCGGCTAAGCACTAGGGAGAATCCTTCACACAGTACAAATTCCAGCGCCCCCTTGCAATATACAATTACCGTTGCCTGTTTTGACAAGCGCGCAACATATGAGGATAAAAGAGATGAAAGCAAATGATGGGTTTTGCAAAATTATGACACAAAATTGTATTAGATTAGGAACCATCTCTGCATTCGGCACCCACCTTGAGAAACACTGAAAAAATCCGAAGTGACCGATCCAAAGAAAATTTGACTAGGAATCTTCCGAATACGGGGCCATGGCACCCAGTTCCAATTCCGAATCGATCCCGAAACCTCCTGCGCACAAGCCTGAGGTCCATTACTGTCACTTACACATTATTTTTATTGCCTAGTGCGCCACATTATGTCCCAAAGAAGTAAGATTAACATCCCCAAAGCCTTTATTTTCTGCGCGCTGCCTGCTTTAGGCTACCGTGTAAAGAAGGAAACGTGCTAGCACGATGTTGTCCTCGATTTACAAAACATAATAACTAAACAAAATTCATCATATACTCGCCCTTTCATTTTCTCCACGAGTACCCGACTGGAATTTAATCTTGTACATATTTCCGATACACAAAAAACGCGGTAGTAATTTAATAGAAAGACACGTTCCGAAATACCATACACAGGATCCAGGAGGCAAGAAGTGCTCTACTAAAATTAATTTATTTCCTCGGATTCATATCCTCCCCTGAGTATCCAAAAGTAAACAGTCCTACTGCGAGCTGCATTTCATCCACGTATCATACAAGATGTATCGTACGGGACAGAGGAAAAGCAAACGAATAAGAAACGGAGAGGAAGGCCATATCATACTACAATCACACTACCTCTACGTTTTGTCACTCAGTTTTTCATTATGACCTTTGTTTTTTTGTTCCATTTCTTATTGCAACCTTCGACTGCAATAATCATATCGGCGGCAGTTCTCCTTTGGAACTGACGTTGAGTTGGTGACTCTGGGGAAGATGGGCAACCATCTTGGTTGGAGAAAACTCCCCACCCCCCAGCCGGGAATCGAACCCGGGTCCCGTCGTACGGCAGGCAGGTGCTCTACTGACTGAGCTACTGGACCAGTAATTTATGACGTCTAGCAAGCCTACATCTTAAATAAATTTAAATGATACACTATTGAATGTATGTATGCAAATTTATGCACACTAATGGAGCCCATATCTTAACTATTCCGCCTTTAAAAAGTTATCACATACCCACAATTAGGGTTCGATTCCCGTGATCGAACCGTGACTCATGGGTTTTATCGGAGTTTTCCCGGATCGCCATGTGAATGCTGATTAGGTTAGTTATATCCCCCGAATTTCCAGCCCCTCCAATTCATCTCCATTATCATTTTACATTATCTGCCATCTGGTGGTATCTTGCAGAGTATAAGTGTCGGTCGGTGTATCGGCGGTGTATGGCGTACTTACTTACATAGAATATACATCTGCTTTGTGATCTGGATATCCAACGTTTGGATGGAATAGAATACATCAGAGAAATCAAATAAATACTTCAAAAATACACTGGGTATTTCATATTAAAATAGTGATATAGCCATATTATATGAAAAAAGGTTGTTTTAATATATATTTGCAGGTCAGTGTACGTAACAATATCATCATCATTATCATTTGGGTTTCTCGGCATTAACTCCGAAGTGTTCCTGTACATCGGTTCTCCCAGTTTGTGATTCAATTTTAAGGAAGCGTTTTCTTTCGTTCACTGGAATTTATGTCGGAATATCAAGCGAATTTAGGCTGTACATGGTGGGGTATCAACGGATGAAGAAAAACCTCAGTGAACTTTGATTGAATATAGTGAACACTGATTTTTGGAACAGGAAACTATACACCAATACGTTAGGCATATCTACCAAACAGAATGCACTGAGAGCGCTCAGGCACCAAGACTCCTTTTTCGCACGTATGAGCTCACCGGTGTTAGAAGGCATAAGTAGTATAAATTAATGACCAAAGCTCGTTCAACAAACAGCTGTAGTCCAGTTCTGCACCATTTGACTAATCTATGCAAAAGTTTAGAGCCCTACTCCTGAGAACTCAGTTCATATGTGCTTTTCAAAGCTTGGCCTCTTATTTTCATCCCCTTCATAATGCATATGCGTTAGGCAGATATGACAATATTCCGCGAGTTAAATATAAGAAATGCATATATGCAGGTTTTATAAATCATGAGAATTTAAAATTTTAACACATTAAAAAGTGCTAACAAATTCATTAATCGTACTTCAACAATAATCCTGTTTTTAAATAAAGTCCACATTTCAAACTAGCATTTATTAAGAATCTTCAATTACTAAACATTCTTATACTTTTAGATAGAGAAAAGCTCAATTGTAGAATTTGAAGGGAATTGTTCTACCTTGCCCTATATTTTATACTTCTAGCTAAATATACTGATTGAAAGCAACTGCTCACATAAAATTCAAGATATGTACTATATTCATTACTTTATCTATATCTCAAAATAACAGTTTAATTAAAAATCAATACAGTCATGTTTAATCAGATATTAAACGTTTTCTCTATACGACTGGGAGGAATTGGTAAAATCCTGATGTGGAACACAGTACTACCAGGTGGCAAAGAAACAAAAGTGTATAATATTGCGTCCATTGAGCAATCTGATCAAGTTGTCTTGGGAATTAAAGCGTTACTGAACGCTGGCGGATTTGCAGTGGACAAAGTAAGCGAGATTAACCCCGGCTGGTTCTAACTCTTTCTCGCTTGAAATTACCGCCTCCCGGGCACGATAATCCTTCAGAGGTCCGGCGGCGGCGGCGGATCGAAGAAGGGAGAGAGTGGTCCGTCCCGGGGAAGGCTAGCAGTGTTTTGGAAACTTGCCGCTAGGGCACACGCACACTTCATTTTTCCTCCTCCACCACCACCACCACCACCACCACCACCACCACCATACTCAGCCTGTTGCAGCAGACGCTTGTAAGTGTGAGGGCAATCAAGCCCAAAATTTGGCATCACCTTAGTTTCTACATATGACCCTTAATTTATGGCACATTCTCTGCGTGGAGAATAGCACAGCATAGTACTGGAGTCCAAACATCCTGTAATGGTTACATATTTTTTACAGATACTCTCTTTATTGGGGAAAATATTTACTGCCAGTGTGGTCTTCTACTGCAAGACAGAAAGAGGGGGGGAAGAGAGAGGGAGGGAGGGAGATGGAGGACAAGAAAAAATAAACATACGAGTACAATACTGCAAGTACTTTTGCTGGATGTTAACCTTTCGTAGCCTTTAGAAACAACACATTATGTTTTCTTACACAAACCTCTCCAACTTCTCTCTCTCTCCGTCTGATTTTGTGACATCTTTTAACAGAAATGAGTTGGTTTTGAAAGCTATGCGTACGATATAATTTGTATTAATATCTAAAAAGTAAGTATTCAAAGATTTTAAGCAGACAAAATTAACTTTCATTATATCAAAGCCTTATGTGATAACGTTCTACAAACAACAGAAATTTGGTGATATATACACACATACCATCCTTCCCAGAATAATCGTAATTTTAAGATGTTAAGTGGCCGTTATTAACCCTTTGGGCTGCAGGTTATTAAAAAATCCGCCATGTTCGCAATAAAGAGCAAAACTGTCCTCTGATATTGACATTTAATAAAACGGAATTGGAATTCGGTGACTGGAATATAAAATAGTCCGTAACGCACACCTGGATTTAAACGTATTCTGGGAATATTTTAATATAACGTGTGTTCCTTGGAAAGAAGAGGGCCCTTCATGGCGAAAGAACTATATAAATATGGTAAGTCATTCTTCATATTGTCATTGCCACTCACAGAACACAATATTATGAGTGGCCGATTTCTGTACATTTTATGCATTAACAGGTGCGTGCGATTTTACCTAACAGGGAATATTATTGGGATTTGATTTTTTTTTTTTTTTTTTTTTTTGTAATTTTACGTCCTCCAACGTTAAGTCATATTGGACGATGAATGAAATGGGTGAAATGATGCTCAAATGTGTCCGGAGTCCATGGAGCTTAGAGCTACCCGACATTCGTCTTTTAGGATAAGGGAAACCCCCGGAATAAACCTTACCAGGTAACTCATCCAGACCGAGATTCGAACTCGGGACCTACCGGGACGTTACCGAGGCGGGCATTAATGTGATGTCGGTGTTATGGTACCTCTCTCATTTAGGTGGGGTACAGCCTGACCATGACAGGTACAGCGAGAAGAATCAAAACTGTCCCGTTATACTGCACTTTGACCTTCTGACTGCATACACCTGCAAGGCAATTCTTCACTATTTCGCAGAGTACTACGTTACGTCATTTTAGTCTTTTGTTTCTAGTGGCAGTTCTTTTCACATTTGATGGTCGTGCTGTACATCTGACCTCATTCATACTCTGCGTCCAGCTAACTTGTATCGCATGCGAGCGCACATCCCTGCGAAGCACAACTATCCCCTCCTTACATGGCACTACTCAGCAGCTTCCTCAAGGACCGCACCTTCAGGGTCGAGGGGAAGCTATCCTCTGTCAGACTTACAGCAGCTGGAGTCCCGGAAGGCAGTGTTCTGTGTCAGCTACTCTTCGCCGCCTGCATGTCTGATCTACCAACGGAACCTCGTACTTTTGTGTCAGTATGCCGACGACGATACTGGCACAGAACAAGAACGTCCGCTACTGTCTCCCCCGCCTCTACAACGACTGCTCCTCACCATTGGCAGGTGGAGTGAGAAGTGGAGGATGGCCATCAGCCTGCAGAAGAGCTGTGCTCTCGTGCAGGCTAAGACCCGTAGCTGGCGACCGGAAGGGAACCTGCGGTTGCGGCGGAGAAGAATCCTCTGGGTTCGATCCGCCAAATACCTGGGAATCCAACTGGACCTCGGCCTCACTTTCACTGCGCATGTCAGGGCGCCACGGCCAAGCTGTACTCAAGCAACTATATCCCATTTTCCGTTCAACAATGCCCACTCAATCTGCAGGTGTATCGTGCGCACGTTGTATGCCAAGATCACTCCTCACCCAAACCAGCTGGTTAAAATGACCACCGTCTCCCTAGGAGACGGAGAAGCTACCACCTCCCCAAGGACACCCTTGGGTGGTAAAGTCTGCCTCTCCTCCTTCATCCCCAATCACCGCCAGGTCACGCCGCACCTTGGTCGTGGCTGGAAGGGTGGCACCTGCGGCTGCGCCCGAGCGTGCGACCGACCTGGACAAATCTAACCCTAAAAACGAAATTCCATTTGGCCTTTCACCTCTTGCCCTCCACCCTCTGCTTGACGGATCGCTAGCAACCGCCCAAAGCGAGGTGGAACGGGCACTATCCCCCTTCACCGGAGTTACACCCTGGCACCAGAAGCATCAATAGAGACCAACCGCGCCGTCTTACACAACGACACGGAAGCTCGCGCAAATGACTATAACTTTTATACCGCACGGGTAAATCCGCACAGTGGATAGGTATCGTGGCGTGTTACCCTCCGGCCGGGAGAACCCGGGCGACCTGCTCTTAGCTCTTGGCACATCCCTGCGGCCTTCACTCATCAGTCTCTATTAAGTTTATCGGTTAACTTCAATGGTGTCGTACATTCTTACCCCACACGTCCAACCCAGACAAAAAAAGAGACATTCACCAGATATAAAACCAAGAACATTAAATGTGTAAAAAAGAAAAAAAAGGTATTCAATGTGAAATATAGAATATTTCTAAAACGACCAATACTAAGAAAACGTTTGGCAAGACATTTCTATGAACTATTTTTCTGTACTAATTTTTGTTTCCCAGAAATATGAAATTACACAACACTCGGTCAGTATGAAGATTACTTCAGTCGTGTATTACCTTGGTACTCTATCTTTTAAACGTGCTCTAGTTTCTGATGGTCTCTCTCTCTCTCTCTCTCTCTCTCTCTCTCTCTCTCTCTCTCTCTCTCTCTCTCTCTCTCTCTCTCTCTCTCTCTCTCTCTCTCTCTCTCTCTCTCTCACACACACACACACATACAGATACATATGTACACCATGCGTACTTGCTATATTATACAGATATACAGTTACAACACATCTAGTCCTCAGGTGTGCTGCTTAACCTTACATTCATCACAATACATAGGTGGTCTGAAAAGTTTCCAAACTAACAAAGATACAGGACAGATTTTAGATTTTTCTTTTAATTTTTCAACATGGTCTCCACACTTCTCCAGCGATGCTCCCATCTCTGTAACCCGTCCAAATAGTATTCAACGTTTTTCTTTGCAAAATAGTTGTTCACGAAGGTGATTGCCTCTTTATTTGACGAAGATATCTGTCCTCCGAGCGCAATTTTCAGATAAGGGGAAAAAAAGCAAGTCACATGGTGCTACATCTGGTGAGTAAGCTGGGTGGTCAAGCAGTTCAAACCGTAATTCGTGGATTTTCGTCATTGCAACCACTGAGGTGTGAGACGGTACGTTGTCTTGGTGAAACAGGATTTTGTTTTTCTACAAATGTGGCCGTTTTTCCGCAAGTTCCGCCTTCAGCTGGTCAAGTAATGATGCGAAGTATACTCCTGTTTCCATTTTTAAGACAATCGATTAAAGTAACTCCATCACTATCCTCCGCCAACAAAACAGTCAGTATCACTTTCCCAGCCGAAAAAATACAGCCCCTCTCTCTCTCTCTCTCTCTCTCTCTCTCTCTCTCTCTCTCTCTCTCTCTCTCTCTCTCTCTCTCTCTCTCTCTCTCTTTTTTTTTTTTTTTTTTTTTTTTTTTTTTTTTTTTTTGGGAGCCTGTTCTCCCTTTGCAGTCCACAGTTTGGATTGGACTGTGTTTTCGTTTCGGGCGTATAATGGTGTATCCTAGCTTCATCTACGGTAATTAATCTGTGGCAAAATTTGGATTTATTGCGCTAAACTGCGCCAACAGAGCATTGGAAATGTTCAAACACGTTTTTGGTCTAACGTGAGCGAACGTGAGCATCTTCATAGCCTCTGCTTCTAATTTTAATTTGGTTGTCGACTAGCAACATTTAGTGAACTTCGGCGATGTTTTCGTCGGTAGTTGCAGTTTTTGACGTCCCGAACGTCCATCGTCTCCCAAGCTCTTACGGCCACGTTTAAATTCAGCTGCCCAAAATTTCACTGGTGTAGAGTCCCCATACACAGAATCCAACTATCTTTGATTTCCTTGTGCTTATTGCCTTTCAAAAACAAATATTTAATGGCAGCTCGATACTCGGTTTTGCCCATTTTCATAAAAAAGCTCTCATCAACTCATTCAAACGACTGTTACATAACTGAGAGTCCAAAATGGCTGAAACTTTGGTGAGTAACTGTCAAGATGTACAACGAAATTCACTAGCCTGTATTTAGGAGTGGTGCCATCTTCATGTTGAGGTCGGAAACTTTTCATACCATCCTCGTATTTCATATTATAATGAACTTTGCTCACACAGTGTTACACGTCAGTCTTTACTATTATTTACAGCTAATAAATATTATCTTCTGAACTTAGATTTATCTTCCATGTTATTGATTTTATTTTGCTAAGCATTAAAATACGTCAAACTTCGAGTACACCAACCTAATGATTTACGTCAGCTGAGCGTAATACATCATCTCCTTCGGTTTTGGAATAATAAATTATTTTATCAGTCTAGCCGATGCGCCTTGTTCTGCAATAGGAAACATATCGGCATTGACCTCGAAATAAACTTGAACCTTGAATGGGTGGCAAAAAATAAATAAATAAAATTAAAAATACCAGATGGATACAGCAACTATGAGGCAGGAACACAGAAGACCTGATCAACACAAGAGGAGGAGGAGTAGGAGGAGGAAGAATCATCATCAGCACCATCACCTATAGGGTTTAAACCTAACAGACTTGTCGGTCTCAATGTTATTGTAGTCATGTATTCTGTTCAACAAATGCTTCTTTTCCTTTTGTGGTTACAATTCAACAATTTTGGTATGCGATGATTGTCCATTCTTTCCACATGTTCCTTCCAGTTGCTTCTATATTCATTTGCATTGTCTGTTAAATTAAATATACATAATTCTGTTCTTATGTTAACACTTCTCTTTCTTTCAGAAAGTGTATAGCCTGCAACACTCCTTAGGAATCTCATTTCTGCAGCTTCTATTTGTATTTCTTCGCTTTTATGGAGTGTCAAACATTCTGAAAACACAAGAGCTGCTATTCCTTAGTAAAAATTTAGTTTTGTTTATTTTCTAGGGGTCTTGAGACATCTTTTTATGGTACCGCAAATGTTAAATCCTTTCCTCCTCCCTTCCTCATCAATGCTGGTGCTAGGAGTCGCTCGGGTTTGCTCAGAGCGTGGCGGCCGAAGCATCTGACCTGGGATACCGGGCTTGAGGGGTCAGCCCTATGCCTGGGATGATGAAAAGGTGGCTCATGGAGCAATTGGTGGAATGATGGTGGGGCAAACCGGAGGACCTGGAGGAAACCCATCCCAGCGCCATGTTGTCCACTACAAATCCAATTTTGTGGTTGCCTGGGATCGAACCCGGGCCGCCTAGGTTAGAGTCAAGCGGTCTAACCAGTCAGCCGTCGCGCGGCCTAAATGTTTAATATATATAATTTTTCAATTTTAAAATATAAAAAATTGCAGCCTAAATAGTCGAAATTTTTCACCTGTTCTAGCATCTTATCTTCCAATATTTTGGCGCTAATTGTTTGCATTGCGCGATATATATATATATTGCGCTATACAAATACAATCTTTGCATAAATTATTTAATAGATATATGGAGGAAGAACATTTTGTTTCCACATTGTGTCTCCATGTTGGGACAGGAATTCTTTATCGGTAGTTAATTTCTCTCCATCTTAATCAGCCACACGTTCGGTCGCAATTTGGTGCGGGATTTCTATGTTTGAGATAGGATGCACGTTGACTTTTCGAAGAACCACGTCGGGAAGCCAGATATAACACGGTTAATTCGTTGTATTTTGAGTTATTTCTTGATGATTGTGTTTGATTAAATAAGAGTCATGAGAATCTAAGTTTCAGGCATGGTTCGGAATAAAGTTTCGGAGAAGTCAAATTTTGTAACAATTTAATTAAATTATTTGGATTACATTTTAATTTAACTTGCAGGTTACTTCCAACATATCGATAAATTCTTACTTTGTTATATTTAAACAGTTCCAACTATTACATAAAAGTTCTTGATCCTGCACCACTATTCATCACACTCACGATTACAAAACAACTCTCAAGATTATTGATTTTTCGTAACTATCGTTACTCCTGTCTTAATTTTGTGATTGGCCGATTTAATTTCCCGTCACAACATTACGTCATACTATTATTACTACAGTCAATTACAAAATTACATATATTTTTACTTATTTAAATTATTAAATAGATTTACATAATCATTTTTTATAAATTTATAAACTTTTCATAACTTTTCTAAATATAAATCGAAACTACAGTTACAATGTAGACCACATGGCTCACTTGGTAACTTCAAAACATGCATTATGGAGCTCTGGGATCAAATATCGAAGTGACTATCTTACTTCTATGGTTTTCTTTGGTCGCTAAGCGACTAGTACTTTGCATTTCTCATTCCCTCTCATTCTTATCTTTATGATGAGATGAGGAGGATGGTGTGCAGTGCTCCTGTTTGGGGCACTGCGCACTCTAGCTGCTGTACACAGCGTAGCGGCGGCGTTGTTGGTCTGTTCTGTTGCCGGCGCGCCGGTATCGAAACCCAGTGGCTGGTGGCTTAAGGAACAAACCTGGCGCCGAGATTAAGAATCCTCGGGTCAGGTTAAAGACCCTCATGCTGTCTGCTGCTCCTTACGCGGTTTTCGGCACGTCCGTACAGCACTCCAATCACATCTCTTCTTCTCAGCGGTTTGACATAAAATCCTACGAAATTAATCCAGGGTGATGCACACTAACGTGATAGGTAATAAATTCAGAGCTGTTGCTACACTGAAGTTCTAATTAAGAGGAACTATAGATAACCGGAATTATTTTGATTAGTGATTGATATTATTCTAAAGCACTTATTACCAAATTGGTTCAAATTAGTTACATGGCATCTAACTTAACGTATCCGGAAGGCAAATTTTGAAAATCTTTAAGTTACACGTAAAATTAAGTCACTTTAACCGTACCCTTGTAACCGGACTCCAGCATCCGTCGATTCAGCACCTCGTTGCTACGCCATTTGCTAAAGAATTCTATTTGATGATAATAAACTTGCGTTTTGATGATGACTATTCTCCCTGTAGATATATTTGACTACGGCTAGTCGGTAGAAGCATTAAACTCACTTCAGTTTGTAGTCACGGATGAAGAAGTTTTGGGAGATGGTCAGGAGTTTTAAATAATTATGCTGGCAATATTTTAAAATCATGTCGAATTTAATGATTTATGAACTACTTGTGTTAGATGCATCAAAATACACAGATTTCACATATACAATAATATTTTACAAGATAATCACGAGAATAAACCACTGATACACATCCGTGTGTAATGGTGGATAGTTGCTAAACTTCGCTCTAATTCGGGCCACGCGGCAGGAGACATATGCAGGTTGCGCAGTAGCAACGCTCTGTGTAAGTGCAAACCCAGCCAGTGAGAATGCAAGAAAGAGCACTACGCTACCTATCTCTCTCTCCTCCCTCCCTCCCTCCCTCCCTCCCCCCCTCCCTCCCTCCCTCCCATCCTTCTTAAGCATTGACTTCTCCGAACCACATTCGTGTATGCTTCCGACTATACATAGGTTCTGCAGCAGAGGGATTGATTGCCTTATAGCACCCATGAGAGCATACCCAGTGCTACTGGCAACAATTTAATGGACAAAAAACCAAACTTAGCGCGTGTTATCCACCTCAAATCTCACTATGTGGTCACCGGGGATAGAACTCTGGCAACCGAACCATCTAAGAACTCAGCCACGGCGTGGCCAACTCACCCTTGGAGGTTGTAGATTTTACGTTCCCCATATAGGACCGGGGCCCTCTGAACATCGTGAGAAATTTGGAGCTGTAATAGCTAGCAAATCCGAGTCAACAATGCCACCTTTCTGACTGGAGGTGCCGAAATGCTGGCTACATCTCCCCATATCAGTTGGACAATCACGTACCTCTCCCTGCTCTCTGTAGGCGTGAGGCCGGCAGTTGGGTTGGCGGTTCATGACCTATTTGGACTGCTACGCTGTGGATTATTACAATTTTATCGTCATCATTTAAACCAGAGATGCTACCGCTGGACGACAAACCCAAAGCAAAGAGAACTACTCTTCTATTTTAACCCTAATTTCGAAGAAAAAGTTTCAATATTTGATTCGCTCTAGAGAATAACTTGTTCAGAATTTTATATGACAAAGGAAACTCGAGTTGGTATTTCCAGTATTAGATATAAGTTAAATACAATTCCCATTTACTAACTTTTTTTTTTCCAGCCTGTATTCTTTGCCTTATATGTTTGCAGGTATAACAATCTGTGTAGAAACAAAAACATGCTGCTTGCAACGCTGAATGTTTAGAGTTCCTTTTTCCTCTGTTTTTAGTGTAGTTAATTAAACCAAAACGTACAAACAAGCGCGTTATCCTCACGTCTAAAACTTTTACTGCAGGACAGACAAACTATCTCTATCCACTGTCATTTATTTTCATATGTGCTTTATATGAACATACACACATTTAAATAAAAAAAGAGATAGTAAACCCTAACGTAGAGTTACACTCGTGCCTTTATACTGATATTTTCTATAATCTGTTGGTGTACACTGCAATTTAACAAACGATTCTAAATTATACATATTTAATTCATATAAATTACTCATGAACGAGTTAGCATTTGTGTAGTGCCTCAGGGAGAGTGAATTATTGCATTAAGAATTGGTTCTGCCGAATGTAAAAATGTGTTGATGTTCAATAAAATCATTTACAGTTTTCAAAACGAATCCTTTTGTGATTTTCCAACAATTTTTAGCGTCGCCAATAGCGCATGATGATTCAAGTGACCGGTTTTATGAACGTAGTGCAATCTATGGCCGGGCTATGCCAGCAAGTGGTCTATTTTTAGGCGGTCCAATTGGTTAAATACTTTGTGCCGGGGTCCCACCCCCGCAGCCAATCAGTATAATGAGAGATTAATATTTAAGGAGAAAACTAAGTTTGGTACACAGGGGACGGACGGCAACCGGCTTGCGGTCATGATGTAAAGTGGAATATGCGCTCCACGGTGTAATTCTATTAAAACCAAAGTGGGAGACTTGCTGCAGGCAACTGGGATCGATTCCCCGTCTGAGTCATCATGGGAAATCATGACGCAGCCCCTTCCTGCTGTCAACCTCCTCACACCCCTGCATTCTTTCAACTCATCAAAGCGGCGAAATCGAACTGGAAACAGTTTTTATAACTTTCTCATTTCTTAGTTTCAATATTATGTTTCTCGAGCTCCAGTTGGCACTACTTTTTCTACCACATTCCTATAGGGAGTATACGAAACATTTTATTACATTCAGAAATTAATTACTGAGATATTACTGGAATTACAGGCTTTCGGGTGGCTTAAATAAAAAGCAAGGAAGTTTTATAAATGCTGTAACAGAAGAATGAACAGCATAACTGAAAAACGAAATGTCGCTTAAGCACCAAACTTTGCATTTCTCAACAGCTTTAAGAACGCAGTACAACGATTTTCAAGAGAATCCTCAAACCCAAGTGATCTTTCAAAAGTCTCTTCCATATGTTTGAGACGAAAATGTGATCCTTAAAAAGTTTTCTTCACTTTAAATACATTATACACAGGCTTTTTTAGGTTCCATGAGATAGAGAATAATTATTAAACAACAATGTAGACGTTGAAAATTCTTATCATTAACTAATGTTGGTATATTCTTTGTTATTGGTTGAATTACTTCCAACCATTTATGTTTTTCAAGTCTAATCGTCATTTGTGAAACAGTTTCGCAATGGTGATGTTGCGATGATGTGAATCTGCACCACGTTGAAACGTTATTTGTAGCGGTGTTTCTCAATGTTCTCCAGCAGCGATCTGTTGTCGCAGCAAACGTTTCTTCTTATTAAAACTGCAGTTTTCATGAGATCTTATCTTGGTTGTGGTATCATATACTTGGAAGAAAACTTATGTGAAGGAAATCAAATAAAGGTTCAAAAAATTATCTTTAAGTTGAGTTAGAAACTCAATTTCAATAAAATTTATATTTTAAATCAATACTAAAACAGTTCAACTTCTTTGGTTTGCAACCAGACCTTTGCAAACATCTAGCACTTCTACACACGCTTCTATTCACATTGAGATCACGATGCAAAAGACGCTATCTTTTCCATTCCAATAATTGATTTTACTTTATCACCATGGTAACTAAATATTCTAGTCTACATCACTTTTCCCTGTGGCCAATCATTTACTTTTGAATTACACAATTTTCTGATTTTCCAAATTTAAAGTCCTAAAACAATTTTATTTTATAATTGTATCTTTCTATTGAATTTATCATATTTAACATTTGTTTAGACTGGACATTAACATAAATCTTCACCTGCCTGTGAAATACTCTATTCAGTCATCGCAACCTATAACTCATACCAATTCAAAACAAAACTCTCATCATTTTAAAGGTATCAAAATGAATCCTAGATGAATAAAACCAAAATGGCTCTGGCACTTGACACATTAACAATTGTATCGTTTGTTGTTTGCATGAGATAAAGAATAGAATATTTCAAAGCAAGATATAGGAAACCGCTTGTTAAGGATTTGACTATTCCAACATCTAAGATTTGTTAAAGAAGATTAATTTTGAGCATCAGTAGCTGCAAGAAGAGCTTGGTGGCAATAAATAAGACACTTTCCGCACGATTCTCATTGATATGTGGCATTTTATAGCATCAGTAATCATTATTATTTGATACGAAATTATTACCAAAATCAAAGAAAGGTTATAAATTTCCTTAAATCAATGCGCAAAGCGGCTGTGATATAAACTAATTTCTAAGTTATATTGCGAACAAACATTGTAGTAGCTTGATAGAAATTAATTGTTCTTTCACACTAGCCGTGTGTAGGGCGCACTATGAAAGAGTAGAGCCAGACTGAAAAATTCAATGCCATAGCCGGGATTTGAACCACGGATCTTCTGGTCTCCGTCCAGCCGTTCTAAACATTGAGCCACTATGGCCAATGTGCCGATATGACATTAAATTGTTTATGGGATCTTCTAGTGGTTTACCGGGAAAAACAAGAGTCAGTTGGAGAATTGAATGTCATATCGGCACGTTGGCCATAGTAGCTCAATGGTTAGAACGGCTGGACGGAGACCAAAAGGTCTGTCGTTTAAATCCGGGCTATGGCATTGAATTTTTCAGTCTGGCTCTACCCTTTCATTGAAGTCGAATCTTCCTTAATTTGCAGCGCTTATTTTAATCATACGGATTTGTAAAATAAAGATGCTCAATTCAAGTGATTAATCAAACAAATGTTTTCATTTGGATTTTAAGACGTAAATTATACTTAGAAAACAGGGCAACGTCTTCGAAAATACTGTGGTGCAAAAAGGTGCTGAGGAAATTACTTTGAGATTTAAACAGATTACATTAACCTTATTTGTCCTATTTCCTGGGTTAAAATGTTCGACAGTCTTATTATATATGTAGCATACAGTACTTCAATGGTTTTAACAGGCAGTCGTCGGTGCTTTGAGCTCAATGGCTCCTTATATATGAAAAGGCTCTGTTCAACATCTACAGAAGCCAATGGTGCAAATCTTGTCAATACCCGTAATGGAAGATCAAAGTAGCAAAGGTTTCTAAATTTGGATTGCTCTTAATTCGAATTTGACTTTAGCAAATCCAAGAAGGATGCCCCAACAGTCATCTCATTTCTCCTTTTCTATGGGTACCCTCATTATCCAAACCCTGAATGACATCCGGCAAATACTTATAGCTGTACAGTGCAAACAGTTTCAGTTCTGTCCACTTTGTTGACTAATTGTTACTAGCTCATGTCTGCTAGGTTCAATGAGTCTAGGGCACATAATTATAAAGTGTTTGATGTTATGCCAGTTTTTTCACAAAATACTAAATACTTATATATACGTATATATATATATATATTAATTATATATTTATTTATCCAAGTATACTCTCCATTTGTTATGCCAGGAAACTATCCAACGGGCAGCGTGGCCATTTCTTGGTGCAGAACTTAATGACTAAGTCCTCATTAGGATCTTGATATATGAATATTATAAAGAAGCACTTAATAAAGTGATAATGCTACCTAAAAAGTAATTTTTAAAGTTTGCAGACAATGTAGCTGAAAATTAATGTTGAATTTTATCTTATGTAAATATTAGACGATGTTCAATTTAAGGGTAATAATGGTTTTGTTTTCCAAGTTATTAAATTTCAAATTTAAATTTTATGATCTACACATTGAATTTAAAGAAAATATGTTTTTTTTTTAATTCTGTAGTATTTTTCTGATTAATAAGAGCATGCCTCTCATATAAATTTTTAATAGGCATACTTAAAAAACTATTTTTAATCCTGATATTTAAACATTACAATATTTTTGAAGTTTTATACGGATTTTAATATAATTCAAAAGCCATACAAAGGAAGAAAAACTTCATGAGAAATGCTGGGATTTCAGAAATCGGCATTAAAAATTTAAGAAACAGGTAACAAGTGCACAACGTGATACATTTACCAAATATGAATGTGTTGAAAAATAATTTCAAAAATCTTAAATTTCCAACTGACTACAATTTATATCCCGTATTTTTAAACTTAGATAATTTAATATTAGTTTATTTACATACAATAATATAAAATAAATGTTGAATTTACAGTCTCCTAAGTATCTTTAAACTCATTAAATATAAATGTGAATGTGTACGAGTTGTAAGCCACATACCAATGCAGCCTTCCGTTAACAGAAAACGAAAAAGCTAAAACAGTATAACTGAGCGTAATATCATGGCCAAACTTTGGCTTGCCTAAAAAATTCAACCTACTATGTCTATATATAAAAAAAGGTAGATTTTAATAACGTGAAAATGAGTTTCAACCGTCTTTTAGATATTAAACTGAAGTTTATCCGTGAGGCACTTGCAATGAGAGAGATTTTGAACTACGTCTTATATCCATGAAAATTCAACAACCGCGAACCTTGCGTCTGCAAAGAAACATGGTACCTTCAGACCACAATGGTCGTGTAAAATTGTAATGCACTATTCACATTAATTATTATTGTTTTTGTAATGCTAGTGTTAAACAAACATTAAGGCAAACAAACAAACAAACAAACAAACACTTATCTAGTTTATGTGCAACAAATTATTACCAAAATACAAAATTGTAGCTCAGGTAAACCGTATAGTCTTCCAAACAGTACAGCCTTTTGGAAGTTAAAACTAAACTAATAATACAGAGAATAATAGTTTTATGTTTTATTTTTATTTTTCATTGCAGTAATAGCGCACAAGTCCTGCGCCGTGGCAAAGCGGCCCGCCACGGTAAGTCGCCACAAACGGTGTATCTCGGATACGAGAGCCCCTAGTGGTCTACCGGGGAAATATACGAGTCAAATTGAGAATTTAATGTCAGGACGGCAAGTTGGCCATTGTAGCTCAAAGGGTTAGAGTGACTAGACGGAAACCAGGAGATCCGTGGTTCAAATCCTGGCCATGGCATTGAATTTTTCATGTTGACTCTATCTGTTTTAAGACATTAAATAATCCAACTATTCCATAGATTAACGCCATTAAGTTTTAGGATATTCGTATGTTCTGAAGCACAGAGTTACACGACTAATATGTTTGATAATTTGCCAGCGTTTATACGCCTTTAACGTTTTCACTTGCAGTAGCGTTAAGTTAAAAATGTTCAATTAGTAAGAACAGAGGCAGCCTTTTGGGGAATTTACGCTCTGTTCATTGCAGTGATGATGTGAAGGTGAGGCCTGAAGAGGGCAAGTACTATCAGTACATGGTGACTACCAGCAGTATACTCACTCGGTCAGTCAGTGTACTGCACTTTATAATTAGAGTGATATCGCAACTAAGATTCCGTTATTACGTTATTTACTTCATATGGGGAACATATTCTGATGGCTCTGACTGCGAAGGCTACATATGAATCACTGTGACCGTTTGAGAGTTTGTTGCTACCCCGCTCCAATCTAATAGCAACCGTTTCCGTAAAACGCCAGTATTTATGAATGGAAGTTAAAGATTTAAAAGAATGTTGGAATCTTTTTATTTGCTAAACAGAGTGATTAGATAAAAATAACTGTAGATATTTACATAATTTGTGCCTTAATAAGCGATAACTTCAGTTGTCTAAGAAACACATCACATAATTTACAACGTGATGCTTTCTGCACGATCCACAACTTAACAATGCCCATTGGCATGCGCCATCCACTTCATGTCCGCTGTTCACATTACCTGCTGACTCAGTCAATCTGAAGTCATTTGTCTAGCACAGAGCACTCGTACTCCGTTACACGTTAAACAGTCAGAGTATTGGACAGGCAAAAATAACCATGTAAGCTTCCTTTTATTATTTCTGTCTCCATGAATGTTTAAGTTATAAAGGACACAAATAAAGAAAGACTGGGTAACAACCGTGAGTGATTCATTTGTTATTAGCTTCATGACACGGTTTACAGTTATGTAAAGGTAATCCTGAATAAAGGACTTTAGAGGACATTCCCAGAAAATTAAATTTATACGTTTCTATTTGTTATGTAGTCTTAAATTATTGCATTTCAATCAAAACTTTTAAGAAAGTGTTCGAAAAATGTCTCGTTCAAAGATGAGTATGGGTTTGGGGAATGTTTTGGAAAATATCCAATATGCTGCATTTGAATACCAAGTTTGGAATTCGTTTCGTTTCTGCGTTCGCAGCCACCACACTCACCGTACATCCTTTACGAAAACTGTTTTCAGATTTAGGAGTTATCAAAACATGAATTTTCTGTGAAATCTCGTCATAAGGTGGAATACAAAACTTCCACTACTTAGTCTACATATAGTAAAGGTAAATATTGATTTTCACGTTATTAAACAGGTCGTAAAGATTACTATGATATATAGGATATGTGTTTTCTGACGTAAATGCCCCTTTAAAATGACATAATTTAAATTCTGTATAAATAAGGTTAACAACTTCTTATGTTCAGAAAATATCAGCATATACATTTGAAAGGAGAAGAACAAACTTTTAGAGTTTGCGATAGGAGGTATTGTGTTAAATCAACAGAAATGCGAATTTGTTGGTCGATAAAATCATTGCGTTATTTCTCGCAACATGTGTGGGAGTTGCAGTGAACTGTAATTGAAATTGGTGTGGTTTTGGGCACCGCCACCGCCCCCGCTTGTTGGGGCACGGCCCCTCTGTAGCTTTATTGTTACAACGTTGGCAACCGAAAATATTTACCATCACCTCGAGGTCAAAGCGCTAATCGGATTTCGGAACGATAAAATGTGACTGGCTCTCGACCCGGACCATGTATTTCTTGAGGTAGGAGCAGGAAAGCACAAAAATATATACAGTAAAAATCAACAAAGTCTCTCTACGCAGTCCTGTTTAAAACATATTTCTGTTATTAAAGATAAGAAGATAAAAGGCCAAAGTCCAGCTTTTAGAATTCCGAGTTCAGTTAGCAGAAACGTATGTTAGGCTTTTGTTTCTAGCAGAAGTTTTCATAAAAACAGTTGATTTCAGTTCCTCTTATGTTATTTTGCACTTCATTTTTTTCTCGTTTCTTCTCCTCCTTGCCTGTACTAGTTAGAGTAAGTTTTTAGTTTAGTTTCTAAAAACTGGATAACAGACGTATTGGAAACACACGTTTTGAGATTCCCTAAATAAAAGTATACCATTTTCTAAAAAAAGGTCCACCTGAATAAAATCGAATTTATGTTAATACCTGTAACTATCTCTTTAAGATTTATGCCACAGATGTAATTTAGGGCACATATGATACAGCCCAAATTTTATCAATTTAACTTCGATAGTTTGGAAAATATGCTCAAATTTATTTATCTGTGGTTACGTCTCTAAAAAGTCTCTTGAGACAAAATAAATTTTAGTCTAATATTTTATCAACAGGTTCCAATATATCCATTTTTTTATTTTGCAATAGGTTTCTCTGTGTCTCAATACGTTTAGGCTCCAGAAATTTTTAAAGCTATGAATATGATTTTTTCCCCAAAATTTTGAAATTTTTGTGTTTTGCAATAAAAAAAGTGTGCTTATAATGCATCCCACAAAAAACTCAGGGCACTTTCTATTCACTATGTCTATGAAAATATGTAGCAAGTTTCATTAGTCTAACACTAAAACTGTGATTCAAGGAGCATTTTAAATGAGGAATAATGTTGAAATTTTCAAAACCGGGAAAACGAGGATAAATAATCAGAATTCATATCTAACAGTAGCATTCATGTAACTTTCAAACTAGATTAGAGGATTTAAAAATGGCTTGCGTATGCTATCTCAGCATTCTTTGGATTCAGGAAGGCTTACATTATTTTATGTACTAAAAAGAGGAAATGGTAATGTTTCAAAACTGTTCATGCATATATTTAAACGACAAAAGTTGATATTTAAATTAAGCATCTAAGAAGGATGCCAGGGAAAGTTTTAAAACTTCATACTGAAAGTTTGAAACTGTTTGAAACTGACAGTCTGAAACTGGATACTTTTCACATGGCAGCATGGGATTTAATCAAGTTCTTTAAAAAACATCAGTGTTGGGACATTCAATCCAAAAGCAACGGATATCTTAAATTAGTGCCATAGCAATGGAAATAAACCACCTATGTAAATGAGACTTTTGTTTCTGAACAAGTTTTGGACTACCTCTTACAATTCACCAATTATACATAGGTGATTCTAATGTTGATCATCTTTCTTTCCCCCTACCCACCATTCTGTAAAATCCACATTCCATAATTTCGTGGTTAAGCCCTTACTAGGGCAGGTACACGCGTGACTCACCTCGAGCTGTCTCTCAGCCTGCCAACTCGGTCATTGTGTTTCTTTCATGGTCTCATGGCAGTATAGCTTACACAGTATTAATGCCTGTTACATGAAGTACTTTTCGTTAATAAAGCTGAGATTTTATGAAAAGAATGAATATGAATTACATGCAATTATTGTTACTTTAGGTTGTACCTAATTGTGTTCATCAGTCACATCAGAAGTATACTTCGATTTGAGATACCTCATCTTAACAGTCCTCATGCAAAGCTATTCAAACCAGCAAAATAACTTGGCAGATAATGGGAAAAACTAAAATAAATGAACTTCTTTGCATGTCAATGCATTGCGTATCAATTAAAACATAAGCGATATTGTATTTCTTCGCCGGGGATTCGGCACTGCGACCAGTCTTGGTCGATTGTACTTCATACCCACAAATGGGGCATTCTGGGGAGGAAGGATGAGGCGAAAGGAGACAGAGAGCGGCCATCCCAAGGAGCCGCAACAATGGAGGGGGCAGGGTCCCTACATTTTTACTTAGATGGAAACCTCCCTCGGCAGGCCAGGACAATGAACATTCCCCGTACTGTGGTTCGAAGACGGTCCCAGCAGTCGGTCCCAAGGATAGCAACCGAACTATTGGAGGAGGAAGTGGCATATCATTCTGCCATGCACCGCCGAGATACCCACCGACACTTCTACCCTGAAAGAGACCACTAGATGACAGATGGCATGAAATGATAATGGAAATGAAATGGAGGGACAGGAAATTCGGGAAATGTAATTAACCTGCCAAGCATTCACCTACCGACAAATCCCTATGTCAGGTAGGTCGGCCATGGGAATCGAATCCGGGCCTCCCGATTGCGGGTCACAGACGAAACAGCCTGAGCCATTTTGCATGGTAACCTAGACAATTAATTTGGGAATTCCTGAATAAAAATCTAATATAGGCAGAAAGTACCTATTATGGGTTTTGAAGTCTAGGCGAGCCAAACAGAAGACGCTCGCAAGACCGGCTAGATCCCCAAGTTGTAGTTTGGCAAAGCCTGTTCTACGGCTCTTACACAAGCGTAATAATCCAGAACGGAATGGTTTAGGAAGCTGCACGTTTGTATAAAGCCTTATTATAAGGAATACTGAACCAGGTAAAATATTACAGTCCATCTCGTTGCACAGCGAATATCGTATGTGATTATTGTTTCTGCCCCTTTAATATCATGTGACAGGTGAACAGTCTAACACTAACTTCATAGAGAGAAAACGGGCTAAACTAGGAATTCATTCAAACAATTTACAAACTCCTTACGCAATTGAAAAGCTCTTATTCTCGAAGGCCACAGTTTATAAAAAAGGGCATTTGAATTTCCAAATGTATATTATCAAACTGTTTTATGAAGCCTGGACACCAGTATATGAAAATGCAACGATTGGTCTTGATTTAGAAAGTAATCCGAAGATGAAAACAAAAGGCAATCCAATAAGTTAAACGATAAGAAAAATACGAAGTAATTATTTATTTAATTGCGGATTATTATTACTATTATTATTATCATCATTATCATCATTATCATTATTATTATCATCATTAAATATTAAAACATCTGAGCAATTTGAATTCTCTGGAATCCAAAGTACTTCTATAACCTTGCGAGAAAATGTATATTAGCTGTGCACTTTACATAGTTTTATAAAGGGAGACAGTCAGCATAACAGGTTACTCAATATTTGTAAACAACTACTGAAGGTTGTCATTTGTATTTTTTACTCCGTACATTCAGCAGGTTAAGTAGTGAATATAAAGTAACATTTCAATGTCGTTATTAATTATAAAAATACAGATTGAGATCCGTGATATCAAAATAAGCATCTTTTTTGTGAAAAATGTGTTTGTTCGTGCGCGTGTATTTAACTTTAGCTTTATACTATCATGCGACGGCATTTCCTAGAAAATGCCCCTTGAACTACCAGAAAAAAGTTTTTGAAAATTGTTAGTTTCTCATAATGTCTAACAATTTTCACTAAAGTACTAGATATATGTTTGAGACACGTTCATAAATAATGAAACACATATCTTGAATTTAATGAGGACAGTCTTTGAAGTTCTTTATGAATGACTTGCATTCTGGTAAACCATAAGATGCACGTAAAACCTTTCTTCACAAAATCTATTGAAAGCGTACAATTTGTATCAAAACATTTTTTATGGAATGATCCATTTCTATTTATTGTTGCTTTTATTTTTCCTTCCGATCATGTAAGGAAAAGAAATCATTATCTAGCAACAGCTGTATCTGAATGTCGCTTAAGGTTATTGAATTTTAATATTTCGCATGCAATTACAAGACAATTAACAATAAAATAATGTTTGGATCGATTAAGAACAAAATGTGTAGATAATGTCACGGGAATACAATAACTTTATATGTATTTTATAATATTAAATCACGGATTTATAGGAATTCATCACGTATCGGAAACGAGTGAACAAATGAAAACGCTTTTTCTTATGTTCATGGGTTATGTGCCATTTGAAAATGTTACATAAATGGTGTAAGTGCCAGGATCATAACCTTAAAAAGTTTCACTCTTTAACGTATAGTGATATCTAGGGCTTCTAAAATTATCCGAAATCTGTGCAGATATATATAATAAGAAGGCAACTGAGGAGAAGGTATGAGATTCTAACTTTATCAGTCTGCGATTACTATCTAAAAATTGTATTACCATTTTATTTCTGAAATATACTTCCAGATTTATATATGTAAATTCCTTTCAAAACGTACATGCTTCACGAAGCATTTTTCCTATTAAATTTTGTATTTAAACTGCGATTATTAAAACAATAAGAGGAGAAATTAACATATTACTTAACAGGTTTAGTTATTATAAAACCGTGCCTTAAAGCGTAACATATCCTGGCAGCGCGTCATCCCTGTACATTTTCATATCGGTGTGCAATTTGTGATCGATAAGCATTACCTCAACTTAAATTCAGCCGTTTTATAACTACAAAACGAGCAAAAGGGACTCAGAATACATGATATGGGAATTCATAAAGTACAACTCTGTCCAAGAAATGCTATACGGTACGATTTTTGATATGAAATCTAGGTATATGTAACACCAGCATGTCATAGATTACAACTTACCTAAATCTTTAACTGAAGATGGCCAAAGTTAAGTTATTGTAATTGCTCTAGCCTTTATAAGAATTTTCTGTTATAATTGTAAAATTCGGAAATTGATCATTCAGGGTATATTTTACCATTAAACGTAAATTCTTCCCACTAAATTTGTTTGGAAATAAATCCCGGGGCACATTGCTGTTTATAGAATTGAAACACAAAAAAATTTCCCAAAGGAATCTAAACTCTGCAAAAGTGTAATGTGCTAGCAATAATTCATGAGGATTGAGTGGAAGTGGCGTACACGAACATGGTGTTTATCTAACAAGGTCAGTGTTGCGCCACGGGTAGTCAGTGAAGAAATTATCAGGCAAGAGAGTGAGTTCCAGTACAGCTCGTAGAAGTCAAAGTGTAAAACATCAGCAGTCGAGTAAGTTCGAACGGGGCAGAATATTCAGTCTGCAGGAAGCAGGTTTGTCATACCGTGACATTTCGACCGTACTGGTCATGCCACTACAACCGTGTAGCATATGAGAAAGCAGGGGGTAGAAGATCGTCGTACGCAGCAAAGTTCGAGCCCTGGACCACGCAAGATGACTATAGCACGCCGTATTATATGTATTGGTTTGTCACCGGACGCTGCAATAGGTAAGAACCGTCTGCATTTGAGAGACAATTCGTCGCCGTCTGCTGCGGATTGGACTAGTTGCACGTATACTACTACGTTGGGTTCCATTACCCTAAAATCTCAAGCGCCTTCTACTGCAATGGACACCTGGACACTGGCAAAATGTAATCTCTCCCAGCAAGACTTGTCTCAAGTTGCCCTAAGTGATGGTTGCATAGAGTACGCCCACGACAAGAAGGCTAGAGGGGTATGAAGGGCAGAGGAGCTTGAACTGTTTATATGTTCCGGTAACGGTTTTGTTTATTAGGAAATGAGTGTACGAGACTGCATATTAGTCACCTATGCTGCCAGTTCTACTATTTGTTGCAGTGATAGGTATTATGTATGGGCGAGTTATGTGACAACATTTGTGTATTTTAAACGAAACTTCCATCCTTGTCATACTTGGAAGGGGAGCATATACACCGTGCTGACAGCAAAAGTGATTACCATTCTTTATGCTTGCCTTATCGTCCTGGGCAGTACGTGTTCGATGTTAGCATGTCAAGTATACTCTAGAAACCTGCACTGTTGAAAGGATAGTAGAGAAACACCAGGTGGCGCCATTGGTTACAATAAGTGATCTCTCCTTCTACGGAAAGAGGGCAATTTGAACAGCAACCTGTACACGACGGAGGTTTTAGAGCCCATGGTATTCTCCCTATTTCAAGTATCTCCACATGACACATTTCCGTAGGACAGTGCCCAGCCTTGCGAGGAATGTAATAGCCTTTTTTTGAAGAACGCTTGATACCATAGGCTTGCAAGTTCTTCTGACATGTTGTGCATCGAACCGTCTGGAATATGGTTTGGTCGACAACTTGTTCTTCGCAGTTTCCTCAACTAACCAGTATAAATGATATGTGGACCCCCATATAAACTGCATTGAGGAACATTCAGACACGTTTTGATTCACGCCTTTCTGATTATTCAGTCTTAAAATTCCTATACAGTTAATAATAATTTGTTGAGAAACTTTCTTTTGTGTGACGTGAGAATATGTGCTAAGTCCCGAGGTGCAGGTATACGCATGTGCAAGCAGACAACCTGCAGGCCCTCGCGTTGTAGCCAACATGAGAACACTTGTAGCCAACCTCTGCAAAAAACATCTGTGCTACTCTGGTGCAGAAAAATATGTGTATGCATTTAGCGCAGGCCGGTTTGGAAAATACTGACCATGTTTCCTCTCAGGTTTTATTGCTTTACAAAAGTAGGATTGCTGTCCAGCAGAAGTACCTATTATACTGTTAGAACTGACGGCTGTTCGTTCTGTGCGTTCTTCGAATATTTTAAATTCGTCCAGTACGTTGTTCAAAATCCAGTAATGGCTCGACAAATCAGTACAATGGACTTGTCCAGTTATTTTAATAACGAGGAGGCCTGCCTTCAATTGTTATTCGATGAGGGTTTGCGGATGATACGGATGTTATGTTGTGTTCCGAATGTAATGCTACCCTGCACCCCATCCAGAGATGGGACCGCAAGTACACCGAATTTTGCTCCATGTACGTAAATATGATACAAGGCACTACTGTTGCTACAATTGATACTAATAGATACCTTGTATTTTTTGTAGTTTGCTAGCTAGTGTAATTTAGGGACAAAAAGACTGTTGGCAGCATTGCGTTCAGTGGAGAAACAAGGATAGTTTGGCTGCACTGAATTCTTCAGTACAGCTAAATACGCAGTACGTAAATAAGTGAACGTATAAGCTATCACTTCAGTAACGTTAAACAATGCCCTCGAGCACGAAATTACACTAAAAAGTAAAGAAATCGCATTCAACATCATAGTTGTATGAAAGTGCGAAAAGACTTAGAAAAAATCGCCCGCGTCACATGTTAGAAAGAACCCATTTGTTTATTTTTATGTTCGTAATCCGTATTTTATAAATTGAAAATAAGATAAGTCTTTAAGAAAAATGTGCGGGGAAATGTACGGGATTTAGATACTTGTTTATTGGCTGTGAATACTGTAATTGCCTTGGGTGACCCGCAGTTCTTAAAAACGTTTTAAATTTCCTGTATATATTACCATAGATTTTCCAACAGTTTCTGATAGACATGAATGTAAATTAGTTAATACTATGTTCTCACTGAATTATTAACTGGATATGGCAAATCTTCAGCTTACTTATGCCGATTCAAAATCAAATCCACCTCTGATCGTATTTGTGGAAATCACCTTCAAGATATCCCTCAAATTTTATCTGATTGCCCCTTCTTCTGTTTTGAAAGATATGAACTTGAATTGTTGCTTCAATCCTTAGGCTACACATTTTTGAATGAATTACAAAACCTATCAATATTTCATGGCTTCTTTTAAACAAAATATTTCTTAAACTAAATGATTTATCTTGATGTTTACTGTTTGTCAACTTGATATATTATTTGGTTATGATTTGTAAATTTTATTATATTAATTTTAAAATTTGTAAACTATATTTCTAATATACCTTACAGGAATCACAAAATTGGATAATAAATATTTACTGCAGATTGACCGACGTTTTCAATAAAATACAAACAGTGCTACCGATTTATATTAATTCTTCTTATTATTCTTCATCTTATGATTCGGGTCAGCATAACATTTTTTGTAAAATGCGTAAATCCATACAGTAAAATGTATAAGGTTGTAATGACTTTGGGATAAAGTTGAGGAAATTAGAAAAGTAAGTTACGCGTTATTTCATAATCATGTCACATAATGATAGGAATATCAGCAAAAATTAAACACACTGCTGTTTTAGGAAGGATATTTAATAAAGAATGCGTTTTAAAATATGCCATTGGTACCATCCTTACTGCGCCAGACAGTATTCTGCAAATCTGTGAAGTTTGTACCCTAATCTTGTTTACTTTTGACCCCCTCTGGTCGGAAAGTAGCATTCCAGTATTTTGAATACTTAAGATCAAAGACAAAGGAAGGCGGCTGTAAACACAGTGTTACTAAGTGCAGCACCAAGGAACACAGAAGGTGCACGAGTAAGTAACTAAAAGCAAATCAAGGTAATCGGCTTATTAGCAGCTCAAAACAAAATCCCCGACGAATCTAAAACAAAGCAGGAGAGCGTGGGAGAGAAAAACACGGGAAAGAAAATAGTAGAACATGTTTCTGTCGAACTGGAGTTTATTCAGTCGCTCTTCCCTCGCCCGTTTTGTTATTTTTGTTCACCCCTCGCTAGCTCCTTCCCTTTCAACTGCTGAGCTTCTAATCTGAATATTGGGTCCAATCAACGTAATGGACAGACCGGCCTGGACAACATCCTTGCTTGGTCGAATATACAATGTGTTATATCACGGATTCTCAGAACCTACCTTTACGGATTAAAAAACTGCGATTCTCTTTAATACCCTAATGAATACAGTCGTTAATCCAACAAATGCATCATCAACCGGTACGTTTGTAAGCATGGAAACACTATTGCCGCTAGGGTAAACAGTTATAGGCTCTTATGTACCGTATGAACGCCAATACCAATTAATTAGTGTTTCATAACTGAAAATGTAACAATATTTGAAAACAATTTTATTTCCACGAACCCATGGTTTTTCCTTGGATTTACCGGTCGCTAGGCAGATGTTGGAATGGATAACAGGTCCTAAATTTCCTGTCTGTATATTTTACACCACTTTTCATTACATTTCACCTTTAATTGGCTGTGTGAAGGTTTTAAAGCATGTCGGGGTATTTGTTTTCTGTAAATTCTCATTCTCAGGATCCGGGAAGGTCTCTGAATCCCTGGCCTCCAGGGGATATGTAAAGTCAGCAGGAGGAAGAGAGCCGGTGTGTACGATTTGGCACCAGGTAGTTTCCTCTGCTCAGGTCCGATCATTCTTAGCATCCGGAGGGGGGGGGGGAGGGGTGCACTATCAAGGGCTTAAGCATAAAAGATCCTCTACGGTCAAGATGCTAACCCTGTGTCATGGTGCCACAGCTGCACGAAGTTGTGTCTTAACTGACGTTGCACTTAATGGCCTTTCTAAACACTTAAGGACAAAATCATTTTACTTACATCTCAATTTTTAAATAAGTTGTTAAACAACAATTAATTAATACTCATGGCGAATCTTCCAGCAATCTTTAATTCTAATTTTGTAGTCCTGGATGTTCCTAATAATGAAAATCCACGATAGTCTCGTAAACAAACAAAATGTGGGACTGGCATATCTGCAGATTGCTCTCATAATGAATTTCTAGTATATTTTGCAATTTTTCTATTTATAATCGTTCTACCATTTGACATATGTTTTTACCAAGGCATTTAATAAGTTTAGGGGCTAGTTATATGATTGAACTAGTGGCCACTTCATATGTAATTATGCACTTTGTCTTCATGTCCCCTTTTATCTGTCATTACGTTTCAGTGGAACCAGGATTTTGTTGGCAACTTACAAAGATGCACTTTAAATAGATAATTTTAGACACGTAATTTTCTATCTATTATCCTTTGCAATGTTTGTCATTCTTCGTCAATACTTTTAATAAAATACTACAAGAAAGGAGTTGATAATAACGTTTATGTTATTGGGATTCAAACCTATGTGCAAATAAATATTAAATTTCTTCTTCGAACTTTAATTAGTTTTTCAGGCAGATATCTGATTGAATATTCAAATCTATTGCTCAAAGTCTATGAACAGAATAAAATGTATAGGGATAAAATACGAGATGGTTCAAAATAAGTTACCCAGGCAGACGGTACACAGTTAACTACGCAACAAAAGCCATATGGTACACAGTGATTACTTGTACATGTACAGGGAACAATAGTACGTTGATCACTGTAAGGACGTCATTCTTATGTAATTTTTTTACTAATTAAAACTACAAATAGTACCGTATAGTATTTATATGAAAAGCCACACTATGTACTCACGATAAATGTTGAGATAAATCACTGTGATATTAAGTAACGCGGACTTGATTTGCAGCAAAATATGGATAACAAAACACGGGTAGTTGTATACCACCTCAGGCTTTTGTTTACTGATATATTGCTAGGTGATTAAATATGTTAAGGAAAAGTGGTAATAGAATAGCATTTTTACTCTTTCTAGCACATACGTCTGTACCTATCGTAGCCCGCCTCGGCAGCGTAGATGTTAGCGTGTCTGCCTCACGTTCAAGAGGTCTCGAGTTTGAATCTCAGTCAGAGTAAGCTACCTGGATAAGGTTTTTCTGGGGTTTTCCCTTATCCTTAAAAGACGAATGTCGGGTAGCTCTCAGCTCCATGAATCCTCGACATATTTGAGCATCATTTCACCCATTTCATTCACCGTCCGATATGACTTAACGTTGGGGGACGCAAAATTACAACAAAATGTAACTAACGTAGGTAAAGCACTTTTTTATCTATTCTTATGAAGGCCCCCCTCGGTAGTGTGGTGGTAGCATTTCTCCCTCACGTTCAAGAGGTCCCAAGTTTGAATGTGGGTCAGGGTGGATTATCAGGATAAGGGTTTTTCCGGGGGTTTCTCTTATCCTGAAAGATGAATATCGGTTAAATCTAAGCTCCATGGACCCCGGGCTCATTTGAGCATCATTTCACCCATTCCTTTCATCGTCCGACATGACTTAACGTTGGAGGACATAAATTACAAAAAAATGATGATGATAATAATAAATAAATAAATAAATACATAAATAAATACATACATACATAAATACATACATACATAAATTAATTAATTAAGTAAATAAATAAATCCTATGAGCACAACAGGCTTGTAAGCCCAATTACAATGTTCATCATACATAGGTGTTTACATATAATAATATAGATACTCAAATAAAACACAAGAAAAACAAATGAAAATAAAGTAATTCAGAAAGGGAAATATAGGTAATAGAAACAATGAATGAAAAGAAAAATATAAAAAAGTGAAGGTGGCACGGTAAGTAATTATTTTACTATTTCTAATTACAGTAACGATACTACTGTTGCCAATTTTTGTAATTTATTCATCTGCGAATAAGAAGTTAGTAGTTATAGCATTTTTGAATTGGGTTTCGGGCATGTTGAAAATATTTACATCGAAACAATGAAGTTTATTATATAAATACATAATTCTGTGTAATGGTGAATTTTTATGGGTTTCTGCATTTGCTTTCGAGGTATGAAAAGAGCCTCCTGAATCTCCTTATTTTATTGGGTACATAAAATAATATATTTCTTGTAATATTAATATAATCAATAATCGATTGTAATATTTTGTACAGAAATATTAACCCCGCAATGTCTCTTCTAATATTTAAAGTTTTAAATTTAAATATTTCCAAAAAAGGTTTCATAATTTGTGTAAGTAGGGTAATATCCAGTTCTTTTAAATAGTATGTACTTTAGAAATTTTGATGGCACTTTTTCTATTGCGGTGACATGCATTATCAAATTAGGATTCCAAATAATAGACGAATATTAAGATTTTGTCTCACAAATGAGTTATAAAGTTGAATTAATGCTTTTTCTTTAAATTAATAGGAATTTCGAATAATAAAGCCAAGACATTTTTATTCGACTAAAATATTTCATTTAATGTACGCAGAACCTTCACTTGTTGAGGTCTTAATTATCCGAAAGAGGGCATTCATATAAAGAAGGACATATGTATACGTGAATAGCAAAATACAATATATCGAATTCATTATCTTCCAAAGATGCTCGAAAGAAAATTGTCGAAATAATTTCTCCAACTCAAAGTATTTTTACACTGAATATATGGTTTTTATTATGAAAAACAGTCCTAACAAATTTAGTTTGGATGAATACGTGCAAGATATATTCATTATACAATGTACGCGCATCGTTAACTTTTGCGAATAACTGGTGAATCCTCAACATTCAAATGAATTGTGTATAACTAAGAACTGTAAGGTATAACTTTATGCAGCCCAAAAATGTTTATTTCTCCTAATACTATGAAGATACAGAAAACACATTTGATGTTTCACTTTCCACGACGTTCTCTTACCTTATCGTTTGTTGATGAGTATAATTATTTTTAGGAAGGTTTATTTTGCTAACTGCTTCATTTTAATCAAAATAAATGTTTGCAGAATTAGCTGAATCAAAACATTTCGTTTAAGTAAACAGCAATGTTAAAATAATTGAGAACAGGTCACCATGTGTTGCCCTTAATAGTCAATAATGTTTCCCTGAATTGTTCTTAAGATTTGAAGTACGTAATTAATTGTTCTTTCAGACTAGCCGTGTTTAGCACGCAGTATGAAAGTGTAGAGTCAGACTGAAAAATTCAATGCCATAGCCGGGATTTGAACCACGGATCTTTGGTCTCCGTCCAGCCGCTCTAAAACATTGAGCTACTATGGCCAATGTGCCAGCATGACATTAAATTCTCCAACTGACTCGTGTTTTCCCGGTAAACTAGAAGGAGTTCTCATAAACACATGAGACAACTACATTAATGACGACTTAATATGCTGTAAGTACTTTAAGGCCCGGGCTTTATAGTCCGGACTACTATTAGGTACAATTAATGGAAATTAATTGTTCTTTCACACTAGCCATGTGCAGGACGCACTATGAAAGTATGTAATTACTCTTTCCAATGTCGGCTATCACTGCCAACATAGTATTTAACATCCTGTGTAACATACAGCTTGATATCTCATTCTAAAGTAGGACCATTTGCCTGTCATACATATATCAGTATTTACTAGATGAGGGGTAAATCTGCTCCTTCCACAGCTTCCTAAGGAAACCCCATTAAGTGCTTTGGAATAGTCATAAAAGATAATTGTTTCATTTCTATACTTTCAAATTTCTTTATCACTTGCTTCAGTGCAAATAAGTTATTCATTGTGAATTTAACTTTCTATTTGCTTTGCTAATAGTACAGTTTGTTGTTTTTCTAAAACATTTTGTTAATATGTTGGTGTAAATCTTAAGATTACATAATAAGCTAATTCCTCTGAAATTTTTATTTTCTTGTTCATTCCATTTGTGGTATATTGGCGTTAGAATATGTTTTTCCTTTTTATTACGTAATTAGTCTAGTGTCTTCATTGACTTAATATATCTGGTATATATTTTGCGCTGAGGTCCGTGCATCATCAGACCTTTATTACATATTTAGTACTACGAAACTTGATAGTATTTTGTAATATTAAAAAACTTGGCAAACTGAATCTATAATGCTATTAAAATTGAAATATTATCTTAGAACTTAATGTTATTAATGTCATTAATTCCTTATAAAAATAGTTTGCTTTCTCAAGTGAAAAGGGAACGAAATTCAAAGAATGAAAAACAAAAGTGTGAAGAGACAGTTAAGGAGAAGGGAGAAAGACTACAGAAGATCCGGAGATGTCGTTTACATCCTTAAACTGAGCAGCTACAATGCGCCTCACAATCTAATGTGAGTGCTCCATTAAACATAACGCTGCCCCCACTTTAGTAAAACAGGGGTCCGCCTCCTCTTCATTTCCGGCAGGAGGAGTCCCAGACTGAGATAAGAATCATTTGAAAATACAACGCGAGTATTTTAAAGCACCAAAGCGCAAACAAAATCGTGAATGTTGATGAACGAGTCTTGAGACGGCGCATTTTTCTTACTGCGTGGAGGTATAACTTAGATGAAGTGCTAGGAAAAGGGATTAGGAGTAAAGGAGGATTTCAGTACGGTGACCAAGGTCCTGTAGAAGGGAGTGGCGAGAAAGTATGAAGGACAACCAGGTTAAACGTTTGCATGACAGCAGGTTCCCCTAAAGTTTCCGAATCGATCTGTCCTAACCACCGCTTCGATGTACGAGGGTGGGTAAAAAAGTAATGCTTCCTAATTTTTTTCCCTTAAATATCTGAAAACTTTGAATTTGGCTCAATTCCTCAAACCTTTTTCTCCAATCCCTTGCAGCAGTAACTTCCTAAGTCAACAGGTGGCAGCACTGCATCCTCTCGCAAAACGGCTGACATCGACATTCGTATTAGACAGCGTTCTGCGATTGAATTTTTGACTGCGGAAGGTGAAACGCCAATTCGCAATCACGAAAGACTAAAAAATGTGTATGGTGACAACAGTGGAAGTCCGCACTGTAAGACGATTGGTTCGTCGCTGTAACGAAGCTGAAGGGTAAACACCATTGGCAGATGAAAAGCGAAGCGGCAGGCCGGTGACTGCAGTGACTCCATGCAACATTTAGCGAGTCGATGACATCATTCGTGGTGATCACTGGGTAACAACAGGTGAATTGTGTCGCATTACCTCCCTCAGTAAAGGCAGTGTGATGACGATTATTCAACAACTCGGCTACTCAAAAGTTTGTTCACGTTGGGTACCAAGAACGTTAGCCGCCCAAATCAAAGAAACAAGGAAAACAATAGCCTCCGAACACTTGCAGCGCTTCAATTTGGAGGGAGAGGAGTTTCTGGAAAACATTATTACTGGAGACGAAACGTGGTTTCATTTTTTTGAACCTGAATCAAAGAGGCAGTCAATGGAATAGAATCACACAGCGTCACCAAAGAAAGAGAAATTCAGAACTCAGCGGTCGGCAGGGAAGGTTATGGCGACAGTGTTTTGGGATGCAGAGGGTGTGCTTATGATTGATTTTTTGGAGCAGGGATGCAAAATAAATTCTGACTAATACGGCAGAACTCTCAAAAATCTAAAAGCACGTCTTCGCCGAGTTTGCCCAACTAAAACTATGGCGGATGTTTTTCTTTTTGCATGACAATGCAAGACCGCACACCAGCCGTTACACCACTGCAGAAATTGAGAAATTGGGATGGCAAGTCTTACCGCACCCCCATACAGCACTGACCTGGTACCATCAGACTTCCATTTGTTTGGGCCACTAAAGGAAGCTCATTGTGGGATTCATTTTGAAGATGAGGAGGCGCCCGTACGTCAATAGCTTAAGGAGCAAGACCGTGTGTTTTACCACACTGGAATACATGTCCCAGATAAAAGGTGGTCCAAAACTGTGAAAAAGGAAGGAGATTATATTGAATAGTGACAAATTAATCGTCAATGTTGTAATTTTGAAGCTATATAAATTAGATTAAATTTTCTTGGCAATTAAAAGAGAACAAAAATGGGAGGCACTAATTTTTTACCCACGCTCGTCGATTACGGACTAACTTGGACACAAGGTTCAACACTGTTTTTCTAACAGCACATCCACCACATACGTAACACAACATCGTCACTACACCAGGCAGTGCAAGAAGAAGAAAACAGAATGAAACAAAAGAGGGGCAGGACAATTCGTGATACTACCGATGGTGTGCAGGAACAGATGATTTTGAATCAATAGTCTGTTCCTTACACAACGTTATTTCAGTTACTATCAAGCAGAAAAAAGTGTTCATTATAATGTCAACAACTATCGGGTAACTACAATACCAGAATTTCAGAGTCGTTTTCAACTTGGAGATCATGATCTGGTTCCGTTATCCCAAGAGGTTGGTTCCGTTATTCTTTATTGATCAGCCCTCGTAATACACAATTGGGAGATTACATTAAACTATTTAAATATCAGAGAAAATGTTGGAAGTGTCCTCCACCAGCATCTATACATGTTTGCTCTCATCTCACCATATTTTCTCAAGTTTTACAGAGAGTATCCTCGCCAATGTTACTTATTTTGGTTCGAATGGATTCCTTGAGAACATCAATTTTTCGTGACCTATTCTTGTACACGCTATTTTTAGATACCCTCCACAAGAAGAAATCCGGAGAGGTTAGGTCAGGGGACCTGGGAGCCACAGACCTTTTGAGATTATTCGATTATCAAAGAAAGTGTACAAGAGAGTGTACAAGAATAGGCCACGGACAATTGATGTTCTCAGGGAATCCATTCGAACCGATAAGTCACATTGGCGAGGATACTCTCTGCAAAACTTGAGAAAATATGGTGAGACCAGTGCAAACATGTATAAATACTGGTGGAGGACCTTTCCAACATTTTCTCCCAGATGTAAATAGCGTAATGTAATCTCCCATTTGTGTATTATATTTTCCCAAAGTTGCACTAGAAATTCTTGAGCAATTAACTTCAAGATATTAATTGCATTCAGACAATTAATGTAAACAACTGGGCTACAGGCAGGAAAATAAGCACGACCTACCGAGTGCTTTCTGCAAATGTTAAACAGTCTGTACGTACTGCCATTGTATCTTAGAAATTTCTATGCCTGGTGAAAAATATTTAGCCCTCATCTTACCATTCAAATAATCAACTCTCCAGGGTCTACAGCATTCTTCACGGCAACATGCTGCATCATTACGTTTATCATTACAGAAATTCTACAGGGAATATATGTATACATTTGACTGTCGAAAAATTGATGTTCAATTTGTCGTTGTCATACAATGGACTTTTACTTCGGGTTGATCCGAGTGAGATGAGCACGAGATTCCCATTCGGGAGGTCCCTGCGAATTCCTGCTGACTGAGCAGTCTGATTATTGGTTATTCCGTGTTGTGCATGGCCGCCAAGACCAATGCTGGAGTGGTGTCTTCTACCGTGACACTTCATTCACCCTTTCCTCACTTCGTCCCCCTCTTTCACATCAGTGGACAGCACTGAAACTGTTGTGCGGTCGAAGGCGAGCATTTGGCCTTGAGGGTTGCAGTTAGGAAACTACTTCTCAGCTCCGCCAGAGAGTAGCCGTCTGAGCCTTCGTGGAGGAATAAATTCAGAAGCCATAGTTAACAACCACTTGTGAAGGAAAATGAAAAGCAAGAATTGCAAACTCTCAAGCAGCTTCCGGCAGATGATACCCTCAAATTTGAAATGTACGTGGCGCATGCATAAAAGAAGGCCTCCAATTTTATTTAATATAGAAAACATGTTTATTGTCAATAAATGTTATATTGAGGGAAATGCGGAACTTAGAGCTATTTTTCAATGTAATTACCATTGCGATCGATGCACTATTGCATGCGCTGTGGCAGTTTTTGTATGCCCTTGTCATAGCACTCTCCCGCCAAGTTGCGCAGGTAGCGCTCAATCATCGTCGGTCTAGAATTATGTCCCACCCAGGTGTGACTTCAACTCAGGAAACAGATGATAATCACTAAGTGCTAAGTCTGGACTGTAAGGGGTTGGGTGAGGATGTCCCATCCGAACTGGGCCAGGAGATAAGCAGTTGCATGTGCAGTATGGGGACGAGAGTTGTGATGAAAAATCACTCCTTTCGTCAGCATTCCCTTCCTTCGATTTTGAAAGGCACGTCGCAATTTTTTTAAAGTCTCACAGTAGCTAGTGGCGCTTATTGTTGTGCCGGTAGGCATAAACTCGCACAACAATACACCTTTTCTCTCCCAGCCATCACTTTGCGGGCAGAAAGTGTCTGTTTGAACATTCGCGGCTTCGGCGGACTCAAATGCCACCACTGACGAGAACGTTCTTTAGTTTCTGGTGTTTCCTACGCTTTCAAATATGTAAGCTTTACTATGATTGTAAATTATAAATATTTTAAAAATATTGCCACATAAGTGCTTGTCAAATATTAATAAAAACTTGAAACCATTTTTTGTTTGTTTATGACACTTATAATAGTTTTTAAGGAAGAATTAAGACTATATTTATGAATATATCGTAGGAAATTTTCAAAATGTTCTGAATTAATATGCAGATCATGGAAGCTTTGCTAGTTTTTTTCACGTAAGAGCCGTAGGAATAAATGGTACATTTCAATGATCTTCATATTTTTTGTATACTATACTGTCATACTTTAAATATACCAGTTATAAAAGTTTCCGCGAATCTAAATAAAAACGAAGACATTAGATTGTTCAAAGAAAATATTTGACGTATATTTAATCAGTCATTCAAATATCTTGAAAGCACAGTATTTGGCAAATTCCAGATTTTATTTGAAGAATTTATATGGTTTCTCTCTATCTTCCGAAATAAGAAACTTCAAAATGTGCATTTCGAGTGAATTCTTAGAATTGGTTGGAATGCAGTGTTTAGGGGAAAAACTTTTATTTCCTTATTTATTTTTCATTTTGAAAATGGGCCCACCTCGATAGCCTAGATAGTAGTATGGGTTTAAGGTTTTTTCCGGGGTTTTCCCTTATCCTGAAAAGACTAATGTCGGGTAGCTCCATGGACCCTGAACACATTTGAACATCACTTCACCCATTTCATTCTTCGTCCGATATGACTTAACGTTGGAGGACGTAAACTTACAAAAAAAAAAAAAAAAAAAAAAAAAAAAAAAAAAAAAAAATTGGAGAGAACGAATGCGTCGCTGATGTACATTTCCACATCAGAATCAAACTAACTGTGTTTAAAAATTAAATATTAGTTGTCTTATTTTCTCCCAAAACCACAGTAACATCTATTTGTCTGTACTTCAAAGAAACCTACGTGCACGCACAGAAAATATTGACTTTCAACTTTTCAACTGCAGAAAAGCGAACAATATTAATGATCACCTTCTGCTGTTTTTAAATGATTTTGTTGTTATTCTTTTTATATTTTTATAAAGTCAACGGATTTTTGAGCTTGTTCCCCTTTGGTATTAACAAAATTATTTTATATCCGCTTAGCAGAGGATATTTTATGTGGTACTGATAATTTTTCCGCTTTATGATTTAAATTGACGAGAATCAAATTTGTGAAGTAAAAACCGAGGCCTTAATGAGGGAGTTCAGTATAAATGTTTTTAATTCCTGACTTCACATTTTATTTTTTTCCCGTGGAATGAAAATACCTTTATTCCAATTTCTAGTACTATGCCAAGCAATTTCCTCTGCTAAATTCACGTAAATTAATTTTGTGAACAGAATAAACCAAAAAGTTGGATAAATAAGTGCATTGTTCTTAAAAATTGTGAAGGAGAATACAATAAAAGAATAAGTAAAATGAAAGGCATTGAAATCCTACATCAAGAAAACCATAAAAGTTTGTTTTTTCTGTAGATTAAAATGTTAAAATAACCTCTGCGTTAAAAGATAAACAAAGAGTACGCTAAATAGTTTGTAGAATCACTATCAATTCATTAGGCTTTGTTAGAGAAAGTTGTATTTATATCAAGTCATTTCTCAGCATTTAGAAAATAATTTCAGTGGAGTTTATTCCCCCAAAGGAAATCCAAATGAAAAGAGGGCTAAATTACGACAAATAAGGCAATTTTGTAGACCTTATTTTAAGCTTTTACAACAGCCAGCTACAACGGAAAACTAATCTCTTTAATCCGTTGTCTGGTTGCCGGTGAAGTAGAGGGGATGAACTTGGGTGGGCAAGCCCCTCTGCTTCTCTTTTATTGCTTGCTATACAAAAATCAATTCCCCAAAGCATTTCATGTTTGCATCAAATTAATGATTCTTTCAACTAAGTGTATTACATATCCACTGATTTAAGGTCAAAGCGGCATTAATTTAATTAGGAGATTGCTGTTTCATTTTGTTATTCTGTGCTATAGCTTGTTGTGTACGGTGATTATACTGACAGGGTTTCGGTATCTTAAATCTTATCTTCTTTTGTGAGGAATTTTAAGCGTATTGGGTCTTTAATTTTAAAAATACTGAAGTGCCGTAAATATGATTGATTTCACCTTTTCTATTCACGTACTTGTCCAAATTAAGGTGAAGCACTTTAGTCCAACTAAGAACTGATTTGATACGGCAGATTTCTACCTAATTAATTTTACTTTCTCTACCAAGTACGTAATAAGTAGAGAAGATAATAAATACGAACAAAAAAGGTGAGATTTCATTGCAAATACACGCGCTTAAGTACCTCCAAAATGACATTTAAAAAAAAAAAGAGATCACCGCAAACATGTACGTGTATATGTGTGAAAAAACAATAAAAAATAACTTGGTACATAAATTCAGCATCTTCCATAACACATGAAGATTTTTCAATAAATTATTTCCAGCCCAGACTACCCTTCAGATGAAAATTGTTTTGGCGATGGAATTAAGGATACCTTTGACTAAAAATTTCAAACCCTTAACTAATACAGCTAGCCCTTTGAGATTTATACCATGGATGTAACTTAGTACAAATATGATATAGTCCAAATTTTGTCAATTTCGCTTTGATAGTTCCGAAAATATGGTCAAGTTTATTTATTTTTGGTTACGTCACCTAAAAAGTCCCTTGCAACAAACTAATTTTAGTCTACTATTTTAACAGCAGGTTCCCAATACATCTAGTTTTTAATTTGCCTGAAGTTTCTCTGTGTCTCAATAACTTTAGGCTCCAGAAATTTTTAAAGCAATGAATATGGCTTTCTTGCCCACAATTTGAAATTTTTGTGTTTTGAAGTAACGAAAGTATGCTTAAAATGCATTTCACAATAAAACCAAGTGCACTTTCTATTCACTGTGTCTCTATGAACATGTGTAGCAAATTTCATTAGTCTTAACACTAAAGCTGCGACGCAAGGAGAATTTTAAATGATGAAAAATGATGAAATTTTCAATAACGAGAAAATAAGGATAATGAATTAGAACTCATATCTAACACCAGCATTCACGTAACCTTCAAACTAGATTAGAGCATTTAAAAATGGCTTGCGGATGCTATCTAAGCATTCTTTGGATTCAGGAAGGCTCACACTAAAACTAAAGACTAAAAAGAGTAAAAGGTAATTTTTTGAAAACGTTCGTGAGATTTTAGTCGTATATTTCCTTAACTGCTGGCACTTTAAAATCAAATTTGCACCTTTCTCTGTTATTTGAGATTCTTTTAAAAATCATGGTGCACTGTATAAACAACCTGTCGTGTTTGACTATGTAAGACATTCAATTAAAAGTTACACTAAGAATTAAAATATCCTAGGCATGTTTGATTAAAAATTTATTCTTGAATGCTCTAGGAGTAACCTCTGGACCCTGCTTCATTTTGGATAAATGTTACATAACTGTAAGAGAAGAGACCAAATCATACTAAACATGGAGTCAATTCCTCTCAATTTCTATGGAGATAACTATTTTCAAGGTAGGGTAAAGGGAGGTATTTTGATAACATAGGCAATTTCGTGATGCTTTTTCGAAGGGATGTCGCAGAGAAACGTGTTGGTGTTAACGCACCTGCCGATAGCTCTTGAGCTCTAGGAACAAATATGTCAACTACCAACAGTGAAAGACGAGTTAACACGAACTGGTGTCCCTGTGAAGGAGGAAAGGATAAAACTTTCGAACTATCTGTATAATATGTTTCTGCATCTCTTTCCTGCATATTTGTGTTTTCAAAATATATTTCTTGGTATTTTAGTCAAGCTCATGTGTTACATTCTCATACTTTCTTCTGTTCATCACGGCTTACTTGTCTCACTCATCTACAAATTATTTCTTTAAAAGTATTTATTTCAAGTTAGTTGAAGTAAAACATTTGCACAATTATGCGTTTGTTTCCAGATATGAATGGACATGTAAGTCAAAAGGGCCATTATGACTTCAAAAGTGAGTCTATAATAACATATATAGTCTTGAGAATCTCCCCACCAAATTTCAGAGTTCAATTATTACTTCAAGTTTTAATTGTTAAAGAGCCACAACATATGCTGCGCCACCTTTTACAACATGGTGGGCGCTAGCAGCTTTTCTGTCTATTTTGGCATGTAAAAGCTCCGAAGTGCCATAGTTTGATCAGCAGGCTGTGCGCAGGTTTACCAACACTTTTTTTTCAGCAACATTACATTGTTTATGAATGGAAAAACGTGTTGCGCCTAATTTAAATTTGGTTTCCTGTTGGCCAGTGACTATTACAGTTTCATACGTTGCCAAGTTCAACATTACTCGTTTTAGCAGCAGAGCGTTCAGAAAGTTGAAGAACGACTACTTAAACACTAGACGGGAACATGTGGGTGTAGGGGTTAGGAGTGAACTTACTACTTCTACCACAGAGGAATTGAACAGTTATAAAAGAAAAATTTGAAAAGGAGTTGGTAGGGCCGTATCTGAGTACGACAAACATTATACAGGATTTACATTAATTAATATATCAGTTCTCTCCTGTAGAATAAATAATGAGGTACTGTTTATGCAAAATAACTAAAGACATGCTTCGCAAACTTAAAAGCTTGTTTTTCTCAGTTTACAATTTTCAATATATAAGGAAAATTTTCTTAAAAAGTACTACAGATAAATAAATGAAACTCGGAATAACTTTTCCTCAGTAATTACTAAACAATTCACAGCAGATTTTCCCTAAATGCTTATTTAAGAATTTTGGTTTGGTTACACAAATTATATCTTTCCCTTTGACGCAAAAATTAAAACTACTTTTATATAAGTAATTACTGAAGGAAACCTTTCCTGCAGGGATTTGCTAGATATGATCCAAATAAACTATGCACAAAGATTCAATTCCACATCTCAAATGCTCATTAAGAAAATGTTGCATAAGTTGTGTCAGGTTGGGTTTTGGTGCTTCTCCTTGTAAAAGAAACAAGGTCACTAAAACCCACTGTAATTAATAACGCTGCCAAGTTTCAAGTCAGGAACTACAATAGTTTAAATTCTATGGCTAGTTAAATATTTCTGTGCATTTTGTCCCTTTATCACCATAAAGATGATACAGGAAGCTGAAACGATAGTCTTATTCTTCAAAAATCGAGTCTTATACATGCTGGCTTTGAAATGCTGCTTTTGACATGGCAGTAGAAAGCAACCACAACTCAAAAAATGTAGAAAATGAACATTCAGACCAATAGCGATCTTGAAAACGGTTAATTTAACAAATCACTTTATGAAATATATGTGCATTATCAAAACAATTACAAATACGTTCTTGATTTCTGTGCCGTAAGCTTTTCTCTCTTCTTCCTTCTCCTCCCACCCCTCTCACTGTTACACCCATCGACAATCATGTGACAGTTTAAATTAAATTCGGAAAAGGTGTTTTTAAAAAACCAAAATTGTTCAAAATTTTTCACATAAGAATTAGTCTGTAGTAGGTAATTTTCTTTAAAATATCCCTGGCACATATTTGGAAGGCGCTGAACTTCAATAGTAACCTTCGCATTCATTCAAAGTTTCTTAACATAAACACAAATTTTTGGTAATTTTTTGTGTGTTTATGTACCTGAAAACATATTTTAGGTGAGGTCTCTATACCATACTTTTTGGATGAAATGCATAGGAGTATTTTTATGATAGATCTGTACATTCCTTTTATATGTTCATTTTCTGCTTAAATCTGTGTACTAATGAGAGATACTGTATAATCCCTTTTTCTGTTTTGTCCTCTTATCTGTTCTCCCAGCCTTTTGGCTCTTTGAGATGTGTCCTTATATCTTAAACTACTTATTTTTTATTTTTGAGTTTACGTCCTCCACGTTAAATCATATCGGACGATGAATGGAAATGGGTGAAATGATGTTCACATGAGCCCAGGGTCCACAGAGCTTAAGAATTACCCGACATTCGTCTTTTTAAGATAAGGAAAATCCCCGGAAAAAACTTATCCAGGTAACTCACCCTGACCGAGATGCGAACTCGGGACCTCTTGAGCGTAAGGCAGACACGCTGCCACCACGCTACAGAGGCGGGACTAAACTAATTCTCGTCCCCATTTCCTGTCGACATTTTGCCACTGTATGAAGTAGAGAAAGTAATGGCTACTGTAATTTTGTGAAGTGATGTAGAATTCTAGAGTAACTATCCTCTTATCTGAACCTTCTATACAGCGACGTAAATATTTTATTTCATTTTTCATTTATTTCTAAAAAGCTGCCAGGCTAGGCAGTATTTATTAAGTGAATGCCACCGAAAACGGACACATTTGATATGTACAAACTACGGGCTGAGAGAATTATCCTCCAGTGGATTTATTTGCGATAAATACCCTGCAAACTGATGTAAAATGCTTCAAAACACCTACAGGCTTTAATGTGATTTCTGGAAAAAATAAATAAATCTGATACAGATTATCAGTAAATATTAACACAATTAAACTGTCATGCTGCGTTAAAATAATTTTAAGTAAGAGTAAACTGAACATCAACGCCCTCAATAAATCCGTTTGAACAGCTTTCCAATAACTTGTTTAAATATAACAGCAGCAGCAAAAAACAGGGTGAGTGTGTGTGGTAGCGGAAATGAAATTTTTGCGTGAAAATGGACAACTGCCGTAACATTAAATAATCCCTTTGAAATCATACGAGGGATGTCAACATACCACACATCCTCTGCGAGAAGCCTTGTAGCGGGCTGGGTTTACTTCCTAATGTGCCCTACGTCATAGATTTGCTTAGATTTTAATAAACCATTAGAGCAACAGAAGGTATCTCTTAACGGAGCTCAGAAAATTGTTTCAAGAGACACTTCTAATGGAGATTTATTATTATCTGTCAAATAATATTGTTTAAAAAATGTTAATACAAACCTTCAATGAAGTACTCCAATAATCACGTAATTCTCTACTATGGTCAATTTTATAATTAAACTGATTTTACAAGTACGTGTATACAGCAGTAAAATGAAACCGTCTCTCTTTCACAAAGTGGGTAAGATATTCTGATGTTTATAGCTGAACCTAATCAATCGAGTTCTATTGGGTGGAAGCGGAGTAACAAACGAACTCTACTCGAGCCAATGAGGGATGTGGTGGATATTCAGCACCTTTTATCCACTTCCAAGATATTCCTGTTTTTTTTTTCAGTGTATCAATACTGTGACTTCGTGGGTTGGTAGAATCAAAAGTGTGGTTTGTAAAATTTAGAAAACTCTTTATGGTAGTAAACAGAAGCTTTGTACAACCCTTGCAGCAGCAAAGAGACGTGACATTGACATACATCATTCTTCAAGGTCGTCTCTTTACTCCACCACACGTGAACAAAGAAAAGATTCAACTGCAGTACATCACACAACTCAACTCCACTGCACAGCTGCAACTGACTGCTTCTCACATTTTGCCGTTATTTATATTTCCCAGTAGACCATTCAGTAACAATCGCGATGACATCAGAAAAACGAAAAATTCCAAACTTCTCTCTGTCTGTCTCTCTCTCTCTCTCTCTCTCTCTCTCTCTCTCTCTCTCTCTCTCTCTCTCTCTCTCTCTCTCTCTCTCTCTCTCTCTCTCTCTCTCTCTCTCTCTCTCTCTCTCTCTCTCTCTCTCTCTCTCTCTCTCTCTCTCTCTCTCTCTCTCGGTAAGTGTCCAGCTCTGCGCACCACTATCTATCTCTTTCTTTCCTACCCACGCGCGTCCGGCACTGGCTTGTCGCAGCTCCAGCACAACAATGCAATCGGTCACAATATATATATTTTTTTCAAAACACTATAGTTAGTTATTTCTCGCAAGTCATGGAAACAGATAAGATTTATTGCTCAACATGTGTCAAATTTTCTAAACATAGATCCATCGATTGAGTTTGTATTGTGACTGTGGGTTCGTAGAATTAAAAATCCAAGTTGCAGATATGGTAAATGTTCTCTATTTCCGTAGAAATACACTGTTCAATTCTCACGTAACAACTTTACGTCACATACACAACACAATCACCAAGGTTGATGACCACAACAGCGTTCTGATTACACCATTTTACATCAGCTCTCGTTACATCTTTTCACGACTACTGCTCTGTTTTTTTTCGACTCCTCTGGCGTGTCATAATCTCTTATATATTCCACCATTGATAATTTATAGACTGTTCTAAAACAAACCAGAAACCGAATAATCTCTTTCAATAAAGAAGTCACTGGAAATTTCCATTTACCTTACTTACCTGTGTCGGTAAGTCTTTTATCTCCGCTATCTTTATTTGTCGGCTCTTTGTGTACACAACCCGCCCTATCGTAGATAATGGGTTAGCGACAGTATAATAGAACTAGCTATGAAACTTTGTTTCTATCTACATGATGTGTATATAGGAGAATAAGTGTTTATAAATGGTTCTTTAATATACATCCAACTGTGTACCATATGTTGCTTTTCTCTTGTTCAACAACTTTCCCTACAAACACATTACACAATTTATTAACTGACGAAATAAACAGCTACTGCCAGGATAGACCATCCCTTGTATTCACACTTCCACGTGACTTGCTGGTAGCCTGGGGTCATTAACCTTTGCTAAATACAATCGAATTGTTACATATTGAAATACGTAATGAACCTTTTGGAGAGGCAAGGATAAACAGGACATTTGCAATTGAAGCACTCAGATTCAGAAGTTTTTAAATCAATGTTTTTGAGAAATCCCGTTAAACACACAATAAGCACTCTGAATACCAGTTCTGTAACAGTGCTAAAAGATTTGCAGATCAGAAAAAGTTAGGTTGAACATATTATGATTCTGGCATGTTGGAAGGGCATCAATTTCAGAAATAAAACTTAACTCAGCCCGGGCCCAAATGACCTTGCTGTCGACGGGCCCTAAAACACCACACACTCACTCACTCGTCAGCCTTTTCGAGTTAGATGTTGTCAAGTCAAGTATTTGCCGCATTAGTTTTTTGGTGGTGCGGCTACACTGTGCCACAGAAGTTCTTTGATATCAGCTGTTGATACCATTTAGATTAGACATTTAGATATTAGAGATTTCTAAACATTCCTCAAGTGCACTTTAAAAAGGTTTATCTGTACTTCCCAGTACCAGAGCAGTCTTTCATGCCTACTAACAGAATTTTTAACAATATTGAGAAGAAACGATCAATGGATGAGGTCTTAGTCCCTTCCACATGGGTGAAACTGATCAAAGATTCGCTACAGAAGAAGCCCATTGATGTTGACCATGTCAAACGTCCACTGACCGATAACGGGGAACATGATGGCACTCCAGGTGAAGTTTTTGACTTCAAAGCTGCCCTCAACCATGTCCTTATATGCAGTATTCCTGAATTTACTTTAAACCAAGGTGCGCATTTCCAAAGAGGATGTGTACCAGAAGTTCATCACACAATGTCTTGCACACTTTATCGTCCCCAGTCCCCCGAGGAGAGTAGTAAGTTTCCCAGCCTTACACAAGGCATGCGATACTGCGAAAAGCACACCAGATAGGCTTCGGAACATTAAGAAGACAATATATTACGATGTTCGTTCACTGCTGGAACATGTCACTCTGCTAGAAGGTACCACATTTTATGACACGAAGTCATATGGAAGTGATGTGCAAGATGATTTAGTAGAGATGGAGTGATGTTTTGATGACAATGTTATATGACAGGATTACTCCATAAAAGACCTGTATTGGTGAAAATAAAGTAATAGTTTATCCACGACTACATATTATAATATTATTTAATGGAAAAGCTCTAGCATTAAGAATCAGAAGCTGTTAAGTCAAGTGACATAACAACTGTTCATCCATTTTAAATTAAAAGTTATTAAGTCCTAATAGTAAAATATCCTGTCACACATGCTACATAGGCCAAACTGGGAGACACTTCAACATAGTACCTTGTACCTCCAAACAGAGGATCACATAAAATTCTTTTATTTTTATTATTATTCTGGTATTTAAAATTACTTTTTAAAACTTTGAGCGGCTCTCCTGCACAATTTCGAAACTGTGACTTAGAAACTTCTGCTTCTGGCCGCTTCAGTTAGCATACTTCTCATTTCTTACTCTATGAAATTGTGAGTTGTAAATACCAGAAATAATGAATTTTCGCTTACGTATAAGCCGTGACTAATTCAGCAGGAAAATAAACACTCGTGGCACGAGGTGCCAGAGTACTTGCAGCTATTAACCAAGCTAAAAATCGCCCGCCTCGGTAGCGTATATGGTAGCTTGTCAGCCTCACGTTCAAGAGATCCCGAGTTCGAATCTCGGTCAGAGTGAGTTAACCGGGTACGATTTTTCCAGGGTTTTCCCTTATCCTGAAATACAAATGTCGGATAACTTTAAGCTCTATGTACCCTGGACTCATTTGAGCTTCATTTAACCCATTCCATTCGTCGTCCGATATGACTTAACGTTGCGGGACGTATATTATATAAAAAGCTAAACATATGCCACACTTTTAGATAAAATCATTGCTCCTCAAAATAAGTAGTGTTCAGTATGTAATTGTGATCGTTAGGCTGCAGATTTCGCAAGCAGTTTGCTTCAATTGTCTACAGACATCTTTAGATCCGTCGCGCAAAATTTAAACAGTCGTGGATACGAACTACAAGTAAGGAGACGGCACGATCACCTGACTGCTGCAACACACAGTCGCGCGAATAAACAACTACACTAACCACAGCATGGCAATGCTACCAACTAAGAAACATGCTGCCTCATGTTTACATATTTCCTATTACCTTATGCAATATATGCAGTGCAAACAATCTTTACTACACGGACGTATTCTATTCAATATTTATTTTATCTTTACAATACTTAGAACACAAAACTGTACGACGGATGATCAACAGACAGACTGTTTCTTTCACAGATGTTTATTATTGCAATTCAATCTTTACATGATCTTTTTCAAAGTAGTCACATCCTACTTCAATGCACTTTTTATAGCATCTTTTCCAGTCCTTGAATACCTGCTGCAGGCCATACTTTATCAGGTCCATGAGAATTTCCTCACTTTTCTTGAGCATTGCTTCAGAGTTCTCAAATAGAATACCCCTTAAGCTTTGCATTTAGTGATGTGAATAAAGAAAAGTCACACAGGGTGCAAAATCGGGGCTATAAGGTGGATGCGGTAAACAGGTAATGTTGAATCGATCCAGAAACTACATGACGATTTGCGACGTGAGGCCGTGCATTGTCATGGTGAAGTCGCCACCCAGTCCGAGAAAGCTCTGGTCGTTTCTTTGCAATGTGCTTCCTCAGTGTAGCCAATACTGACGTGCAGTATGCTGCTGTAACAGTAGTGTGAGGGGGAACTGCATGCCGGTAAATCATTCCATTATAGTCAAAAAATGTGATCACCATCACTTTCCCTGCAGATAGAACTACTTTTGCCTTTTTTGGTGTTGGAGAACCTGGCGATTTCCACATTATGCTGGCTTGTTTTCCTTCAGGATCATAATGATGAAGCCATCACTCATCACCGGTGATAATCGATTTAAAAAATGCATCCCCTCCGTCAGCAAAGAGACGCAGCACCTCACGGCTTGTCTCCATTCACACAGCCTTTTGTTCGGGAGTCATCGGACGTGGCACACAACGAGGGCAAACTCGCGTCATGTGGAGATGGTCGTGCATAATTGTAAACACACTGCCATATGAAATTCTCAACACTTCACTGAGGTTACCGATCCTCTCGGACAATCACAGCAGCTGTGTTGATGTTAACTTCAGTTACAGCAGAAGCCGAAACACCAGGCCCACCTTGCTTAATACTGACAAGTGGGCCTCCTTTGAAGTCCTTGAACCACCTAAACACTGTTGCACGAGGTAGTGTATCTTCATTGTACGCTTGCTTCAGCTTTTTCATAAGTTTCGGTGGCTATATGGTTTAAACGAAAACAGAATTTGATTGTGCTGTGCTGCTCCTCTCGCGTTACCTCCACTGTCTGATATGCGAAATGCACGTAGGGTCTACAAAATAGAGCATTACTACCAACCTACCAATATGAGAGTGCTGCCGCCTACCGCTCTTTTCAAATATTTATGTTTCAGATACGAAACTATCACGGAAGCTACAGGAAAAAATCAGTCTCAATCTTTGTTGATCATCCCTTGTATAATTTGAACACGATTATCCTTTTAAAATAGAATGCATTTATACATTTTAATATGCAGGCTATGCATTTTCAAGAGTACTTATAGCTTGTATTTTTAGTGGTACAATCCCACATAAACTGTAGGTTTTTACTGTTAGTTGCTCCTGTGCATGATCTACTGCAGTGGATCACCATGTACATTTTGAACTTGAAGGTGAATCTTTTGCGATTAGCATTAGGACATTCCTTATAGTGTAAAAAAATGCATTCTATGTTGCTAGACGTGACATATATTTATTGTGCAGATTCCAAAATTTTACAATTTACAACTTTTGTTGGATACCTTTATTTGTCATTACCTTGTTGCTACCTTGGTTTGCATAACACTCTGGTCTTTTGCTCTGCCAGGTAGCTCTTAACCCGCATACCTTCTTGATTACTTAATTAGACCCATTCTTCCCCCACCTTTTCCTTTCTTACATTTTTTTTACATTTCTGGCCCACTTTTCTTTTACTTTCTTCAAGAACTCACCAATACTTCTTACCTTCTTTTCCTCCTTTCCCGTTAACATTTTTATAACTACTATCCTCTTCTCTACTTTCTACCATTTTTCTTCCCAAACCCTTTTTCTCCATATTGCAACCTCATCGCATTCTGTTACATAGTGTTCAGAAATTCCTTTTTTCCCTAACTCGTATCCATCTTTGAAATATTATTTCTGTACTCATCCATGCTAACCCTTCCCTCTCTTGCCTATTGCAGTAATCTACATATTCTTCTCGTCCCCAATTTCTTTTTATTTGCTTGTAGCATTGTAATGATTCCATATTTTCTATACTTCCCCATATTTCCTGTCTTTCTATATCATCTGTTCTGAATTTTCTAGTTTACCCACATTGCATGTATTCCTTTCCTCTAATCTCCATATATCTACCATTCCTATTTTTTCCATAATTTCTCCTATCTCTGCCCACCAACTATTTGAGTTCTCTGATATTTTCTGCTCTCTCATGCATAATTTCATAATTTCCCCTTCTTTAACCAAACAACTATACCAAAATTTTATTATTCTTTCCATTATTATTCCATTTCTTCTTGTCTTTCCTAAATCTACTAAAGCAACTTCCCTAGTTGCTGATCTTGGTAAGGCTAGTAGGTCCTTACAAAACCTTCTGTAGCTTTGGTCCACCGTTTTGTTTACCTCTATGGCCCCCCCCCCATATCTCCACTGCATACAACATTTTGTATTCAACTAGTGCTTCGTACATTCTTTCTAACCATTTGGTTGCCATTTCTAGTTTATATTTGCATATTGTTATTCCATTCATTGCTGCCGTTCCTTTTGATTCAACTTTTCTCCTGTGTGCTCCCCACTTTCCATTGTTATTCAACCTTACTCGTATCCAAATTCATTTACTTCTACCCTTTTGCCATTTAGTACTCACTTTTCATCTTTTTTTAGTTTAACTCCCTTCTTGAAGACCATAACTTTCGACTAATTTATGCTTATTTTTATTTCCACTCTTCACAAAATTTCTGGATTTCATTTATTGCCTTCTGCAATCCTATCGCTATAGATCCTACCATTAAGTCATCCGCATATAGCAGTCCAGGAAAGCGATATTTGACGTCAGTTTCACCATAGAAGAGAACAGGACAGGGTGCAATTTATTTACGCACAGACTGTACAGGAGTGGAGGCAGAGGTGGAACGTCTTGACGGCACTACCTAGAGTCCAGTTGTAGCGCAACCTAATTTCCGTTCGCTCTGACGTTAGCGCCTACGAAATACTCAGCCTAGTGATCATTAAACTATTATGAGTTACTAATACAACTATTAGCTTTATACCTCTAAAGCGTATAAAAATAAACTTTTGCATGAATAATTTGTGGAAAGTTTATAAAAAATACAGAAGTTAGAAAAAGTCAGTAATGCCTACTCCACATTTTTAACTAATTCCAATAAGAAGGAACCAAAATGTCACCCTAGATGCGATATAATATGTTTAGAGTTTATCTGTAATTTTTCAATGATAGCCTCCACGAAGATAGCCATGCTGTAATCTACTATCCTTATGAAGTTCACATCATCTATTCTGGTCTCTTGCGGAATGTTCAGGCTCACGTAGACGGAGAGTGAAGGCGTGTTGAGAATTGGCCAACATATTTTATGCAAATATATTCAGTTTGAGAAATTTCAGGTGGAGCGAGCCAAACTTGGTCAAAGTATTTGCGCTTCACAAGTGCCGCTAACTTGTGAGAAATCTAAGTCAACAAATTTATAGCTGCTCTGAGATAATATTTTACTTGGCACAGCGTATTCAGGGAAATGAGAGGGTTGGTTCCACCAGGAAGACGTTACACGCTTGATACGTTCACAAATTGAAATCGCTGCTGCTGTCCATTCCGAAAGCGACAGCTGGAATTCTGGAAGGCGTTATTGAAAAGAATATTAAACATCTGAGACAAGTGGAATGGGAGGAATTCACCAAGAGAATCTCGGTCTGGCTTGTTAAGCCCATTTCAGCCATTAAATAACATTGTTGCTATTATACGAAATTGCTCAATTTAACTTCGTAAAATATTTGGGATGTAAAACTCATTAAAAGATGCTAAATCAATCCTTGTAACATTTTAAAAGTCATTAAGTAGAGCGTGGAAAGAAAATCAAGTGTTTATCCTTTTACTTTCCTAGACAAATGCTTATAACAGGTAGAATAACTATCATATACCTCCCACTTTCTCCGTATTTAAAGTTTAAAAAAACCTTGAAACTAACAATTATTTTTAAGAAAAAACCGCTTTTGGTCTCTGTGTTAATGAACAATATATTCCAAAGTATGTCCAAAATTAAGTACTCAATTTCAAAATTTTCTAAAAAGTTTGACAAGATGATTTTAAAGATAATCTGCCCACTGCAATCTGCCAGTGCAATCTCAGCTATATATGGACAGTTATTTGCTATTTTTAATTCATTAACGTGGCTATTGTAATTTTTATTTCATGTCATATCTTTGTCCTTTTTGTCCATATCCTGTACAATTCTCTCCATTCAAAGTTAATGTTGTATAAAAGGGTAGAACCAGACTGAAAAATTCAATGCCATAGCCGGGATATGAACCACGGATCTTCTGGTTGTCGTCCAGCCGCTCTAACCCTTGAGCTACTATGGCCAACGTGCCAACAAGACATTAAATGTTCCAACTGACTCGTGTTTCTCCCGGTAAACCACCAGGAGTTCTCATAAACCCCTTAATGGCCACTTACTATGCTGTAAGTAATTCAAGGCCCGGGGTTTATAGTTCGGAGTACTATTAGGTACAATTAATGGAAATTAATTGTTCTTTCACACTAGCCATATGTACGACGCATTATGAAACGGTAGGGCCAGACTGAAAAATTGAATGCCATAGCCGGGATTTGAACCACGGATCTTCCGGCTGCCGTCCAGCCGCTCTAACCCTTGAACTACCATATTATGTGCCGACATGGCATTAAACTCTCCAACTGACTACCTACACACTAGTGTGAAATAACAATTCATTTCCATTAATTGTGCCTAATAGTGGTCCGAACTATAAAGCCCGGGCCTTAAAGTACTTACAGCATAGTAAGTCGCCATTAAGGTAGTTGTCTCATGTATTTATGAGAACTGTGGAAACGTAGAGTCAGACTGAAAAATTCAATGCCATAGCCGGGATTTGAACCACGGATCTTCTGGTTTCCGTCCAGCCGCACTACCATTGTGCTACTAAGGCCAACGTGCCGATATGACATTAAATTCTCCAACTGCCTCGTATTTTCCCGGTAAACCACTTAGGAGTTCCCATACACACATGAGACAACTACTTTAATGGTGACTTACATATTGTAAGTACTTTAAGGCCCGGGCTTCATATAGTACACCACTATTAGGTTAATTAATGGAAATTAATTATTCTTTCACACTGGCCGTGTGGAAACCATAAGATCCGTGATTCAAATCCCAGCTATGGCATTGAATTTTTCAGTCTGACTCTACGTTTCCACGATTTAGCCTACACACGGCCAGTGTGAAAGAAAGCCCGGGCCTTAAAGTACTTACAATATGTAAGTCGCCATTAAGGTAGTTGTCTCATGTGTGTATGGGAACTCCTAAGTGGTTTACCGGGAAAATACGAGGCAGTTGGAGAATTTAATGTCATATCGGCACGTTGGCCATAGTAGCACAATGGTAGTGCGGCTGGACGGAAACCAGAAGATCCGTGGTTCAAATCCCGGCTATGGCATTGAATTTTTCAGTCTGACTCTACGTTTCCACAATTTAGCCTACACACGGCCAGTGTGAAATAATAATTAATTTCCTTTATGAGAACTCCTAGTGGTTTACCGGGAAAAACACGAGTCAGTTGGAGAAGTTAATGTCATGTCGGCATGTTGGCCATACTAGCTCAAGGGTTAGAGTGGCTGGACGGCAACCAGAAGATCCGTGGTTCAAATCCCGGCTATTGCATTGAATTTTTCAGTCTGGCTCTGCTCTTTCATAGTGCGTCCTACATACGGCTAGTGTGAAAGAACCATCAATTTCCAGTAATGTTGTATAATTTTTCAGTGATAATAGCAAAGCAAATTTCATCTACATTTTCAGCTGTACAAAGTTTTGGATACATTAGTTGATAATGAATTGCGTTTTCCAGTGCTAGAAGATCTTAATAAATGTTTAATGTACCTCTAAAACGAGACAAAAATAGGAAAATTAAAATCCAGTACACTGGCCCATTGTTTTCAGAATTTTAATAATACTTCCGCCCCCACTTCCCTTGTACCTATACCGTATGTGAAATAAAACTCTTTCGTGATTACCTCGATTAATGTTAGGTAGATTTTTAAAAACAATGAAATGTTACATGCCTATGACTCTTTCTACTCACACATTTACGAACTATTGTTAGAAAAGCATATAATTCGCCCTAACTCTAGTTAATAGAGACGAAATGTCACTATATACTTAAACATTTCGAGTTAGGAATAAGAAGGATGAGCGAGATAAAGTTAAACTTAGATAATAATTAAAATGTGAAACGTAATCTACGACTCTCAAATTTCGTTTTCTACGTGTGACCACGAGAAAAATATTTAGTGAATGCCAATTAAAACAGCATAACTATAGTGCGATCCATATAAAACTGAACCATTTCAATAGGTCATAACCTTTGAACCAATAATAGGACACACGTGCAACTTCGGGAGAATATAATACACAATTGGGAGATTACGTTACACTATTCACACCCCAGAGAAGATATTTGAAGTGTCCTCCACCAGCATCTATACATGTTTGCACTCGTCTCACCCCATTTTCTGAAGTTTTACGGAGAGTATCCTCGCCAATGTTACTTATTTCGATTCGAATGGATTCTTTGAGAACATCAATTGTCCGTGGCCTATTTTGGTACACTCTATTTTTAGATACCCCCCACAACAAAAAATCCGGTGAGCTTAGGTCAGGGAATCTGGGGGGGGGGGGCCACAGACCTTTTGAGATTATTCGATTATTAAAGAAACTGTTTACAAGTTCCATTGTGTCAATTAGATGTATGGCACGTTGCTCCATCTTGCTGGAAATAGCCTTCTCTCAATTCGACATCATCTCCGTTTGTGTAGTAACATTTTAGCTTACATTTACCGATAAGCAAAATCGCTATGTGGAATGATAAGGCTACTCCTAGCAAATTCAGCTGATGCTTATTATATACAGTTAAATATTTAAATATATGGCATTTTAATCAAAATAAAAACTAACAAAATAATTTCCATGTAATATTTAGTTCGAGGTTCAGAGTTTCAGATGAAAATATTGTACGGTGGCAAACGTTGAACACTACTACTATATATTATTAAAAATAAAAAACTTTGAACACTACTACTATATTTTATAATTACTGACTTATTTTTGTGTAGTACTTAACACACATGCACACATACCACAGAAAGAGAAAAAAGTACAAAATATTCACAGATAATTTTTTTATCTATAAAGAATACCTTTTTCTGAATTCAGGGCGCGTTAAAGCTGTATTTATGGTAAAATCTCAACATAAAAATTTTGGATGAAATACAGCACTTCCTCTGCTTAGTACATGGCAGTGAAAGTAAAACTACTATGTGTACTTCAAGAAGTTGAGAACATGTAAACATAGAAAGCCTCATATAGAGGAGAGATGTCCTTCAAAACAATAGTTTACTTTTTGAACGTACGGTTCAGCAATTAAATCAACACTTAATGTAAAGCAGGTCTGGCAGATCTTTCTCTTTATAAATGTAAACTGAAATACTAAAGGAGGGGGTGGGGGACAGGTATGAGTGACGCGCGAAGAAACAGTGAACCTGGGTGTAGTAAAGTAGGAAGAGGACACAATAATAAGAGGGCAGAAACGAACTTTTGGGGAAGAGAGATAAGGAAAAAACTGACGAGAAGAACAGAAACAGAGAGAGAGAGAGAGAGAGAGAGAGAGAGAGAGAGAGAGAGAGAGAGAGAGAGAGAGAGAGAGAGAGAGAGAGAGAGAGAGGAGAGGAGAGGAGAGGAATCCTTGCACTTAAAGCAATAACACTGGAGTAACGGCTTTGGACTCAAGTTCGGAAGGTGCTGGATTCAATTCTGGTTGTCAAACAATCTAACCACTTTTTGTTAATTTTATAAACGGTGGCTGCACGGCGAACCCTGGCGCCGAGATGAATGTTCAAGTTAGGGAACCTCACTCTGGCTCGCGCTCCTAGCCAGGGTACCGGAATGTCTGTAGGAGGCTCGAATATCATCCCTTCCTCCCAGGTGTATGACATGCCATAGCCTATCTACTGGTTTCGTGCGGAATCCCTTCTGCTTCTAGTCCAATCCAACGCAATAAAATGACTAACCGTTGTTTCACATAAGCTTGCCCCGTATCTCTTAATGGTCACGTGACCTAGTCCCCGCTCATTGGCTGCTGTTGTAGTATAGACTGTTGTACGGTAAAAATTACTTCGTTATTCAACATGGTGATATATCTTTATATGCAGGGAGAGAATTGCCAAATTTATATTTTCGTAACCGCTTGAAATAAATATATTACGCAACAGAGTTGATTTATCTGAAATGCATATTAATTCTTAAACGAAGTAAAGAGGAGGTTCCTTTGATCTCAAGCACGTGTTTCACATGGCACGATAGCACGTGATTTAGCGGTAGTAATGACATTTGTTTATATGACTTATCACTGACCTTGTTTTGAACTGGATTAGTCATATATCACCATTCGAAGGTGTGTTGTGCCGAGTGCGAGAGCTAAATTATTTTATTGATCGTTCGTTGCGCGTGTACTTATTATATGTATAATGACAGAGTGTACCGCCGGTTTTTCGCTGAAGTATCGCAAGGGAAAATCTTTACAAAGCGGCGAAAAGAGAATTGTGGTGCATGCACAGAGAAGAATCCGTCTTTGTCAGTGAGAGAAGACGAACAGCTGTGCTCTGAACTTCAGGTGTGAGTCTTAGATCCGTAGGAACCTCGCGACGTGAAATTGAGACAACAGGAAAACGTACTACTCCAGGGGCGATATTGCTCTATGGCGAAGATGTTATTTAGGGACAGTCAGACTGTACCGAGATACAAATCGCAAAATATACTACCTTGACGAAACTTGGGTGAATGAAGGACACACGACAAGTATGGCGTGACACGACTTTTAAGACTGAAAGACAATCATTTTTGCAAGGTATGTGTGCTGGTTTTAAAAAATCCCTGTGAAAAAGGCCGAAGGCCTTTCATTATAAACTTGTTTGCTTCATTGCTCATTTATTCAGCTTCAACTTCCTCAGTTTCATTTGCATGCCTTCCTATTCTTATTTGTATGATTTTATCTATCTTCCTGGAAATTATTATGACGTTTACTGCAGGTTTAAATGTGACGGGAAGGCACCGCCTATGGCCTATGGTGCGAAAGCATTAGCCAATTAGAGTGAGGGGGAGGGTAGTTGTATGCGGAGTGATACATGTCAGCGGGGCAAGGTTATATGAGACAGAGATTAGAAGGAAGTTTGAGGACGTCGATTAAGTCAGTAGAGATTTTATTAGAAGAAACAGAATAGCACTATTATATTTGTTATAGCTTATTTTGCCCTATCCGTGCTTACCATAGGAAATATTGAATCAGAAAAGCATATCCCACAATCGGATGTCGAATCACGAATCAAGATATTCTTACGGCTCAAGCTGCCATAGCCAATGTTCGCACAGGGTTAAATACAGATAAAGCTCACCGGAATACCTGAATCAGATTGAACGATTTAATGTTTACATGGTATCTCCCCATGGAAGCTTATACGATTAGAGCATTGACGCAGCGACAGGGATAAGTGGTTCGAGTTCCCGGATTGAACTGCTACGCAAATTCAACTTTGCAATACTTACCACTGTTTTTATAAAATAACGTAAGACATTCTATGTCAGCTTTTAAATTATGCTCTCTCACTCTTCTTCCTCAACCTCTCTAGAAAACCTCCTCTTCCTTTTTATACTCAGGGCACAAATTATGTATTTTCGTGAAAAATAAACATGATCCCGGTTGGGTTGAATGCAGTTACTTCTGATTCCATATCAGTGAAAATAAACATACATCTTTTATGTATGGTGAAAACTAACTACAGAGTGAGATACATCAGGATAGCATCTATGGCTGGTGTTTCATAGATCTTGGTTTAAATACCATTTATTGCCAATAAACTACGTTTTGTGGTTTCCTTAATTTTCAGTTAAGTACTAAATTGAATATTCAATATAACGTCCTGAATATTCATCGATAGAACAAAGATAAACAAAAACAAAACTGCAGGGAGGCAACTACGCAACTAAATCAACTATCCATCGTTACAATGCCTGATTACATGTATACTCAACACAAACCCAATAGCAACTACATGTAACACGAAAATGACTGCAAAAGTAGGGTTATGTGTGCGACGTACATAAATAAATCAACAAACGTACAAGAAACGTCACGAGGTGTCCAAGTTAATAAGAAATAAATTGCATAACTAAGTGCTAACCTTTCCAATAAAACAGTATAAAATGGAGGCATTATTTTAAACCTTAACTCCTCTTTTCAGGAATGCGTTACCTCTGGAATGGCTGGTACTTGCAACTAAGAATGCAACATCAAAGCAGTGCATTCTCTAACAAAGGGAAACTCAAAGACAAATGAGCGTCTGTAAGGTGCAGTCTACTCCAGATAAATATTTGTTACCTAGAGACAAATGAATGAAGGATAGAAGCACTTCGACCATGCGTGGAATTATCATTTCTTTCTTCTGGCTGAGAGCGAGTAAGGCATTCTTGGCTCGGTGCCGGACAATTCAATTTGGCTGGCTGCCCCTCCTCTCTCTTTTATTTCTCTCAATGTTGACATTCCAGGTTCCCTTTGAAAGATGTCCTATTTCAGCTATTTCTACACCAAGCTATTTTAAATATTTCCTGCCGTGTGTCTGTGATGTCAGTTTGTCAATAAATGGAAGGAAACTGTTACTTCTCGGGTTGTTACTGTATTAGATTGGTTGGCGCTTCCGATCTCTGTTCTTAGTGTTTGCCATAGAGAAAGTAAAAACATACCTGGAATGCTCGGTGGCATAGCTAATTTAATGATTAGACTGACATCGCAACTAACGTGTGGGTAACAATAAAGTGGAACCACCTACTACCACATGATTTACTCCACATGTTATAATGTCCTTGATTGGATAGGAAGACTGGAATTGATTGTGATTTGATAGAAGTAGGGTAGCAACGATCTCTTCTGCAGTCAATGAAGGATACATTTGTACAATTCTTTGAATAAACTGCGAACTGAAGCTCATTAAGTCGATATCCTCATCATCATCGTCACCATCATCACTCCATAGCAAGCCTCGGTAGCGTAGATGGTAGTGTGTCTGCCTCATGATCAAGAAGTCCCGAATTCGAATCTCGGTCAGGGTGAGTTATCTGGATGTTTTTTTTCGGGATTTTTCCTTATCCTGATAGACGAATGCCAGGTAGCTCTAAGCTCCATGGAACCCGGACTCATTTGGGCATCGTTTCACCTATTTCATTCATCGTCCGATGTGACTTAACGTTGGAGGACGTAAAATAAAACAAAAAAATCACTCCATGAATTAGACATTGCCTGTTCCGCTTTTTCATAGAGTCTCTCGAAGCCTATTCCGGTCTGCCCACATCCCCTCTCTCTGCTGGTTTGTAATTTAGCAGTATTTTCATAGTCCATTCTTTCCACATGCAACAGTCATTTATTTCTGCAGTGTTTTATTTCTTCGTTTATAGATTTCACTTTCAGCTCTGTTCTTATATTCTTATTTATGTAGTCTAATTTTGTACATCCTTTAGATCATCTGGAGTATATCATTTCTGTTTCTTGTATCTTTTTTCTATCTTATTTGCCATAACTTAGGCTTCCCTTCCACATAAAAGCACTGGCTTTACGATCCTTTTTATAAAATTTAATTCTTGTATCTTTTTTGTTTTATTTCTTAAAGCGTTGGGTAATGTTCCGCATATAGTTTGGAATTTTGACAGTTTCTTTCTGTGAGCCTATTTCACATCCAAGGTTTATGAAATTTGTGAGCTGTTCTAAAGGCTGATCATCTAAAGTATTTTAGATTTGTTTGCTGCTTAACCCAAAAATCCATTATATTTGTTTCTAATTTAGAAATATTAGAATCAAAGTTCTGATATATATATATATATATATATATATATATATATATATATATATATATATATATATAAGTCATAACGGACGATGAATGGAATGGATGAAATGATGCTCAATTGAGCCCAGGGTTCATAGAGCTTAGAGTTACCCGACATTCGTCTTTCAGGATAAGGGAAATCCCTGGGAAAAACCTTACTTGTTGCACTAGTAACGATTCCTTGGACGCTATGCCTAGGGATAACTGCATATGCATGGCATATAATGGCAGCTGTACTATTTTTCATCGAGTACTGCACTGCAGGTATATTGCGTAGTCCCAGAAATGGGAGCATATAAGGTTAAGCATTAGAAGTATTTAGACGCAGGAGCAATCAGTAACTGTGATATTTGTGCTCCCAACGTGACCCCTGGGAGAAAGGAACGAAGGGGACCAGATCTGGACTATGTGTGATAGCAACGCTCCTAATGGTTCCGACATGACACCAATCCTGATTACTGCGAGCTCTGCCTTAGCCACTAGCAACCTTACGGTTCTGGGAATAGACGATATCCTCCAGAAGGAAGGGGGCTTCAGCATTCCCTACAAATAGCAGGAGAATCTTTCCATAGCGAAAATTCCCCTACCGTGTGAAACTCCAGTAACTCTTAAATGGATGAGGTGAAACAAGCAAAAAATGTGTTCAGGAAATAATAGAATAAGTCACCTTACGAGGGGAACCAATATTATATAACTACCGATCCGGTGAAATCACGAAAATATTTCATAGTCGAAATTGCCTGATCGATTGAATTGGAATCCAGGACACTTGAAATACTAAGTCTCATATTATCGTGCAGCTATATATTACATACAGAAATTACGAGGGAAGTTCAATAAAGAATTATCACAATTTTTTTACAACGTATCTTTACTCATCCATTTTGATGGTCCTTCTCAAAATAATCTCCCGGAATGTTATGCACATGTCCCAGGGCTTCTGCCAGTCTTCAAAGACATTCTGGAAACCATTTTTTGAGAGATCCTTCAAAATCACCTCCGCAGCCTTCACTTGCTTCTGATGATGGATAATGCCTCCCACCAAAGCCTTTCTTCAAGTTAGGGAGAAGAAAAGGTCACATGGGGCTAAGTCAGGACTAAATCCGGAGGGTAAGGGATGCACTTCACGTTGATTTTTGCAAGATATTCAGCAATAACATTAGCAATATGCGGCTGCGAATTATCGTGGTGCAACATCCAGCCTGCTTCACGGAAACATAGTCTTCTGCTCCTGATATGGACTTGCAATGTTTTCAGGACATTTCTGTAGTATTGTCCACTTACTGATGTGTGGGAAATGCCCAAAGTGTGGAAAAGAGAATAGAGATTGGCTTAGTGTACTATATTGCAAACAAAGATATGGAGAGAACAAATTTGGCAACAAAAGTGGGAGAGTTTTAGGGATGGGGGAGGTATTAATAATAAAGAAAATGTTATTGGTAATAGGAGAAAAGAATGTAAGAAATATAGGTGAATCTGGGGAAAGTTAGAGAGACAAGGTTAAGATTGATGAAGAATAAATAACAATTAAGGGCTGGAAAACTAGAACGAGGGATACAAAGGAGAGGAGGGTCATCAATACACGGAAAACCAGGGGTTATGTGTATTGAGACCGAGACTCGAGGCAAGCAGGTAGGAAGGGTATGTTAGATGTGAGTAAGTCACATTGTTATTGTGTGAAAGAAATGTTACAAATGTCAATGTATCAATGAAATTGTATGTAGAAGAAAGATGAGAAATAAATACAAATATTAGCAAAAAAATACTGATGTGTGTAGGTACAATATGCTGATAAACCATTCCATGAATATCAAAGAATGAGATGATCATAACTTTTCCATCAGAAGCAAGCACTTTTGCTTTTTTGGGGTTGGTGACGGAGATTTGCACACTGAGCTTTGCTGTTAGCTCTCAGGATCAAAATGATGTAGCCAAGTTTCATCAGCAGTGATACGTTTGAAAGTAACTCCTGATCTTCTTCTAACATCAACTTTAACTGCATGCAGACCTGCATGCAAATGTCATATGTTCGGGAATCGGCAGTCTTCGAACCCATCGCGCACAAACACATCTCATGTGTAATGTTTCTGTCACCAACGTGTCGATGGCATGTAATGAAATGTTCAGTACTTCAGAAAGTGATTTTAAGGTAATTCGCCGATCCTCTCTCACAATAACAGCAGTTTTGATGTTTACTTCCGTAAGAGCAGTAACTGGAGCACCGGGTTCACTTTCCTTTGAAATTGATTGTCTAGCCTCTTTAAACATTTTAAACCATCTTCGAGCTGTGCTGTAGGGAAGAAGGGACTCTCCGCAGGCCTCCTGTAACATTGTATAGGTCTCAACTGAAGATTTGTTGAGACGAAAGCAGAATGTCAAAGCCGAATATTGTTCCTCGCCTGTTACCTCCATTGCAGCGGTAGGTGATACTGAATATGTCTGAACTTGCGTGGTTGTCACAGACGGGAGCCAGTAGTACCAACAATGAAACTACTACGACGTGTTTATTTCACATTAAGCTAACAGATCTTAATAAGACTGAATTTTAGTGCGAAAAATTATGACCGTAAAAATTTTTGATCATTCTTTATTGAACAGCCCACGTATAATTGACGCTTACACAGTGCCACAGTTGACTTGAATGCAGCTTCAATAGGCTTTGCATTTGGAAGACGGCATTTACAAACACTTATTGTAATCGGATTGCAAGACGAGAGTGAGCGGGCCACTTAATGGTGTGATATAGAAACACTTAGTGCGACAACGTAATAAAATAAAGGGGAGCTGACAGGTGTCCGGTCACCTGTCTAGCTGTCCAAACGGTAAGGCTTCACGTCACTCAGTCTGTCTATCTCGCACTCTCTTACAAAACCACACCGTCATTATTTATTTCACACCGAGCTGTTTGGTACCTGGAAACATCGGCTAGTGAAACCGCACAACGTACACATGCTGCAACTTGCATGGCGTGTCTCTGCTTCCACTGTACTTTCCAAAAATAAAACGGAAATAACTCTGAACAATCACCATATATTTACCAACATATAGTTAACATTTTTTAATATATAACCTTAAGGAAATGTTATAATTACCATTTTCTTTTTGTTTAATTTATACCTTGTCTTTAATTTCAATGGCATATCGGCGATGGACAATAATGGGAAACCTTATAAGATGTATTTTTTATCTTTGTGTTTTTTGTACATTAGATCATAAAAAAGCATTCACTCTCATTCATATTTACCGACTCTAGGGTGGATAGAGAAAAATTCCCACCCGCTATCCAAGAATCGAACACGGCATCCCTGGCACTGCAGGCAGTTGCTTCACCAACTAACTACGAAAACAGCAAGCTTATGACTTAAGGTGAGATTAAAAGTTCCTGTTGCAATATTAAATTTCTAAGTTCGTTACAATTAAGACACCCTAGCAAATATTTTTAATGATCTAGATACGTGCCTTCCAAGTTTATTGATCCAGTATTATACAAAAAGGTGGTTCATCAGGGAAGATCACACCCATATAATCCTATCTTTTTATTAAAATATACGAGTAGCTTGAAATAAAGAACCGAAGATTTTATTGCCAGCAAGTATATCCAGAAATTCAACTAAAAATATGCATCATCCATGTCAAACAAAAATGCATCTTCTATCTCAATAAGAGGTACAAATGCAGATGGGAGTGTCGCTTTCAGATTCTTTTGGATCACCCACATAAGCCTTAGTGTTTTTCGTGATTTTCCCTGGATAATAGACGAATGCTGGAGTGGTTTCTTATCTACCACTATTTACATATTTATTTCTAATCATGGCAGTGTCAGATGTTTGCTCAAAAGAAAGAGTACTTCTCAAAGAGACTAGGGTTCTACTGGGTTGACCGGTCCATTGCTTTCTCCAACAATACAAATTGTGCTATAGATCTTCGATGCTGAAAGAAGTATACTGCAAGTGTCTTAATAAACACACTTTTTGTATTACTTCGCACCCACGTGCACCAGCATCATAGACGACAGTGACACTTTGGCCCACGTGTTACGCCATATTACATTCCACCAAGTTGTATGCACAGGATATGTAAGTATATGAAGTAAGCTCCTGCACTGGACGTTGATTTCAACTTCATTTCTCAGGTTTCTATGTCGGGATTGCCACTATCTATGTGTTGTTTAATAGCTAGGGCATACTCTGTCAAAGATACTATATATTTCCAGTAGGTTTTGTTTCGTAGGTTTTGTTCGCGGAAATGCTCACAGGGACAGTGTACTTCTTAGGACGGCAGGAGTATACAACTTCGATGCGTCTCTATGGCCCTTAAAATGACTAGCTGTCAATTGCTCGTGTGCCGGAATTTCGTCCCGCAGAAGTTATTTTACATACCAATAAACTCACTCACATGGATTTTCTTAAAATTTATCGGTCAGGGCTGATTATATATCCGCAACGTTGGGATCCATATGTCGGTTCCCAACCAAATAAAACAACCAAACGACTCTCTGGTATCTGTGCCTGTGGTCTAGATCCTCCTCTGGTTTCCCTAATTCACTCCTTCCTCCTGGCGAGTAGTAACCACAATGTATGTGGGTAAAAGTGCTTGGGATATACCTTTTCTGTCATATAACTGTAATTTCTAAGAAAACCATTAGTTGCCTTGAAAAAGTAATTCAAAGGAAAGCTGTTTAAAATAAAAAATGTAGAAAACAAGCTCACATTCACAGCTCTTGAATATTATACAAAATGATCTATGTAGGATATATTAGTTTTTTCTGTGAAAGTTGCAGAACTGACAATATAAAAGACAGATACATTACATTTCTTGAAAATGGTATATTACAATGTAAGTGTTTTGATTGCAAGAAGAAAATATTGTAACGCGAGCGCTGGAACACCCTGTGAAGCAGCTGGGAGCGGGAGTTGGGGGAGGTCCGTGTGAGCCACACCTCCCCCTCGTCTGTGGTGACAAGGCGGCGGTCGGCAGAAAAAACATGCTCGTGCCGTCTGTTTCCTTACACCTGGTTCTCGATCTTTCTGTTACTGGAACAATCCTGTAAACACCAGAAGTCGGCGATATTCCTATATAAAGGGGGTTACAGACAGACAGAGCAGAGTAGAGTTGGTCAGTTAGTGAGTGAGGAGACAGTCGCAGTTCTTGGTGTAAGAGTTAGTCAGTGACGTGTTAATGTACGAGAAGATTGTGCAACGGAAGACTGTACGTAACTGTGAATGTGTACCGGAGCTTACGTAACCGCGAGGCCAAGTGAAATTGTAACGGACGAACTGGTGAATTGTAATTGTGTGCAGCACGTAATACTGTGTAATTGGCAAGAGTTTAACTGTAAGTCGGTGGAACTAAAGAACATTGTTGAGTGGTGTAACTGGACTTTTTATTTCACGAACCCACAAAGTCACACTGGTGTCAGGAAGCGGGAAAACAACATAACATCACCGAACATTACAACCATGGAGGCAGCATTAGAAAAGATTTTAGCGGAACTGAAAGAAATGAAGACGGCCAACGACAACATCGCCGGGAAGATGGAAGAAATGAAGGCCGAACTAATCTCGGAAATGAAGACGGCAAATGAAAACCTCGCTGCAAAAATAGAAGCGGCAAACAACAACCTCATTGCCAAGTTGAAACAAATGAAGACGGCCAACGACAACATCACCGAGAAGAGGGAAGAAATGAAGGCCGAATTAACAACGAAAATAGAAGCGGCAAAAAACAACCTGGCCGCAAAGCTGGAAGAAATGAAAACGGCTAACGATAACCTCACGGAGAAGACGGAAGAAATGAAGGCGGCGAACGAGGCTCTCGCCGCAAAGTTTGAGGAACGGTTGGCCGGCGTGAGGAATGACGTCACGAATCTGGGCAAGCGGAAGGGTCAAGTAGACGACCGCCTTAACGATTTAGAGGAAAAGGCCGACAACATCGCAAAACCCCTCACGCGCCTGACGGAGGAAAACCGGCCTTATGTGTGGACGGAGGACGCCGAAGACGCTTTCCAGCACCCGAAGGAGACCCTGTGCAGTGCTCCAATTTTGGGTTTCCCGAAACCGGGTAGCGCCTTCATTGTGGACACCGACGCTAGTGACCATTGCATTGGAGGTGTCCTATCGCAGAACCTGGAAGGCCAGACAGCACGTTGGGTCCAGAGGCTGCAGGAGTACGACTTCACCTCGGAACATCGTAGAGGGAAGAGTCACGATAACGCAGACGCCATGTCCCGAAGACCCTGTTCAGTAGAGTGCGGTCAGTGCACCAGAGTGGAAGAGAAGGAGCGTGCCGCAGCAGCCCGAGTAGTCGTGGCAGTGCCTGCTGAAGGCTGGGATAGCGCAGGCCTGAGGAGGGAGCAGCTGGCGGACGCAGACTTGGGGCCACTCTTGAGGGAAGTGGAGGCAGGGACGAGGCTAACCTGGGAGGACATCGCACCGAGGAGCGCCACCTACAAGTCGTACTGGGCCCAATGGGACTCGTTGAAGACCAGAGTGGGCGTGCTGTTCCGGGTATGGGAGTCACCCGATGGGAAGGCGCAGAGAGGACAGTTGGTACTTCCCCGGAGTAAGGTCCCGGAAGTCTTGGAGGAAGTGCACGCCGGTACTTCAGGAGGACACCTGGGAGCGAACCGTATGATTCACAAACTACGGCAGCGCTACTTCTGGCTGAGACTCCGAGCAGATGCTGGTGGTACACCTGGACCGCCTCGCACGCTACGATGGGGCTGTTCGGGGCGAACAGCTTTGAGGAGGGAGCAGTGTAACGCGAGCGCTGGAACACCCTGTGAAGCAGCTGGGAGCGGGAGTTGGGGGAGGTCCGTGTGAGCCACACCTCCCCCTCGTCTGTGGTGACAAGGCGGCGGTCGGGAGAAAAAACATGCTCGTGCCGTCTGTTTCCTTGCACCTGGTTCTCGATCTTTCTGTTACTGGAACAATCCTGTAAACACCAGAAGTCGGCGATATTTCTATATAAAGGGGGTTACAGACAGACAGAGCAGAGTAGAGTTGGTCAGTTAGTGAGTGAGGAGACAGTCGCAGTTCTTGGTGTAAGAGTTAGTCAGTGACGTGTTAATGTACGAGAAGATTGTGCAACGGAAGACTGTACGTAACTGTGAATGTGTACCGGAGCTTACGTAACCGCGAGGCCAAGTGAAATTGTAACGGACGAACTGGTGAATTGTAATTGTGTGCAGCACGTAATACTGTGTAATTGGCAAGAGTTTAACTGTAAGTCGGTGGAACTAAAGAACATTGTTGAGTGGTGTAACTGGACTTTTTATTTCACGAACCCACAAAGTCACAATATGTATTAAGCTAAGGTGGAAATTCCAGTTAGAAAGAGTGACACAAAAATTGCAGTTAATATATTTTGACAATTTTTGTCACTAACTGTAATTATAAGAACTAGTGAAATTAAATCCTAGATTTCGAAGGAGTTTTCTCTTTTTAAGGATCGGTTTCCGAACGGGCAGATATTGTGGTCTGTAAAGAAAAGTGGAATGAGTGGAATGTATAGGAAGAAGTGTGAGATTTGTTCAGACAGTTCTTTGGTGGTCATCTAAGACAGGTATTATTTTACTTTACCACGGTAACTCGCATGTAAAGTAAGCTGCTGCACTGGGCGTTGTTTTCATCTTCATTTCCGAGGCTTCTATGCCGGGATTGCCACGATATGTGTTACTTAATAACTAGGGCAGACTCTGTCAAAGATACTGTAAATTTCTAGGCCATTAAGAGGAAGGTTGAATAATACTTTGAAAATGTAGATTTAATCTTATCAATACTCAGAACGATGCAGAAGGGTAGCTAATACCGAATTTGAGAACATTTAGAAAGTCTTAAAATATTTACCTTGGGCATTCAAGGTGGAGTTTTTCGTGCAATTTTGGCTTCTTAAATGCTCGTTTAAATGAGACATGCTGTGCATATTCTTGTTTTATTCAACTTTTTTAAAATTTCACAGAACTTCATTAAAGGTGTATGCAGATCTAAGAGATTTGGTGTCCTGGATTTCAGATTTGGTTCTGGATTTATCGTATTAGAATTTTGAAACATGATTAATATTGAAAAATAAGCGCTTTGCTTTTTATTCTTTATTTTTAGGAATGCTTAACTATGCACGGAATCTTTAACTGAAAAGTACGATATTCAAGAAATAACATTTTGAGTTTAAAAACTAAAATCGTTTAAATTTTAAATACTGGGGAATTTTACACTTGTCTTCTGCCCATTTTACAATTTTAAATACGCATATTGGGCATATACGGTTTGTAAAATCGTTTATTAATTATTATTATTATTATTATTATTATTATTATTATTATTATTATTATTATTATTATTATTATTATTATTATTATTATTATTATTATTATTATTATTATTATTATTATTATTATTATTATTATTATTATTATTATTATTATTATTATTAGTATTATTATTAGTATTATTATTATTAGTATTATTATTATTAGTATTATTATTATTATTATTAGTATTATTATTATTATTATTATTATTATTATTATTATTAGTATTATTATTATTATTATTATTATTATTATTATTATTATTATTATTATTATTATTATTATTATTATTATTATTATTATTATTATTATTATTATTATTATTATTATTATTATTATTATTATTATTATTATTATTATTATTATTTTAAGCAAATTTTTGACCAATGCTTTCACCCAGATTATTGAAAATTACATAAGTACATTATGAATTTCAGCATCAAGCACTCTATTTCAAACAAATTGTAAAGCTGGGTATGGCTGTGGCAAGCTTTAAGCCTGAAAATATTTATTCCATAAACTTTTTCTTAAATTTTACGCTGCAATAAAATTTCTTCACAATCATTTTGATATTTATTTCAGAAAACCTGAAAACATTGTGTTCTAAAATAATTTCTGTTTTCGGCTACCACTTCATTTGTTTGTATCAATTATTATTCTTTCAAACTCGAAAACCTGTAGAAACATGCATGTCACAATTTTGATATATATATATATATATATATATATATATATCTTGACTGAAATTATAGTAGATCCTACATATATCTCTATACTATTTCCATCACCATTCTTCATTTAGAAAAAGTTAAGTGTTTTAACGATTATCTTGCGTCACACCACACACTAAAAATTGTATTTTTGCGAAGGTACCTACCCTCTAATGTGATAAAATCCCATAAAGCATGTTGCCCCTTGAAAATCCTTGCAGCAAGGCACGTCAATATCCCCCTCCCGTCGAATAAAGGGACTATAAATAAGTTACATGCTGTGGGGGTGGACATTTTCCTAGCACCCCTACTGGTTGGATCGTTAAAATGACGTCTAGGCTCCTGGCTAAAGCCCTCACACAATTTGGTTGTAGTACTCTTCCTCAAAATCTCACTTATATCGGTATAAAGAGATCATGAAATACAACACTTCATTTGACACAACTACACTGAACAGAATAAGTGATCTGTTAAGAACTGTCTGTAATTGTCACATGAATTTCTGTTAGCTTTAGCGTTTAGCTGTACATCATCTACGAACATTTGTTTAAAACATCTTGTGTTTCCATTTAATGGAGATAAACACCCGTAGAAATGCTTTCATTGCAACTTTAATTAACGACACTCTCAATTGCTAGGATCATATCTGAGCTATCACTATGCATGCCGCAGTAAATATACAACATGCTCTGTCGCATTTAAAAACATAGTTCTGGGCAGGTTTTGAACCTGCGACCTTATAGGTGAGCACCTAACGAACTAAGTTAACCATACCTTCAGATACAAGGAAAATACAAGGCCCAAGCGATAGTAAATAATTTAAAAATTGCATAATCCTATAATGATGCTGAAATTTCAGTAATCGCATTACAAGATTACAGGAAACAAAAGGATCGCCATACCTAACAAGAGGTATCTTTAAAATTTAAACAAATAAAATGGAACATCTGGAAATGCTTAAAACAAAACATCTGGATATAAAGCGTGTAACTTAACGAGATAGAAAAATGTCAATTTCGTATGGCTTAAGAGTGATACAAAAGGACGTCCCAGACTATTCACAAAAAATCAAAATAAACACTTTATAAGCCATGCTATTTTTAAATATGGTATTTAATCAAATTACGAGGGCTGTTCAATAAAGAATGATCATAATATTTTTACGGACATAATTTTTCGCACTAAAATTCAATCTCATATTCTGTTAGCTTAATGTGAAACAAACACGCCGTTGTAGTTTCATTGTTAGTACTTCTCGTTCCCGCCTGTAAGAACCAGAAAAGTTCAGACATGTTCAGTATCGCCTACCGCTGCAATGGAAGTGACATGCAGTTAAAGTTGATGTTAGAGGAAGATCCGGAGCTTTTATCAAACGTAATCACTGCTAATGAAACTTGGCTACATCATTTTGGTCCTGAGAGCAAACAGCAAAGCTCAGTGTGGAAATATCTTTCATCACCAACCCCCAAAGAGGCAAAAGTAGTTGCTTCTGCTGGGAAAGTTATGGTCATCTCATTCTTTGATATTCATGGAATGTTTTATCAGCATGCTGTACCTGCACACACTGGACAATACTACAGGGATGTCCTGGAAATATTGCAAGTCCATATCAGGAGCAAAATTCTACATTTCCATGAAGCAGGCTGGATACTGCATCACGATAATGTGCGGCTGCATATTGCCAATGTTGTTGCTGAATATCTTGCAAAACTCAACGCGAAGTGCATCCCTCACTCTCCCTATAGTCCGGATTTAGCCGCATGTGACCCTTTTCTATTCCCCAACTTGAAGAAACGCCTTCATGGGTGGCATTTTCCATCATCAGAAGCAGTGATGAAGGCTGTGGAGGCGATTTTGAAGGATCTCTCAAAAAATGGTTTCCAGAATATCTTTGAAGACTGGCAGAAACGCTGGGACAAGTGCATCGCATTCAGAGGACACTTTTTTGAGAAGGACCATCAAAATATTGAGGATGAGTAAGGTTTGTTGTCAAAAAAATGTGTGATCATTCTTTACTGAACAGCCCTCTTATTTTGAGCTTTTGTGATACAATAACAAATAACAAACTCGTTCACCACTGAAAACTGGATTGGGGTTGAATTTTATTCACATATCTTTACTTAATTTTTAGTATTCGTTGTAACCTTCGAATAAGCTTAAACACACTACAACCATCTTTATCTGAGATACGTTTTTTTACACACATACACATGTAAAAACATACACATACACGTGCGCTTGCCCGCGTCTTATTTGTGAAATATTTCTTAGGATTGGTGGTTACTAAAACGAAACATGAATTTCGGATGAACTTATGATATAGATAATTGCGTTGCAATTTAGCACCACCTCTAGTTATTTACAGAAAGCAATATTTAAGCATCGAGCACATAAAATAAGAACATCAGAGGAAAATCCAGCCTTCATGTACATGGACGAGTTGCTAGTACATAAAAACTTTTTACGTTGTATAAGGTTATTAAATTGTATTAATTTAATTAACAAGCATCATTTTAGTGATTATTAATATGATAAAGTAACTCATCATATTTACAAAATTGCATTTCGAAGATCTTATTTTTATTTTCAACGAAGAGAAATTACCGATATATCAGATGCGACTAAAATATTAGGTGGTTTCATAAGTAAATTGCTTTATTTATTTTTTGTTTTGGAAAATCTATTGGATTTCTTTGGTTTGGCTAATGCTATTTACAGGATGCCATGGCTAGTGTTGCATACACAGCATGTATCAGTCTTCAGTTGTTAAAAGACAATCACAAAATGGAGACAGCAAAGTCCTTCTATAGCATTACTGGAAACAATATTATAAAGCCGCTACCGCAGCTTGAAAAATATGTGAAGTGGATGCAGAAGGTGCGTTAGTGAGCATGTAGCACAACAATGGTTCCTGTGGTTCAACTATGGATTCAAAACACTAATGATTTATTACGCTTCGGAAGACCTAAAGTATGAACTAATGAGGATATATGCTAAGTTTTGCCTGAAAATCCGCAAAAATGTACCGTAGGTTTTCAGAAGAACGGAAGACGCACCCGATCACCCACGGGTATTGGGAACCACTGCCCCCTCCAGACCAACCCAATCCGGACAACTACCAAAGGGATGGGCTCGAATGTTCGGCCCGAAGTTAATCTAATAACATCAGAGGTGCCACGAGTGCTAAGGGTCCGCAGCGCCCGCACCACGACAGCTGAAGGGGGCGGATCCCCAGTCGGGAATTGGGAGGAATTGAACTGCCACACGCATCATACAGCCTTCATCTCGCATCATCAGATATCATTTTTTTACCCGTGGCCCTTTTCTACGTGGATGAAATTTTGACAACACTGAAACAGTGCAAATAGATGTCACCAAATTCTTGTCATCAAAAGCCAGAGTCTGGTTCCATCGTTGGACAATTAAACTGGCTGAACGATGGTTCAAGACCATAACATCTGATGGTGTACACTTTCAAAATCAGTTAATTACTTGTCAGCATACATTATAATATCTGTTTTACTTAAAAGAACGACATTACTTGTGAAACAGGACCCATAAAAGCGAAAGATATTACTTTGAATTTACTCCCATGTACGCCTCCTTTCATATAAAAGAAGAAAAGAAGCAAATTCTAAATATGGTGTAAAGAAAACGGATAAACTAGTATGAATTATTCGCAAGTCAATCTAACTTTAATGTGTCAAAATAAAATCTACAAATCTACTACATGAGATAACTCCTTGAAATTGAAAATGCGCAAGTGCTGGGAGTGCTCTGGAATTCTTGTAAAGGTTTGCAAAGCAAACAGAAAACAGCAAAAGCGCTTCCTTCGTTAGTTCCTTTTCCATAAAATCACGTTCAAAAGTTCTAAGCTGAACACCAGTCACCTTCATTTGTTCCTTACCTGTGTATTTAGCTAGATAAGTTTGTGTTCTAGATTTGGAGTACTATGTATCATATACGTTGGACTGTAGAATACATCTGTGATAGAAAGTTTCGGTATAGGTTTATGTTGCTGAATATCAGAAGAGATTTTTACAGTGTCATCGTGTCAGCTTTTATGAGCTCTAGTATGCACCAACTCTTTATGAAGCTTTTTCTCGCCATGAATATAAATCTTCTCTTGTCCATTGAGCGATGAATATTTCTATTTTGCATCCAGTCCTTTACAAGCGAAGCATACATACACCTTTATACATACCACCGATATCAGTGTTACTTGTGGTAGAACATTACTAAACTGTATGTCTCCTCAGAGCTATTAATCTTATATAGTAAACAATTGAGTACAACCAATATTATCGCATTACCCGTCAGTATTCCTGCGTCACATTTTACATTTCCTGTACTTGAAGTGGTGTGTATAGGGTGTAACATATCTTAATTTACAAAACTTGAGATTTTCAGCTCACATACTCTATTTACCAAATCATTTCTTCTCGTTATACCCTTCTAGCCTCATCAATTGAAGTGGAATATTTGCCAAATCTTATTCATTTTGTCGGTTTTTAACGAGCTTTACTTGGTACCAATGTACAACGCAAGGACCAATGCAGTCTTCAAGAAACAATCGCCAATCTTTCAGCAATCGGAGATATCCGATTTTGTTTAATTGTAAATGTTTTGAGAAAGCTCATTTTCTACCACTTCTGAGAGCAACATAAAGAGCCCTATAACCACTGAAAGAGCATGAACTTAAACTACTTGAAACAATATACGTAATTGATCGTTCACTAGCCATGTATAGGTCAAAGTATGGAAGGGTGGAGTCAGACTGAAAAATTCAATGCCATAACCGGGATGTGAAACACGGATTTTCTGGTCTCCGTTTGGCCAGAATGACATTAAATTCTCCAACTAACCCGTGTTTCTCCCTATAAACTAATAGGATTTCTCATAAACATATGAGATAACTACCTTAATGACAACTTACTGAACTGTTAGTACTTTAAGGCCCTGGCTGTATTGTTCAGACCGCTATTAGGTCAATTAATGGAAATTAATTATTCTTTCACATTAGCCTTCAGAAGGAGAAAGTATCGAAGGGTACAGTCAGACTGAAAAATTCAATACCATAGCCTGGAATTGATGACAACATGTAAGCTAAGGCGGTGGGTCAAAAAGTAATGTCTCCTATTTTTTTTTTCCTTAATTAAATAAGTTATGTGAAAACTTTGAATCTGGCGCGATTTCGAAACCCTTCTTCTCCAATCCCCTGCAGTAGTAGCTTCCTAATTCAACAGGTGGCAGCACTGCATCCTCTTGCAAAATGGCTGATGTCAACATTCGTATTAGACAGCGTTCTGTGATTTAATTTTTGACTGCGCAAGGTGAAACGCCAATTCGTATTCACGAAAGGCTAAAAAATGTGTATGGTGATGCAACGGTGGATGTCAGCACTGTTAGACGATGGGTTCGTCGCTGTAACGAAGCTGAAGGGCAATCAACATTGGCAGATGAAAAGCGAAGCGGCTGGCCGGTGACTGCAATGACTCCATGCAACATTCAGCGAGTCGATGGCATCATTCGTGGTGATCGCCGGGTAACAGCAGGTACCTCCCTCAGTAAAGGCAGTTAACCGCCCAAAACAAAGAAACAAGAAAAACAGTGGCCTGCGAACACTTGCAGCGCTTCAATTTGGAGGGAGAGGGGTTTCTGGAAAAATTGTTAATGGAGATGAAACGTGGGTTCATGTTTTTGAACCTGAATCAAAGAGGCAGTCAATGGAATGGCATCACACAACGTCACCGAAGAAAAAGAAATTCAAAACTCAGCGGTCGGCAGGGAAAGTAATGGCGACAGTGTTTTGGGATGCAGAGGGTGTACTTATGATTGATTTTTTGGAGCTGGGATGCACAATAAATTCTGTCCAATATGTCAAAGCTCTCAAAAAGCACGTCTTCGCCGATTTCGACCAACAAAAGCTATGGCGGATGTTCTTCTTTTGCATGAGAATGCAAGACCGTACACCAGCCGTTACACCAGTGCAGAAATTGAGAGATTGGGATGGCAAGTCTTACCTCACCCTCTTACAGCCCTGACCTGGCACCATCAGACTTCCATCTGTTCGGGGAACTAAAGGAAGCTCATCGTGGGATTCATTTTGAAGAGGTGGCTGTGAAAACGTCCGTGCGTCAATGGCTTAGGAAGTAAGACCCTGTGCTTTACCACACTGGAATACATGCCCTAGTTAAAAGATGGATCAAAACTTTGGAAAAGAACGGAGATTATATTGAATTGTGACAAATTAATTGTCAATGTTGTAGTTTTCAAGCTATGTAAATTGGATTCAATTTTCTTGATAATTAAACGAGAAAAAAATAGGAGGCATTACTTTTTCACCCACCCTCATAGATTATAAAAAGGTCAAATGTTCAGAGAAATGTTCTTGTTCTCAGTTTGATTTGCAAAACTATTCACTATATTTGCACTGCATGCTTTGCATAAGCCTTTTCAGTCAGCTCTTCTTCTCGTACAGCTCAAAAAGCAGCATTTGATATATTTTACATAAGTGAACATTGTAAAGTCTAAAATGAGTGCAAGCATATGGGTTTTACATTTATTTTCAAGAAAATATTGTTTCATATTGCCGTTTTTTCAAAATGTTACGTTATAACACTCTTGTTTACTTCATGTGCGTCCCGGTAACGTCTACCCCAAAATACTCCAAGACAAACGGTGCAACTTCCTTCAACAACACAATAGTGGACTAAGCTATAGTCATTAGGATATTTCAGAAAACGAGCCATCGGTAAAGTCTTCCCGGTCCAAAACTTTTTGAAGTTGATTCTCCTGGTGAAGTTGGCAGTGAATGTCTGCAAGAAATGATACTAATAACACATCCCCGTTGTCTACAGAAGAGAAAGAAGTTGTTAAAACTGTAGAGAACCGTTATCGAGTAAATGTCGAAGTAAGGGAAAGAGGAGTGTCACAAGTGCTGTAAATGAGAGTATCTGTGATCATATACACTCGTTACAAATATTCTACCGTCAACCATTTTTACTCTTATTGCAATCTCACACCACTGATAATTACATTTCCAGTTCGACTAAAAGTTTAACCACGATTTTGCCTTAAGCAAATAATGAACGCTTTCATATAGTAGTTTCAAGTTGTCAAACAATAATTTTATGGCCTATGTCATTCCACACAATTTAATTAAACCATATATCTCATTAAATCACCCATGTATTTATTTTATCGCAGCGCATAAAGCAAGTGAGATGTTTCATTCGATTTAAAATTATTATCCTGAGTTCTCTTATTACAACAGTGAATGAAAATTTTGGAATAATTGAAACAAAACTCATTTTATGAAGTACCTTGACTAGACAATGAACCAAGAAAATATAAGGAATATGTGAAGACTCAAATTTTAAAATAAAATAAACTAACTTCCGATTATTATTTTGGCGGATATAAAGTTAAATACAAAATTTAATTTTAAACTTATAGCATTTGAATATTCTTATGGACACAATATCCAGAGATTTTGGCCAACTTTCTCTAGTATTTTCATTTAAGTAAGCACGGAATTCCGAGTATCCTTTCCATTTTCTAAGTTTTAAAAGGAATGCTGAACATACAGGGAATTATTTTCTCAATTCCTAGTTGATATCTATTTTATGTACATTATGCAAATGTTTGTAATTTAATTCATATATTAAAATCCTTTTCAAAGCATCGGCGATGTAGTTAAGCATTTGCGAGAGCCATACATATAGACAGAAACAAATATAAAAGTTCACTGTACATATTTATTTCCAGAAAAAAAAAAAAACATAAGTTGCAAACAACAATGGTACTTATAGTACTACCATTCGGCTCGATCTTAAACAAAACGTAGGTCGCCCGTGCTCCTCAGTTAAGTTCTGGCCGCAAGAATCTCTGTAAAAATATCCAGTTAAAATATCCAGTTGAGGCGATATAAGTCAGGTGGAACACAAATTCATTTTAAGGACTTCCTAATACCAGGAAGGAATAACATACATTTTAAGGTAAATTTATATCGAGGAATTAATCTTTTTAAATACATTACTCTGGTATATGGGTGATTTTAATTAATTAGAGCCAACTGAAAAATTCAATGCCACGGCCGGGATTTGAAACACGGATCTCCTGGTTTCCGTCCAGTCGCTCCAAATCCTTGAGCTACCATGGCCAACGTGCCGTTCTGACATTAAATTCTCCAATTGACTCATTATATTTTCCCAGTAGACCACTTAAGAGTTCTCATATTCGAGATAAACATTTGTGGCGACTTACTATTGTAAGTACGTTGCATTGAATTTTTCAGTTGGCTCTAATTAATTAAAATCACCCATATACCAGAGTAATGTATCTAAAAGGATTAATTCTTTAAGGATTAATTCCTCAATATAAATTTACATTAAACATATTCAGCGATAAAAATCCTGGTATTTAGGTACTTACAAAAAACAAAACAAAAAAAAAAAAAAATAAAAAAATTATCTCGAATATGAGAACTCTAAGTGATCTACCGGGAAAATATAATGAGTCAATTGAAGAATTTAATGTCAGGACGGCACGTTGGCCAGGTAGCTCTAAGCGTTAGAGGAACTGGACGGGAACCAGGAGATCCGTGCTTCAAATTCCGGCCGTGGCATTGAATTTTTCAGTTGGCTCTAATTAATTAATATCATATATTGTTCATTACTTTTATACTTTCCCAAGCGTATTCGCAGATGTTTTTGTTTCTATTAACGCACGATAGTACGTGGGCTGTTCAATAAATAATGATCACAAATATTTTTAACAACGTACCTTTACTCATCCTCATAATTCTGATGCTCCTTCTCAAAATAGTCTCCCCTGAATGCGATGCACTTGTCCCAGCGTTTCTGCCAGTCTTCAAAGACATACTGGAAATAATTTTTGAGAGATCCTTCACAATCGCCTCCGCAGCCTCCACCACTGCTTCTGATAATGGATAATGCCACACACGAAGGCGTTACTTCAAATTATGGAATAGAAAAAGGTCACATGAGGCTATATCCGGAGTATAGGGAGGGAGCGGGAGGCATTTCACGTTGATATTCACAAGATATTCAGCAACAACATTGGCAATATCTGGCCATTTAGGAACCCTACGTGCACACATGTCTCATGTGTAATATTTCTGCCAGCAACGTGTGGTTGGCGCGCAGTATTTCAGAAAGTGATCTTAAGGTAATTTGTCGATCCTCTCTCACAATGGCAGCAGCAGTGTTGATGTTTTCTTCCGTAAGAGCAAAAGCTGGAGCACCAGGTCCACCTTCCTTTGAAATTGATGTCTCCCCTCTTTAAACATTTTAAACAACCTTTGAGCTCTGCTATAGGGAGGAACAGACTCTCCATAGGCCTCCTATAACATTGTATAGGCCTCAACTGAAGATTTGTTGAGACGAAAGCAGAACTTCAAAGCTGCATATTTTTCCTCGCATGTTACCTCCATTGCAGCGGTAGGCGATACTGAACATGTCTGAACTTGCCTGGTTCTCACAGGCTGGAACCAGGAGTGCCAACAATGAAACTACTACGGCGCGTTTGTTTCACATTAAGTTAACAGAATATAATAAGATTGAATTTTAGTACGAAAGATTATGACCGTAAAAAATGTATGATCAAAGTTTATTGAACAGCTCTCGTATATGGTATGCCATTACATCTCTTTTCACAACTACATCGCACATCATAGTTTGCCATCTTGCAGTATTTGGTTGCTAAAGTCTCTGTGATGTAGAACTCTTCCTATATCTCATGTTATTTCTTCTCTTTCCTTTGTCGAACGTTCGTTGTTGCTTCATTTTGACGTAACAGGTATCTCTGCAACAGCTCTTATATCAGAAATGCCTCCCTAGCTATCACATGTCACCCAAGATGGGGTGTACTTTTAAAGACTATTTGTAATGCAGATAAGTCAATAATTTATATTTCAATAACCTTTATTTGTGGGCTCAGGAGGAGCTATTAATATGTTTATTTCGGATGGTAACCGTCGCCTAAGGTTATGACCTACTTAGCGCTACCCCTCCCTGTGACACGGGAGGGGTGAAAAGTTTTGTACACACATTGCCATTGCTATCTGTAACTGCCTAGTCTCCGTTAGAGAGCGACAGGTACTGCAACCAGTGCAGGGCTTGCTTATTTACAAACAATGCTTTATACTGACAGTGAATATTAATAATTGAAATATGGTATCAAAACCGTTGTTGTATAAGACAATTAAGAGAAACAAAGATAAGTTGCAACTCTATATAATCGACTCCATAGCTGAATTAAATGGACATAAACCCGTGTCATTGTGATACGAATGCTATCGAGCTAATGTGGGTACAAATCAATGAAGGAGATAGGAAAAGTGTACTGGGGAAAAGACAGATTACTTGATGTTGGATAATTTAATCATAAATTTAGAAGAAGGTGACTCTCCAAAAACTCCCTAATGGACGGTGTACCTATGCTACCGACATCTACCAGTATTCTTTAAAGCGCTGTGTATTAAAGGGATAGCTACAATATGATCACGCGGAATCAATCGGAATATTGCATGGAAGCAATCTGATGTGGGATTAAGCAGTCATGGACTACCTCCGCGGAGAATGTGTTCTTCCCCCCCCCCCCTCTAATTCCGATGTTTCGAGATAAACTAGACAAACTGTACATAGAAGAAATGCGGTGTGGAATTAGGCAGTCATGGTTTACCTGAAACAGCATGGGCAATAGTGCGCTCTCTCTAATTCCCGTGTCTTAAGTTAAATCAGAGGAATGTAGTCTAAGGCACCATGCAGTCGTTCATTCTGCTTCTAAATTCACAAAAAATAAAGAACTATATACTATGTACAAATTACTAATTCAAAAAATTGCTAATTCTTCCTGTTACAGTTTCAGAGATAAATATGCAAAGTGTGACAAATCATATTTTTCAAGACATGTATCATTTATTTTTGAACAGGTTTCTGTTCAAGTAGAAGCTAAAGAAAACAAGATAAGTACCATAAACCTTTTAGTCAACAAATATACAAAATAAATTATCGCCGAATAATAATTCAATTTATATTAGCAAAATAATTTTATCCATTACACCTGTATCAGTTTGTTTTTGCAATTGACAAGCTATTTCACACAAGGGTCAATTTTAACTCAAACAATGACTCCCGAATGTATTAAATAAATAACTGTATATTTTGCGTTAGCAATTGTGCCTATATTGTGGCTTGATTTCGCAACCAGTTGATCAGTTAAAGCTATTGAGGATTACATTTTGAAAGCATATACTTAATTTCTGTTACATTAGTATTAAAATGTTTAACTGAATTTTTTACTATAACATTAGTATTATGATATATCAGTTTTAGTATGAGAGTCCGTTTAATAATACGTTTATAGGGCTTTCTGCATCATGTGTAACAGTCCGTGGCACTTAATAGCAAGCAGTTATAAAATGTATATCTATAAAATTTCATGTATCATGAAAATACTTTTAATCAGAAGTACTACGCCATCTTTGAGACGGTAAAAACGTCCAAAATAATTTATTAATAGTTTGTCAACTTGTCACTCCATACCAGAAATTCACAAACAGTTTATAAACATACAAAAACTAAATACACTATTTTGATCGAATAACAGAACACATTGCCAAAATAATTTATTTGCTCACAAAACCTTCTCTTAAAAGAACTGCAACACCTTATGTGTCAATCCTCCAGTTTATTGATCAAAGTAGATCTTGACTTAGAAACAGAAACAGCGACTAACTTTTCCACGTAGTCCTGCTGCAAAGAACTCATTTGATAACATTCATAGTGTTGTCCAATGAAAAATGAAGAGCAGGCGAAAAGCCAATAAATCAAGAGAATCTGAATTGCTATGGTTTCCGAACCAATGAGCCTTTCCAAAAACACTTGCAGTTAAGAAGCAATAATCCATCACGTTGGTATTGAAAGCACAGTCTACTAGACAAAATTAATGGTGCTTTGCCTACTTGATTTATAACGTTTTACACAACGTGGTGATGTTATCGCCTTTCAGTTCGCAGCGTTTGCTAACCTTCCGCGTTTCCTTTTTTTCTTCCTTGCTTCATACATATTTCTGCAGGATATAAATATACGTACGCGATGTGAATTAACTTCTACTCTGACCGATAGGTATATGGGGACTTTATCACATTGCTGCTTCAATTTGTGAATTTGATTTATTGTATGTTCACATCTAGGATGCATATTTTACCAGAATTTAAATCATTATGTCATCTTATGAAAGCATTTCATACTTAGAAATACTCACTTCACTGTAGATTTTATTGGAAGTGATAGTTTCTACATAATATGCTAGCATAAAATATCACTTGTACTGCTAACTGAAACTTGCATTTACTGAACTTCAAACAAACGGGATGTCTCAAGTTGTTTTGTCTGTGGAGGCTCGGTTCGCTTCCCGTGGCCGATCTACCTTACCCCGGGGATTTTTGTTGGGCTTCCCCGGGTCGCCAACGAATGCTGGGTTGGTTAATTACGTCTCCCGAATTTCCATTACAATTTATCTTTCAGATAATAAATGCTGGTGGGAATTTCGGGGCTGCAGGGCGGATATGTCCTGGTAAACATTTCCTCCTTCGGTAGGGTGATTTCCAGCCTCCGGGCTGACTTGTAGGCCCTTACCCGACCACGTTGGTTGGAATGTAAGTTGTGCTGGCCTGCCGGAGGAGTTGCTAAATGATAAATAATTCCCTCTGCACTGTCTTGACTCCTTGTGTCGGCCACCCTCTGACTGCTCTCTCCTCATCCTTCCTCCAGGGGATAGCCCACTTGGAGCATAGGTACAATAGATTGAGGCTGGTCACAGTGCCCAATCGCCTCCGTAGTAATCCTAATTCTGTAGTACTTCACGTGACCTTCTCTACTCACTATTCTATACGTTATTTCTAAAAACCGGATTATTCTTCTGTCTACTGAAGTTAATCCATGTTAACCTTCTTAACATCTTTACAGATTGCTTGCATGTATGGCTAAGAATATACCAGTAATGAGCTTTTCAAAGAGGTATCACTATGTGATTGCTTTGGAATCCTAGATCTGTACATGAAAAGAAAATATAATAGTAATGCATCTGTCAAGGAAAGATTTACGTATCTGAAAATACAATGTCAAATGCTATTTACTTGAAATCCGTGCTTTATCGAGACCTAGATTATTGGTTAGCAAGATTTAGACTTAAGGTTTATCGACTTCTTCAATCGAATGAAGAAGTGTACCCAGCCTAATCCGAGAAAATTCCACATATGGATTGTGTTTGTTACCGCAAAATCTTAAATGTGTGGTGTTATAATCGAAATAATTAAGGATCATTTGGATAAAATAAAAAATAAGTGAGAATATAGTATATGTAAATATTTATTTGGAGTGTGGGAAGTCTTAACGAAAATATTTCTATTAGAATGTTGCAGGATGCTGAGCTTAAATATGAAGTATGATAAATAACCTAACATTTGATTTCGAGATATGCTGTTCACAGACTAGCAAAGGCCTGCTTTTTTTTTCGGGAGACCAAAAGCTTATTTCCTTTGAAATATCGGTGTCGGATTTTTGGGTCCCTACTGATAATAAATAACGTAATAGAGAAGACATACTATTAATTTTTTATGCAATTAAGTTCTTTCTATATGAAAGGGAGAATTATTATGATGTGTTTTAAAGCCAGTTTAAACTTTATTAGCATGCAACTTCTTTATATATACATATTGCAACTGATTCTTGGAATGTACATCAACATAGTTCAAGTAATACAAGCAACTATCACGAAGTCTAGCAGAGATGAGCAATGACAAAGCAGAAAAACAGTCTTGAAGAAATACATTGAAGAAATCTGTGAAGTTTAACACCGTATAGCGCCGAAACTTTTACGTTGTAACGAAGCGAAGAAAAACACCTGGAAAAATTTAAACTGATATGGAGGGTAGCAGAGTTGAGATGAACATAACATAGATAGGGTGCTGTTTAAAAAAGAATAGTTAAACCTATGAGAATACTGAAAGTAATTAGAACGAGAAAAATATTGATTAGAATTTATACATAAAGTTGTACAAAATTCCCACCAAATGAAGATGGCATGTCAGGAAACTTCAAGATACAAATTTTTTTCATTTAAATGAGTTGAAAAATTAGGTATTTTAATCGAATTCTTATGAGCCGTTTTTAAGAGAATTAAAATTTTGAAAAGTCTTTCAAATATTGATTTTTGGGCTGTTTTCGGCATGCTCTGATGCTTACAACTCTCCCTCTCCCTGGTGTGTGTGTGTGTGTGTGTGTGTGTGTGAGAGAGAGAGAGAGAGAGAGAGAGAGAGAGAGAGAGAGAGAGAGGGGGGGGGCTATTTGTTAATTTTCCGCTTCATATTTGTGGAATATGCCGAAATATCCAGCTTGTATTTACATAATATTTGTTTTTTGGGTTATGTTCCGAGGTACATGCACGCAGCACGCAATTTCGACATCGAATTTTTAGCTCTCTACCTAGTAGACGAGAGATAAAGTACTACGCATGGTGATAAAAATAAAGTGTGAGTAGAGAAAACTAATGTGAGTATAGCACATTTATTTTTGTATATAGAACCACCTCAGGTATATTAAAGTTCTGAGAATGTTCCCATAACTCCAGATAGGTAGCATCTTGCAACCCCGCGCCACCAAAACTCCTTTCCCACGTAATCCAAATCGGCAGTAGTGCAGTTAATAAATACGCGTGGGCTCATAATATCGCGAGAGGCTATGAATGATGTGATGGGGTTGCTTCCCTTCCTCCCTTGTGAAATAAAAAAAGAAAGAGGGTGAAACTTGTGCAGAAGATGAAAACTCTACGCTGGTTCGGGATCAGCAAATGCTTTCACGCATAACCGCCAGCTTCCAAATCAATTCTCGCGTGAATAAACCAAGAAACCGAGTTGAAATGCGGATTAGACAGAGAAACTTTCAGGCGCTGAGGTCGCTGGTTCGGCACCCTTTTAATTATGATGCCGTAGTCCCTTCTCTACGCACCAGGATAAGGTAGAGGAAGTAGGTGATACATTTGACCCAGAAATTCGTTAGCATTATGTATCCAGAAACACGTGCTTTGAGGCACGCGGAACAAAGTAATAATTTGTTTTCTCTAACCTCAGTACATGGTAATTAAACGAAGTATTAATTTCCACCCAAAAATTTCATATTACGATTACATAAAAACGTACGTTTTCATGTTCACTGACCCCTATTCGGTCCGAGAAAAGCATTTGGTATGTATGAATCAAAGTTCAAAAAGGAAAATTCGGATAAACCTCGACCTTCACACTTGAGTAAAACGTTGTTTATGCATTTCAAAAATATTCAGCATCCCAAACTACCTTATATATGGGAAACAAACATTGGTTTTTATGTTCTTAAGACTAAGCAACAGAAGTACTTTTCTTGTTCTAGAAGTTTTCAGCACTTTTTCACACATAAAAGTTTTCCCACAAAGTTTCTACAAAAGTTTTCACACGTAAAATGTATGTCGAAATATCTCCCATTTTTTCATCTCACTCTAAAGCACTATGTCTTACAGACAAAATAAATAGAATAGATATATTGATACACCATGTTAATAACCCAAATTATACCACTATAAATAATTTTAATGAAGTATAATTCCACTAAATGTAAGGCCATTAACTTGTTCTATCACTATAGATCAATTTATTAACAGCTTTCTGTAAAAATAAATATAACAAACGGTTTTAAAAAATCAGAATTTTTGCACCAAACAAATTTAAACTTTTAAAGTAAAATTGCCGTAATATGCACATTCGGACATGTAAGTGTCTATGCTTTTGCTTATTAGCTTATATGCTATATACTGATTTATTTTATAAATTTATGATTGTCTCATTTTCCGATTTTTGGAGTACTCTAAACAAGATTACTCCGCATATGCAACCCTTTACAGACAGTTTTGAACACTAGCTTGTTTTCGTTTTAGAAGTAGTAGCGATTTTTGGATTTGAAAGCGTGTGAATAGGTAGAAAGTAATTAATAAAACAAAAATGCAGCTTAAAACTTTTAGAAAAGGAGCACGCGCGAAAAGTTTACTCCAAAATGGAAAGTAGAGTAAGTAGCGAATTTGGAACAGCGTCTTTCAAGAATGCAACATTAAAAAAAATAATTTCTTACTCTCATTCTGCACTTTATTTAGAAAAGTTTGTTATTTTTTATTTTATCAAAGCTAGTTTGATTAAAACCTCATGCTTTTGTATTAAAACTTGCATTGCAACTTTGAATGGATTCTGACTGAAAGGTACTGAATTACGAAAACAGAGAAGACAGAGCAGAAAAAGTTTGGAGGATATTAGAACTTGCAGTCTATGTTACATATTTTTCTCAGCAAGACATTTGAGAGATACTCTTACTCTTGGTCAGCATTTCTGGAATTTTAAATTACACATTTCTGAACTTAACGCTCCCTTTTGTTTTCTTTCTTTTTTTTTTTATTTATTTATCAATTGATTAGCACAGTCAGTGCTATACAAATTGCGGATGTACAGACCGAATAAAATTAAAGAGAGGGATACTGGTATTGGAGTCCTCAAGCAAACTAATCTGATAAATGGAATATAAATTAAATAACTTAAGCACTACAGAATTAAAATTTTAGAAAAATAACATGTCCGGTGGCAAGCGTGCTTTCAGTCTTGGTGCATGCAGCATCTAGACGGCGTCCCAGTTCAAAGAATAGTTTTATTTCTGATCATGACATTCTAGGAGTATTTAAAATATAAAATACTGTACTGCTTTTAAGTCGGTCTGGATGGTTAGATACGGACCTAATCCTTCCAAAGTCACGGGTTCAAACTCCGTGCAGATCGATGGGTTATAATTATTCTTAAAGCTGAAGTTCCAGATTTATTAGTATGTAAAAGAACTCCCGAGGGGCAAAATTTGGCACACTGGTGGTGCTGATAATGCTTCCGGCCATTAACAGCGTTGTCAATCAAAATATTAAACACTGTTAAGTGTTTAACTATCGCACTACACCCTGATAGCTTTCATTTAAGTAAAACTATGTTTATTTTATATATATTGTAAAATAGTTTTCATAACTAACAAGAAATAAAAGGTGGATTTTACGAATACTTTATACAAGGGATATGAGCGTAATTCTAGCATATAGAGGAAGTTGTATGCTCGATCACACTTTAACGCTAGCTTCTAGGTACTATAAGGAAATGTTTATTGCAATTATTTAGAATTTTTTATAAAAGCTAAAAATAAGTAGAAAATGGAATTTTACGAACAATGTACAGAAAAAATATGAACTTCAATCGATAGCGAAAGTGTAACACAGTTCTGTAACAGAATTTACCCCCATCCTTTTAACGGCGTAGTGAGGTGTGAAGCGTTACGTCATTCCTTTTAAGAATCGATTTTTACAGAGCTTTTCTGTGTTGTCAAGTGAAGGGAACTTCGGCGCAAAATGAGAGTTTGATCCCCTGAAGGGAAAAATGTCCGAGTATAATTTTGAACAAAGAGTATTTGCTCTTCGACTTTATGAAGGTGACTTATATGGTGCGCTGAACTAATAATTACATTTTTCCACGATGCGTTTCTTTCTTGTTTTTAATTTTCTGTATTCAGTGCTGCTACCTTAACCTATTTGCACGTTTTTCTTGCTTTACTGAATGTACATGGATAAGTCATATTGACCCTCTAGCTTTTTATGAACTTACTATTGCAAAGAAGTCATATAACCATACTTGATAGTTGAAGTCTTATCCGTCTGTGGTACACATTTATTTGTTAATATTTACTTACAGTAATTAAGCATGAGTCGCATGTTATTGCTTCATATCAAGCGCAGGATGCAAAATCGACCATCAGTTCATTACCAGTCAGCTGGTCAGAGAGGAAGCATTCTACCTGGGACAAATCGTAAGCCTTCGTGGAATGGCTGCAGATCCCCAAAAGCTGGAAGCTACTAAGGAATGAACAAACAATAACTGCAATGATTCCTGGATCTTAGCACATAGTTTGGAAAATCTTGGGTAAACCACTGGCAGACCTACACACGAACAAATGTGAAATACCTCATCACCGCGCTTTTATAAGAAGGATGGGTCGATACCAGTTTTTCTCGATACTCGAGTCTCGATATTATTACACAATATTTTCCGCGATAGCGTTATTTCTACTTCTAGTTTCAATACAAAATAGAATGTTTGTAGAACTGTGTATTGCTAATAAAATTAAATAGCTGAACTTATTTAATGAGAACAGAATTCAAAACCATCAGAATTCTTATCTTTAGCTTATAAATTATACATTTAAAGGCAAAACAGTCCACTTTTATGAGCTTTTTAAACACAACAATAGCATTTTCCCTCTATCGGAGTCATATCTACTTATTTTACTGTCACGTATGAGTCCTGCTATGCTAAATAGGCCTTCAGAGATAATTTTTGCAGGTGGTATACACAACTATTTAGCATCCTCTTTTTCTTTCAGTTCTGGAAATTTTGAATTTGTTTTCCAGTAATTCAATGCATTATAAAGAGGATATCGTTGAGATCTGCAGTGATTTGTTCTTGGTAACTGAATTGGAACTGGTAACTTGACACTGAATTTCACATACGATTATTTTCTTGCAAAATTTTACCGTACACGTATCACATTCCTGGCAATTTCTCGGGCTTTGCAATGTTCTACTTGTAATTCTAAAATAAAATAAAAATTTCAGAATCACCACTGAAGTATAGAAAAAGTACGGAGCAAATTTTCTGAAGCATCGTACGATGTCGACGACATGCAATTTCGTGAGTATGGAGGTATCGCAAGTGTCGCAAGCCATCCCTCTCTCTGAGAGAGTGCTACTCTCTTTCAGTTGAAACCAAAGTCTGAACCTAATTACTGTGCATCAACACGTAGAACAAAAAATCCGTACATGGTCAGGACCATGGAATTATATTTTTCGTTTGACTCAACTTTCTAGTTGATGGTCAGGCTTTCTCGATCTGTCATGCGCTGCTAGTGTATTCATCCAGCAGACCTGCGTCTTCGCAGCTGCCGGTCAGCTTGACGGAGATACTGACAGTAACTCTGCGGTGGAAAAAGTGATACGTTACATCGCTAGAGTAGATGTTAGGATTTCATCGTTTGTTTGTATAGTCTGTTATTTTATATATATTTTTGTTTCACAGTTTATCGCTGGCTTCTGCCACGTTTTTGTTACAAATATACATCTTTGTTTTATGTTTACATTTAATATTCTATAGTAAAATTTTTATATTCTCCATTGTTGTCCTAAGTCCCCTTTTAGGTGTTGTTTTAATGCTTATTTTAATAGATATATTTTTTACGTAGTGTGTAGCCCTATACATGTCATCTGCCACAATTGTTTTAACGGGCGCTTATGACCCTTTGAGTGCCCTTAAACACAAATCATCATCATCATCATCATCATCATCATCATCATCATCATCATCATCATCATCATCATCATCATTTTAAACACGAGTTTCCAATATTTCCAATCAAGTATGGCACACTGATTCCTTAGCCCCTCCTTATGCTTTAAAGGGTATCTGAGGCAAAATAATTCTGAAAAGAATTAACTATTTGTTCTTTATACAATACTTTGTCCATTTCTGATATGGGGATAGCAGATGTGCCTCAGGTTCAAAATATCCCAAATTCAAATCTTGGTTAGGGTGAGTAACGTAGTTTATTTTCCTGTGAGGTTTCTCTTACACGTTTCATAGAGTGTCTGATATGAGCTTACCGTTCGAGAGACCCTTTTGTTAAAAAAATAAAAGTTCTTAATGTTGTAACTGATGACTGTGTCGTATCCATATGATACTTTAATTACAAAAGTACATTTTCAGGAAATGACAAATATTTCCATTTGAAAAGATTTGAAGAGAGATAAATTTATCAAGCTTTCCCCTTTATATTCGTACAGGTATTTGACGACTACAATGAATTACACAAATTTTAGTTTCGGGCTGCTTTTCACTCTCACCTACTCTCTCTCTCTGTCTCTCTCTCTCTCTCTCTCTCTCTCTCTCTCTCTCTCTCTCTCTCTCTCTCTCTCTCTCTCTCTCTCTCTCTCTCACCTATTAAGAATTCGTTTGTACCATTCAGAAAGCTTCTTTGGTGAAATAACGTGAAATAACGATACTGAATACAGTACCACTACTTCAGCAGTAAAGTAACAGGTTCAATTTTCAGAAACCCTGAGAAACCTTCTAAAGGATGGAATATGATTCTATTCAGCGTAAGAAAGGACAAAACAAACGGATGTTAGTCACCCCTGGGAACTTGAAATGGTAGTTTTAGCGGAGGCAACCAAACGATCCAAACTCCGAACGTCGCAACTTTTTGCAAGTCTTTTTCGCTCACACTAACAGAAAAGACCAAGTTTGTGTGGGGGAAAATGAAATTGGAAAATAAATTCCGCTGACCCTGCGCTAAAGTTTTATGCAGAGCTTAAACCGGCTACGGGGTTTAGAAGGAAGAAAAACAAAGTTACCCTCGTGCAAGTGACAAGTGAACGTCGCGCTACTCTGTTGAAATAATTTGCTACATAACGTGCGCTGCTGCCATCTGGTAGCGGTGTAGTTCTTTTAAAAATCAAGTTACTCAACAAAAAATGTGCTAGTACCACAATGTTCCATAAATTAATTAAAACACTTCAGTGTGTATAGTATATTTAACATTAAAAGTTTATATCTGCAATTTCAAAGAAAAATTACACCTGTTATATTCGACTTCACGTGCTGGAGTAAAATACGAGGTGTGTCTGTGATGGAAGGTATCCAATTTTATTTAATATAGAAAACATGTTTATTGTCAATGTATGTTACTTTGATGGAAAGGCAGAACTTACAGCTACTTTTCAACGTAATCATCATTGCGATCGATGCACTTTTGTATGCGCTGTGGCAGTTTCTGTGTACCCTTGTCACAGCACTCTCCCGCCAAGTTGCGCAGGTAGCACTCAACCTCGTTTTTCAAATCACCGTCGGCCTGGAAATGGGTTCCATCCAGGTATGACTTCAACTCAGGAAACAGATGATAATCACTAGGTGCTAAGTCTGGACTGCAGGGGGTATGGGTGAGGATGTCCTATCCGAACTGGGCCAGGGGACCTACCTCACGCACACCTTGCGATAATGCAAATGTTCGGTCAAAATCTTGTCAATCGTAGTCTTACTGACTTCAGGAATAAGTTCGCACAGCTCGTGAATTGTCACACGCCGATCTTTAAGCATTTCTTGCTCCACTTTTGCAATTGTTTCGGCTGAAACCAAAGGCCGACCAGAACGCTGTTCGTCATGGACGTCTGTACGTCGGTCTTTGAACTCTCTGACCCACTTTCGCACGTTTTTGACGTCCATACACTGTGGCCCATAGGTTTCGCATAACTGACTATGAATTTCAGTGGGGGTAGTGCCCTTGGCACTCAAAAAGCCGATCACTGCACGCAACTCACACTTGACGGCGGAAGTGATAGGAAGCTCCATCGCAAATGACTGCCCAGCCAAGTTGCAACGGGTTCGTGTCGGATCTCGCGTAATAGCGTTCCTCACGGCTCCAGTGTTTTAGAGACCTTATTTTACGGACACGCCTCGTACGTTGGAGTAAAATGAAAATCACAGTCTTCAGATACAATACTGCATATTACTGGTAGTGACTATTTACCGATACAAAATGATCTTGGATGACCAGTTCTCTTCTCTGAATAATGACCCGCATACTAAACTCATCGTATGCCATCTCCTCGCAGATTGGATAATCACTGTTTTAGAAAATTCCTTTCGGCAGGTTCCAGAAACTTCTCGTTCCGCTGTGTATACGAAGCCTATGCAAAGTGCTGCGGAGTATTCCGTTAGAATCTAGAAACTTCCGCAAACGTTTGAGTGCACATTTGACAATGAAAATGTTTAGCGAGTTTAATTAACAGCACCGGGAGTACTGCACGACTGGACGGATCACTCGTGTTTTGTTCTGAATATGTGCTGCATTATCTGAAGTGTAAAATGTCTGATTTTTAAAAGTAAATACATGAGAGCTGTCAAGCAAGGGACGTGGAGGGCAGGAGGGGAAGGTCGTTGCTACGGAAACGTAAACAGCATTGCCACAATGGTTTCATTGGTTATCACCACCTATTCCTCAGGTCAGTGTGTGCGGGCAACCAAGTTTGCTTGAGTATTCAGTTGCACTGTGTTTTGATAGCCTACTTTGTTAAAATATGTCGTTATGGAAACAAGACTTAGCAGTATGATTAGAGGTAATTTGAGGATTCATGACCCAAGACAAAGAACAGTTTACGTTCCGGGTGTTACATTGCAAAGCCAAGCTGGAGAATTTCTCTTAGGAAATTCTTTGAACAGGAAGTGGAGAATTTGGTTCCTCATAAATGAACCGCTTATTCCTTTCAAACAAGTGAGAAAAAAGATCCAGTGTGTCCTTAAAATAAGTTAGGTGTCTGTTTCTATAAAATCTAAAGAGAAGCAGCTATAGCTAGGTCCATCAGGAATTGTTAACTCCTGGAAAACAAAGACTAAGACCGTGTCCATAGTTTTGAATTAGATACCATAAGAAGTCACATCTATGACTATTACACCCGAAAGGAGTACCCTACCAGATTTAAGCTTCTTTTTTCTCTCTTGAAGAAGCAGGGCAATTTTAAGGAAGCCTTGGCACTTTGAATAAAGTCCTCCATGATCTGGCATTTGAGTTCTAAAAATAAATAACAGAAAACTAATACTCGTAATATCATATATTGCAGCTCTAGGGCCTTTGCTTTAAAGAGAAATCTAAATAAGAACGTGCATGCAATAGTATGGTCGGATGAAACATGGGTAAACGCCACCCATACTGTGTCAAAGATCTGTACTGACGGCACACTTGAAAGTACCACAAAAGGACTTACAGAAGAGGTGATCGCTTTATTGCCAGTACATCTCAGGGTTTTGTTGTTTACGACCTGCTGCTCTTCAGTTCGGAAAAAAAAAAACACTGAGGTCTATGACGAGGATTTGGATCATGACCATGAATTCCTGCGGGTTAAAATTCCGGCACACTGGCAATGCCTATATGATCATCTCAATTAACAGAGTCGTTAGTAATTTAAAAAATACTCACATCTGTAAAGACGCTGCGTGTGAATGTAGCGAATGTGCACTGAGAATTTATTTTTGTTATTCAAGTACACTAATACAGATTAAATATGCATATTTTTGTTGTGCTGTGATTACCTGGAACGCTTGTTTATATATTTCGTGTACTTAGAGGATAAAGAGGGGAGTATGCGTAACTTAGTTCTAGGCAACAATACAGCATACCACATGGAGAAAAAGATGACCCTCACGTATCTTCTTTTAAAAATCAGACCAAGTGCCCACGAGAAAAGTGTGCGATTGTCAGCACGTGGTTGTATTTCTTACAATGCATGCATTAATGAGTTCCTAATAATTCAATACTTTCTGCAGCATTTATAATAGCTGGATAACTAATAATTTAGATTATAACTAACTCTGGTTTCAGAGATTAAATAATTATTTATGGTACTAGTGAACCAAGACGTATTTTATCCACGAGTGGAAGGTTTGACATGCGAGGTGAAGTCGGGACACTTAACCCTAATCATTAAAAATGCTTACTACTTTCAATTAAACTACACTCCTGGAAATGGAAATAAGAACACATTGACGCCGGTGTGTCAGACCCACCATACTTGCTCCGGACACTGCGAGAGGGCTGTACAAGCAATGATCACACGCACGGCACAGCGGACACACCAGGAACCGCGGTGTTGGCCGTCGAATGACGCTAGCTGTGCAGCGTTTGGGCACCACCACCGTCAGTGTGAGCCAGTTTGCCGTGGCATACGGAGCTCCATCGCAGTCTTTAACACTGGTAGCATGCCGCGACAGCGTGTACGTGAACCGTATGTGCAGTTGACGGACTTTGAGCGAGGGCGTATAGTGGGCATGCGGGAGGCCGGGTGGACATACCGCCAAATTGCTCAACACAAGGGGCATGAGGTCTCCACAGTACATCGATGCTGTCGTCAGTGGTCGGCGGAATGTGCACGTGCCCGTCGACCTGGGGCCGGACCGCAGCGACGCACGGATGCACGCCAAGACCGTCGGATCCTACGCAGTGCCGTAGGGGACCGCACCGCCACTTCCCAGCAAATTAGGGACACTGTTGCTCCTGGGGTATCGGCGAGGACCATTCGCAACCGTCTCCATGAAGCTGGGCTACGGTCCCGCGCACCGTTAGGCCGTCTTCAGCTCACGCCCCAACATCGTGCAGCCCGCCTCCAGTAGTGTCGCGACAGGCGTGAATGGAGGGACGAATGGAGACGTGTCGTGTTCAGCGATGAGAGTCGCGTCTGCCTTGGTGCCAATGATGGTCGTATGCGTATTTGGCGACGTGCAGGTGAGCGCCACAATCAGGACTGCATACGACCGAGGCACACAGGGCCAACACCCGGCAACATGGTGTGGGGAGCGGTCTCCTCCACTGGCCGTACACCTCTAGTGATCGTCGAGGGGACACTGAATAGTGCACGGTACATCCAAACCGTCATAGAACCCATCGTTCTACCATTCCTAGACCGGCAAGGGAACTTGCTGTTCCAACAGGACAATGCACGTCCGCATCATCACGTGCCACCCAACGTGCCCTAGAAGGTGTAAGTCAACTACCCTGGCCAGCAAGATCTCCGGATCTGTCCCCCATTGAGCATGTTTGGGACTGGATGAAACGTCGTCTCACGCGGTCTGCACGTCCAGCACGAGCGCTGGTCCAACTGAGGCGCCAGCTGGAAATGGCATAGCAAGCCGTTTCACAGGACTACATCCAGCATCTCTACGATCGTCTCCATGGGAGAATAGCAGCCTGCATTGCTGCAAAAGGTGGATATACACGGTACTAGTGCCGACATTTTGCATGCTCTGTTGCCTGTGTCTATGTGCCTATGGTTCTGTCAGTGTGATCATGTAATATATCTGACCCCAGGAATGTGTCAATAAAGTTTCCCCTTCCTGGGACAATGAATTCACGGTGTTCTTATTTCAATTTCCAGGAGTGTATAATAAAATAGATTTGTTTGAATTTTTATTTTCTGGAGTATAGCACTATTCAGACCAAGGCCGGCTGGATGTATGTCAGAAATATTGTTGGCTAGTGCCTAATGTGAAAGCTTCGATGTTGGCTAGTTGTTTATTTTAATTGTTGGTATACTTTGAATGACATCTGCTAAGTTAGAAAATAGTATACAGGAAAATGTTTGTTAATTACTGAATTAATAGAATTTGTAACTTAAGTTACCGATTTACATTTCATTATTAAATGCTAAAACTACAATAAATATTACACTTTAAACTAGGTGTAGTTATATTTTATTCATGCAGTGATTAAAGTGAAATTTTATGTATCCTTATTGTTAAAGTGTTACTTTAGAAGGTTAATTTCTATTATTAAAGCAAACGTTACAGGTATGTGTTGGAAAAAATAGATAAAGAGCATAAAATTATTTGTTTCGTTATATGTGTAAGGGAAATATAGGAGGAAATCGAATCGAAAGTCAGATGTTTTAACAACCTGGCCTTAAAAATTCCATGACATTCCGAGAAACAGCCGAATAGGGACAGTTCTTTTAAAACTACTGTTTTGAGAAAGTCAAATCAATAAGAACACAAACCTGTAAATCACTGACACCACTAACAATTATTTGAAGCAAACCACTTTTAAGGTGATCTACATTCTCTGTGTAGTACATATTTGTCAACCTCTTACGGTTCCATTTGTCTTGTAAATACTTTAAACATAAGGTATGTGAATAAAATCTTTGGTCATTTTCCAGAAAAATTACAAAAAGTTGAAAATATATCTTTTGACAAAAAAAGAAAATTGCAGACTGGGATACGTATATTTTTCTAGGCCCACATCGTTTCCACGGTCGATTTGCAGTGGTGTCACGGGAGTCGTCTCTTTGGCTTCGTTCTACTGAATACTCTAATAATTGAGGCTACGTTAACAACAAACACTGAGAGTCGAGAATTTACAGACAGGCATTAGGAGCTAGAACAACAAAGGTTCGGATCCAGAAAATCATTTTATTGTAGAAATACAAAATGTGTATCACGACATTGATATAACTTCGAATTGCTAAGGTTTAATTGAATTTACGGCATTTATGCTCACACATGAAAACTCAAACCAATTGAAATGTTTTTATTCCTGTATTTTAAATCAAATAAAAATGGAAATTAACTTAGTATCGGGTGTGTAAACCCTCCGATTCTATTACTGTCCTCATTCTACGGGGCATGGATGAGACCAAATACCTAGTGAAATTTTCACAAGAAGATACATAGCATTTTATGCCAGCAACAATCATAACCGAAGAATGAGCCCGAGTGTTTACACAATCACTATTAAGGAAATTTTCGAATAACATTCTATTTATTTTGAAAACGATAAAGACATGTTATTTGCTTTTTATAAATGAATGGTTTTAAAATATTATTTATCTTCTGCAAGAAAAACATAAGGCATTGCCATTAAGGTATCAACAATAAAAAGAAACGCACATTAAGTATTAGAACTCACGTTGGTCCTCTTACGAGACATGTGTTTTACCACTCGGCTACCTTGCATATGGCCAAGCCGCAAAGCATCTCCCTATCTATCGCCTAGGTTTGAAATGAAGCCAGAGTGTTATCAAAGTGCATTTTGGAAAAAAATAATTGTTCTTTGACACTAGCCGTGTGTAAGGCACACTAACAAACTTCATGCCTTAGCCAGGATTCAAATCCCGACTATGGCATTGAGTTTCACAATCTCTACCTTTGCAAAGCGTCATCGAATGCTTATGATGTTTTCCAAATCGAACATTGTTTCTAGTAGTTGTTCATTTTTATTCCTAATGCTTATACTGCAAGTAAAGGCTGATTCAGAGTGTGGAAATTTTCTTGGAAAATCTTAAGTGTTTCCTCTTTGGAATGACCAGAAGCTAAATGCAAATTTTGGTACCTTTTTGGATAATCTGTTCTATTGTCACATTTACGCACATGTGCGCGTTAATTTTTTCAGGATACCTGCCTCAAAACCTGGTTTATGGGCGAGGCCACGGTATCTAATTTTAAGTGGTAAGCAACACCTACTATAGTATGCCTTTTAACACCCGTTCTTGCCATATGCGAAACCTTATGTGACGCACACTAATGGTATATTAAATGAAATGGTAATTGGCAAAGGACCGGGAAACTTTCCAGACCTAATTTGACGGTAGCTCTCTGGCATTGGTGAGTTATGAGGACTTAGGATAACCTAGAGGATGGTTCTGGTGAGATTTCAACCATTAGTCTCTTCAACGTGGGTGTCAGAGTGAGTGTGTGTGCATTACTACCTACTTGGTACGTGGTAGAAAAAATAAGGAATACTTTATACATTTTAAATATACTATACTTTGTTTTAATGAGTCAACTTTTATATTTGGAACACCACAAAGTTCAACCAATTATGTATACAGTGGAAAAGATATTCCACCCGTGTGTAAAAATTAAAACAAAAGTTTATTTTTGGTTTCTCAAAGAACCTCTGGGGCTTATACCATTACAGTAATATCGATCGCATTAATACTGAGTTTCAGTAAGTTAAACTATATGTTTATACGTACACTATGTGCCGCTGAAAAACTTCTAATGTACCTATTTGATAATATATAGCTTGAAGCTGTGAGAATAACCAGTGTCATTTAATTGTGCAACTTAGCCCTAACTATTGTTACCGTAAGAGTTAAAATATATGGAGTGCATTCGCGAGGTATTGGGTTTAAATCCCATGAACTGAAATTTTACTGTGGTCAGAATAGTCAAGTTGTCAAGATAAATGGTTGCTTGAATTTCATTATCACGATACAAACTTCCAAATTAAATTTAAAGCACCAGTAAAAATAAAAATGGATAATACTAGTTAATTATCTGTCATTTATAACAGGTAATTAAAGTAGACTGGACTACACTATAACGCCATCTGCCTGGTAGGCGTAGAAACAGATGTAAGGTTACTTAGTACTAAGGTCTCTGCAGACACGAATGTAAGCTACTGATTGCCCATCACAGAGGCAGAAGTACAGTTGCTTAACATTAAGATGGTGTGGTACAGGGATAAGACCCAAAAGACCGTCTTTATACTCCGACCAAAGTCAGACGTGACCACGTAGCTAACACCATGTAAAGGTAGTACAGGGAAGGAAACAATGTTTACATAAAGTGTATGTTCTGTATGAATGATAATGCGACTGTATGGCTTGCGTAGATTCGGAAATCTGGTTTGCAGACATTTAGATCAACTTTGGCTGCCCTAAAAACGTCGTGAAATTGACAATCAGCTGTCTTCGAAGCTGACTCGGTGTTTTGCTGCACCAAAACAAATGCAAGAAGTCACTGAGGTACACTTCAATCGTGGACTGCCGCAATAAGCAACAAACAACTGCCGCTCTAACACCTTGCGGATATTTATACCTCCCCAGCCATTATTTCTAGTAATCTGCAGATCTTCCGAAAACTTAAGCGGCAGCAATAGTGGGCAGAATATTCTGGAGCCCTTGTGTCTTGTTCTCTGCTGTCAAGCGCCAGGCTCCAGTACCAAAATGCCACACGGTGACAATATTATAAGCGATACACAAAAATTATCTAAATAACTAAAGTATATCTCCCTAAAACATTATTTATGTAAACTCAAGTGTTTTTCTCCTATTAAGTATTTCCGAGATACTCTTTGTAAGCGTTTTGATATTTTAAATAATTTCGTTTTGCCTGCATTAAAACGCCATTGATTTGATTCTCATTAACAACAAAACATTGGAAATTCAAGACTGTATATCGCGTCCTAACCTTCCTTTTTTCTATTTTTAAGAATTGACTAACTCTTAAAGCCTCCTCCATTCCTCGTCTACATACAGCTAAACTTTCACTGAAACCACTTCTCGATCAAGATTATCTAGATAAAGGCACTATTAAAAGAGTACTTTGTAAACAAATTGATAGATGTCATGTGAATGTAAAAATAAGTTTTAATGAATCTCTAAAATAGATGGAAGAAATAAGACGCTGACTCCTAATGTTTAAGGCTTTCTACGAGAGCTGTTCAACAAAGCATGGTCATAATTCTTTTACCGTCATAATTTTTCCTACTAAAATTCAATCTTATATCTGTTAGCTTAATATGAAACAAACACGCCGTAGTAGTTTCATTGTTGGTACTCCTGGTTCCCGCCTGTGAGAAACAGGCAAGCTCAGACTTTCAGTATCACCTAAAGCTGCAATGGAGGTCACACGCCAGGAACAATATGCGGCTTTGAAATTCTGCTTTCGTCTCAACAAATCTTCATTTGAGGTCTATATAATGTTACAGGAGCCCTATGGAGAGTCTTCTTCCCTACAGTACAGCTCAAAGGTTTTTTAAAGTGCTTAAAGAGGGGAGACAATCAATTTCAAAGGAAGGTGGACCCGGTGCTTTACTTACTGTTCTTACGGAAGAAAACATAAACACTGCTGCTGCCATTGTGAGAGAGGATCGATGAATTACCTTAAGATCACTTTCTGAAATACTGAACATTACACTGGGTGCCACCCACACGTTGGTGACAAACATTACACGTGAGACGTGTTTGTGCGCGATGGGTTCCAAGACTGTTGATTCCCGAACAAAAGGACATTCGCATGCAGTTAAAGTTGATGTTAGAGGAAGATCTGGAGTTTCTTTCAAATGTAATCACTGCTGATGAAACTTGGCTAGATCATTTTGACCCTGTGAGCAAACAGCAAAGCTCAGTGTGGAAATCTCCTTCATCACCACCCCCCAAAAAGCAAAAGTGGTTGCTTCTGTTGGGCAAGTTATGGTCATCTCATTCTTTGATATTCATGGAATGGTTTATCAGCACGTTGTACCTGCACACACATCAGTAACTGGACAATACTACAGGGATGTCCTGTAAACATTGCAAGTCTATATCAGGAGCAAAAGACCACATTTCCATGAAATAGGATGGATGCTGCACCACGATAATTGCGCGGCCGCATATTGCCAATGTTTCTGAGAGAAGTGCATCCCTCGCCCTCCCTATAGTCCGGATTTAGCCCGATGTGACATTTTTCTACTCCATAACTTAAAGAAACGCCTTCGTGAATGGCATTATTCATCATCAGAAGCAGCGGTGAAGGCTGTGGAGGCGATTTTGAAGGTTCTCTCAGAATATGGTTTCCAGCGTGTCTTTGAAGACTGGCAGAAACGCTGGGACAAGTGCATTGCATTCAGGGGAGACTATTTTGAGAAGGACCATCAACATTGTGAGGATAAATAGAGGTACGTTGACAAAAAAAAAATGTTTGATCATTTTTTATTGAACAGACCTCGCACATTAGGCCCTGCATATTGAAGTATCTAGCTTTCTTTTCAACCAGAGCATTACTTTTACCACAAATTATTCGATCATTCACGTGGTGTACAGTTACGGAAGTGCTACGTTGGCGTTTTTAGTTGACCTGTTTTTTTCCTCTTCCTCTCAGAACCGTTTCAAAACAACGGCTACAGTTTCTACCCCTGCCTCTACTCTTAACATTACTTATGATAATGTGACTTCAGTGTTTCAACGCATTTAGGCTAAAACAACAGCCTTCCAGAAGATTACGTAGCCAATGGAAAGGAAAGAAAAGAAATAAAAATTACATTAGCGTTGATTTTAAACATTTACTGCAACAGCGAGGTGTAACGGGATTATATTTTTGTTCATCTTCAACTAATAAGAATCACGCCAACTTCTTTGTAATATCCAAGTCAAGTTTTAATCTAATAAGAGTCATGAGATCTTTCTAAGGTGTGGACGCGGATTTTTGGTGAAAATAAAGTTTAGATGAGTCCAATTTTGTTATATATTATTTAATTATATAATATAAACTACGATTCACTCTTTTATATTATAAATATTGAATAACACTTTTCGAATCTTATTAATTTTTCTTTACAATTATAATGATCGTAACATCTTAAGTCAACTTCCTCGTTCTCCAGCAAGACACAAGATTCACACTTTTTCTAGATTATTTATTTTCTTGTCCCCATAGCAATTCCCACCTTATTTTGTGATTGGCCGATTCACTGACACGTCATCACACCACGTCACACCACGTCACACCACTACTACTTCGGCCAATCACACAACTACATACTTTTTTATATATTTATTATTCCTTCGAACATTACTAAACAAAAATACTGTTACAAATGCCCCTCTTCGAAATATATGGAAAATAACCAAATAAAGGAATTAACAATCTGTTTCCATATATTTCGAAGAACAGCCCCAATTAACAATTTCGTTTACACCAATATTACACAACACCAATACAACATACATAAAATATAATAATATACATACATTGGATGAAATATAATAAATGAACATTTAACAACAATAAATTAATTAAAATACAACAATATATTGATGTTTAACAATGTTTTATTTTTATTATTATTTAACACACACAGTATATATTCAATATTGTTTCAATTACTGTCAATGCTTTTATGTGTATAGGGATCAGTATCATTCACTTTAAATGTGTGTGTGTATTTGTTACACAGTCCAGGTTTTGAACTAAAGGCTTTTCTATTCTTTAATATACACAATTTGAACTGTTCTTTTCTCGCTTGGTCTAAATTGTATGTGTTTTCTAACTTTACTTGTAATATTCTCTGGAATTCTATTTCTTCCTCCACTTGGCTTCCGCCGTTCTTATCTTGTATTGTATATAATTGGCAACAATGCTTTTCAAGGTCAGTTACATTATTTTACAATCCATCAATAATTAAATTCTTCCCACAATTTTCATTTTCATCGTATTAAATATTACCATTTTCTTGCAAAAGTATATCTTCCACACAAAAACCTTTCATTATTTATATTATCCCTGTTCTTTTCTTTTCTTCCATCTTCTTCCAATAATTTTATTACTAATAAATCATTTTCTGTCTTAACCTTCATTTCATGCATTTCGAAATTCAATACACTTTGCCATTCATATAATAAATCATTACCCACAATTACATCTCTTGCCAAATGTGGAATTACCAACGTAATGAAATTGAAATTCCATTCACCTATTCGGCCCTTAATTAATACTTTCATTGTTGGTTAGGTTGGTGCTATCGTTTATATTCGCATCATTCTCTGTGCTTTGTGTATTTTCGACTATTTCATTTTGATTACTTCTTTCAAATCTCACACCCCTAAAATCTCTTTGATTTGCACTAAATAAACTAGTACCTCTACCCCTATTAAAATTACTTATTCGCTGATTATTTCCTCGATAAAATCTTACATGGTTTATTTGATCATTTCTTCCAATTCTCGTCGACTGATTGTTATGATAATTCCTTTGCACATTATTTTGAACTCCACTTCCTGTTCCGGGAATTACAGATTCATAAGTTCGTCTAGGATCATAACCTCTTCCTTCAAATCTTTGATTTCTCACGGGTGCCCCGCCCCAATTTAAACTCGTCCTATTATTCCTATTATTTGTAGGTTGTGATTCCTGTCGATTTCTTCCTCGCTCAATATGGACGTTATTATAGTTACCATCACAGGATGTAGTATCATTAATGAGGTTATGTGCTTCAAATTCGGATAATAATTCAATCATATCAGAGAAATCGATAGGCTTAGCCACAATTAAATGATTTCTGATATGTGGTGGATAATGACGTATTAGCATGTTGACAATTTCTGTCTCAGAAATTTCGGGATTGATCAACTTACTTTTGTTTGCTAATTTTAAGAAATATTCAGTCATAGAAATCCCTTTTTTAAACTCAAACCTACCCGTTGCTAACTCAACTTTTATTCTTCTTTGTCTCTCAGGTCTCCAAAATCTATTTATAAACAGATTTCTGAAAGTACTGTATGTTTCATGTGAAGCCAAAGTTAACCTTAACCACTCAAGAGCATTTTTCTTCAAACAGCGTTTTACTATTACCATCCGAAATTCATTGGGAATTCTCTTAATACGGAAATATTCTTCCAATTCCCTAAGAAATACTTTTGGATTATCACCTGATTCCTCATCAAAACTTGGTGGACTAATATCATTTAGTGAATAATGTACACATTCATTTTGACCTAGACTGTGGAGTTGTGTGTGTGAGGATATGTTCTGTGTGTTTCTGTGATAATTAATATCATTATCTGGACTCACAAAATCACTACATTCACTTACTACATCACTAGACTTCTGATGATTGCTTAATTCACCTGGTAAGTCACAATCGTTTATATTTGTAATTCTAGACATTTCTTTCCCGTTATTTACTTTTCTAGCCTGTAATGCAATTACAACTTGTGTCAATTTTCCTAGGTTATCCTTTTCTTTTTCAAAATGTTCTTTTACCTCTTTAATTTGCAAAATTACTTCTTCTTTTGCTTTACTTATCTCATCAATTTGTAACTTTATTTCCTCTTGGTGTATCTTACTTTCATCATGTTGTAATTGCATTTCAGAACAAATTACATTGATTCTTTGTTCTACTTTATCTCCTAATTCTTCTCTTTGTTTTTGTGTTATTTCTGCCTGTTGTATCCTAAATGTTTCTAACTCTGTGTTTAATTCCATTCTTATTTCTTGTTTCACAATGTCCTGACCTAACCTAGTTTCCTGAATTATCTCTCTCAACTCATTGACTTCCTTTCTATTCTCATCCTTATTAATCTCTATGATCTGCATGAGCCTTTCCATATTATCCCTACACTCTTTTCTCCCTTCTCTAATCTCCTGTGAAATTTCAGATTTTAATTCCTGTTTTAGCTTCTGTAATAAATTAATTTCTAAGTTACTCACATTTTGTGCTAGTTCCTGTCTTACTCCTACATCTAAATCATTCATTTTCTTAGTTAAATCATTTACATTTTGTTCTATTTTAGAATCTAAATTACTCATTTCTGATTTTACATCTTTCATTCTAGAATCTAAATTACTCATTTCAGATTTAACATCTCCTATTTCTGATTTTACATCTCTCATTCTAAAATCTAAATTCTTTGCATTTTGTTCTATTTTAGAATCTAAATTACTCATTTCTGATTTTAAATCATTTGCATTTTGTTCTATTTTAGAATCTAAATTACTTATTTTTGATTTTACATCATTTGCATTTTGTTCTATTTTAGAATCTAAATTACTCATTTCTGATTTTAAATCATTTGCATTTTGTTCTATTTTAGAATCTAAATTACTTAACATTCTTGTTATTCTTTCCAACATTGACTCATTATCTATGCTTAATCTTGCATCCTCCCTATTCATTCCTACACTATCAGTAACTTCTCCTTCCACTATTATTTCTTTTCTACTCGCCATCTTTTTAACTATTTTCTGATTTCTTAACAACATAAATCTACTACTACTACTATTATTATTTTTTTTTTTTTAATTTCACTCACTTAAACCAGTTCTCGTTTTCTTCTTTCTTCTCTCTTCTTTCTTCTTTCCTTTTAAATTCCCACGGAGCTGCACGATGCACGATCTCCTCTTCTTTATCCTATTCGAGCCCCACGTTGGGCGCCATTTGTAACGGGATTATATTTTCGTTCATCTTCAACTAATAAGAATCACGCCAACTTCTTTGTAATATCCAAGTCAAGTTTTAATCTAATAAGAGTCATGAGATCTTTCTAAGGTGTGGACGCGGATTTTTGGTGAAAATAAAGTTTAGATGAGTCCAATTTTGTTATATATTATTTAATTATATAATATAAACTACGATTCACTCTTTTATATTATAAATATTGAATAACACTTTTCGAATCTTATTAATTTTTCTTTACAATTATAATGATCGTAACATCTTAAGTCAACTTCCTCGTTCTCCAGCAAGACACAAGATTCACACTTTTTCTAGATTATTTATTTTCTTGTCCCCATAGCAATTCCCACCTTATTTTGTGATTGGCCGATTCACTGACACGTCATCACACCACGTCACACCACGTCACACCACTACTACTTCGGCCAATCACACAACTACATACTTTTTTATATATTTATTATTCCTTCGAACATTACTAAACAAAAATACTGTTACAGAGGGGATGAAAAGTAAGTAACGTTAAGACTCAGAACTCACGTTGCCAGAGAGAAGTAAAAGTATACAAATTTCCTTCTTCACCTTTTACATTTTCTGTCTTCCCTTTCCCTTTAAATCTATCTCTCAGTGTGGCTCTTTAAATCGACATGCACTGTCCCCTTGAACTTCTTATCTGAACGAGTCTGTTATGCAGAAAGAAAGAGAGAAGAAATAAAAGGTTACAAAATAAAAACGAGAAGCGAACACACAAGACTGAGGAGCTGGAAGGCATTCATATAAAAAGTTTAACATCATCTCTATACTTAAAATACATTTCTCTTAACTACATGCACTACTTCTAAATTAACATTTCCAATTAAATTTTCTCAATATAAAAAGAGTACCACAGTTTCAGCTCTTTTATAATCTCGGTAAGAGATCTGTAGAAATACAACGCACTTATAGATGAATAAACGCTGTGCAGTTATAAAATACATTCAAGAACCACGTCTGAATGAACCTACAAAATCGTGCAAAAATGTAAAGCAAATATATTTAAAATATAGGACGTGTATGTAATATTTTATCTAATTTTGAAGATGGTTTCTTCAATCAAAATAATGAAAATATGGCCCGCACGCGCGCGCACACGCGCACACACATGTCTCCAAAGTTTATGTTCACCTTTCATATACACGACAGATGCCTTTTTGATGATTTTGACTTAATCAGTAATCGGGAATAAATATTTGGGACAATCGATGAAACCGTCGTATGCTTGCTGTGTTTCGTGGGATTGACGTGTGAATGTACACCAAACTCGGAGTGTTTGTGACTGCGTAGAAAGACTTTGTGCCAGGATGATTAAGATTACTACGAAGGAGATTCGGCACCGAAACCTGTAATGACTGAAAACGGATATCCTCAACATTTAATTTTAATGATAAAGAAAATGTACGAAGGGACTTGTCTTAGCATGGGTATTGATTTTAAGACAAAATATCAACCTAGGTGTAAGACACGGCTGCCCAATGTCACCAACTGTTTTTAATATTTATATCGACGCAGCAGTTACCGAAAGGCAAGCTCAGTTGAAAGAAGATTTTAAGTTAGGTCCTACAATCGTAAACATAGTCCTGTTAGCAAATCATCAGGTCATTCTGGCTGATACTGAAGACATATTACTAATAACTTTGTACCAACTCGACATTAACAATGTCAAAGTGTAATTTCATTTCAGCATAGAAAACGAAAGTGATAGCTTTTATTGGTAAATACCCAACATACTCCTCCAAAACAAAATACTAGAACAAGTTAAATATTTTAATTACTTAGGATGTGATATTTCCTATGAATATGACAGAGATTTAAAACAAAATATTTTTAAATTTCAAAACATATGTGGCACTATAAAAGGAACATTGAAAAACAAAACAAGAGGAGATACCATATTAAAGTTTTATAAAACTATGGCAGTGCCTGTTATATCTTATGGAGCCCAGACCTGGACCTTGAACAGATCTGATAAAAGAATCACTGAAACGGCTGAAATGAAATTAGAGGTACGTAACTGGCTGTAGTCTTAAAGATCACATTAAAAGTGAAACAATACGAGAACAATTAAATATATTTACTTTAAATGATAAGCTCGGGGAGTACAAACTGAAATGGCAAGGTCATCTCTCTCGAATGCCCTAAGAAAGACTCACTAAACAGGCCTTGCAGTATAAACCAGTTGGTATTAGAGATTTTGGAACACCACGGAGACGCTGGGAAGATCTCTTCTGAGCCGAAACAGGCCTATCTGGCCTATCTTGAAGGTTGATAATGATGATGATGATACCAAATTTTTGTCAAATGGTGTTTAGAATTTGTCGTTGCAATATATACTTGTAATTTTCTTGAATCTTCAATAATTCGTTGCTTTTGAAGCACTATTATTATTTGATTGTTTCTCGCGGTGTCGTCGAGATAGCATGGACTCAGCATACAGGATTGTGGAACATTTTACTATCCACTCGATTCTCTTTTGTCTGCAATGGAAAAGGCCTAATGAAAAGATGAAAGATAATGAAAAGATAATGATGGTTTATCGTGATTATTACCATGAACTATATCGGAAAATGAGCTTTTCTAGCATAACTGTCTTTAAAAATATACAGTCAAGAAAGGTAAAAAAATAAAGGCAACAGTCATTATGTTGTGCAGCAAACGGAGCAATTTCCAAGCAACAACCCATGTCCGGAAACTCACGGTTTGGGCGTAGTAGCCCATCAGAGTGCCTGTTACACCTGCTGCCAATATAACAAATGGCATGCAGCACAAAGCAGTCTAACATTACAAACGGGGATAAACTGTGTACCTCCTATGTCAATGCAGAGCCTACATAGATTGTGCTGTTTCACGTATATACTCCAGTAGGTGTAGTTGACCTGAAAGAATGGCAATCGCTCAAAGTAGTAGTGCAATGGGGCCCTCCTCTTACATTACAGGAGTAGCGTACACTATAGTTCTCATACTACCTGACAGGATACAGTCCAGTGTTTCCTGGTGAACGCGCTGGCCCTGGAACTGTCCCCCATCTGCCTATCTATTGATTGATTTATGTAATGTTGAAATGGAGGTACATTTAGCGCGAAGTCTACCCGAAAGTCCGGAGATTCCGACGTCTATCAGACCGGGAGCGACGGAAAACTCCGGCGTTCTTTCCTTGGGGCAATACCTTCAGTCTAAATGGCAGCCACCCCGGCCACCCCGGCCCCCATCGACAACAACGTCAAGACGGGTGGAAGTGGATACGCCACTTACGCGCGTCAACCCCGTAGGGAAGACTACCAAATAACTTCGGTGGGGCCTGGTGATCTAGCAGGAAATTCGGGGATGTAATTAACCTACCCAGCATCACCTGGTGACCTGGGAAAACTCCAAACAAACCCATGGGTCAGGTAGGTTGGCTCCACGGGCCAACCCATGTGCCTAACCCTAACGAATGCAGGTCACAGACGAAACCGCCTGAGCCATACCGCTCAGTAGGATGAACTCTTAGCACACGTTTCGGTCGTTGGTCCGTCTTTGTGCTCTGCCTATCTGCGATTCTGTGAGCTCCTGCTATTCCTTCCTCCTGCTGGTATTAACCGCAATACATCTGTGTGGAGGTCGTAGTGCATGAAGTTTTCTCATTGTCTATCCTTTACCGAAAAAAAACCCTTAACTGGATGACATTAATTCTGTAAAATGCTAAAAAAAAAAACAAATAAATTAGAATAGTTAATGACGTCATAAAAGCTGTAAAATGATTTAAATATCTCGGATATGTAATAGCTTATGACTAATCCGTAGAGGAAGTAGTCAGGGTGAACCAGGGTAATAAGGCATATTTTATGTATAAAGACCTATTTAAAAACAAACTTATGAAAATAAGTGCAAAACTTAAGACATGAGTATTGAAAAAATCACAAATGCAGAAGTTAATGATATTTGAAAGAAAGATATTAAGAGCAATTTTTGAACCACTTAAAGACAGATGACAATAGAGAACCTTGAGAAATGAAGAGCTAAATAAAAGAATAAAAACCAAACAATAATTAATTTCATTAAAGCACTGAGACCTAGATGGGTAGGACATCCGCATAGAATGACAGACGAGAGAACAGTTAAAAATACACATAGAAACCTCTCGAATCTAGAAGAAGAGGTAGACCTAAAAACAGATAGAGCGATGCTATACATCAATATTTTAAAAACATGAAAATTAAGAATTGGCTAAACTTGACAAAAGTTTGCATCGAATGGAAAAAACAAATAGTAGAGAAGGCCAAAACATTCAGGTAATGAAGTTGCAGCGCCTATTAAGAAGAAGGATGACATTAATTCGCATGACTTCCAACTGAGATTTGCCGCTATTAACAGAGGCACTGGAACTATGCAGAAACATCTTATACAACCACATTTCCCAACGTCCCACTATTATGGGTTTCAAATGGGAAGAGTTCTGGAGTCCAGCTAATCAGATGCCGTATCACACTCAGCGTTGCCAGCTTGTTACCCCACTCCTTTTATATTTCCCTCTCTCTCGCACACTCATACATGCACGTCTCCTTGGCGCAGACGTAAGGGTAGGCAAATTATATTTTAAAACTTTTAAAATGATGCAGTTGCCAAAATCAAAATTGGAAAAAGAATTTTCACAAATTCTGTATATTTTAAAATACTATAACTATAATTATATTTTATGAATTACCCCTTTTTCTAATCCAATGCAACTGCCAGTGACTCATCCATATCGCTGTCAATGTCACTTCCGTTAAGAGACAATTCGTCATTATCACTGTCTTCATCGTCTGAGTCTTGCAAATTTATGATTATAGCTTCCTAAATCTCGTCACGTGCTATTTCTTTCCTAAAATCTGCATGCCCCACGCAGTTTTACCAGTCCTGTTTGTTACCTTGTCAATTTCTTCGTGAACAAGTTGTTTAACGTCCTTCAGTTTAAAAGTATTATTTCTGTTTGTAATCCCCCTTTTATTTGAGCCCACACCAACTCAATTGGATTATACTGGCAGTGGTAAGGTGAGGGCCGTATTACCTCGTGTCCCGCTTCGATAACAAGTTGATCCAGCCGATACACTTTTTCCGTGTTTTTAAACGGAAGTACTCTTTGCAAGAACTCATTTTTAGTTTGTTTCCGAAAATTTTTTGAAGAACGTGTAAACCTTAAAAATAATACTTCGAACCTGACTTCGCAATACCGCCTTTTTGATTCGCCACTAAATACACCGCAAGAAGCCATTTCACTATTTAACCCTCACTCTACTGCTGTGTAAAGAAAAACTGCATGATATTGATCTGAACTCCTGAGTAAATAAACACTTCTTATCCAGCATTCATTCATAAACATAAGTATACAACATTCCACAGGCTAACAGGAATTGAAGTGTTTGCTCTTTCTCGAATTTAACACCTTGACTTATTCACAGTAATTCTTTTATTCGTCATGTCAGTAGTTTAAATTTCAATTCTGAGTAATTAAATGTAATGTACATACATACACACAACCACTTTGAACTCTCCAGAGTAAATAGAGATTACGAACCATACATAAACAAAGATATAATGTAACCAGACACGTTCTGATAGGGCAGCAGGAAATTTATTGTTTCCTCTCGCTTGAACTGGCTAATTCAAAGTAATTCTTTTATCACGTCATGCCAAACATTTACGTTCCAGTTCTGACTAATTACAAATATACATACACGCATACATACCAACCGATAATGATATTCATACAGTGCTTATGTCGCGATTTATTGTTATAATACAGGTAATAGTGGTTTATTTATTTGTATTAGAAAAACTATTTGAGCTAAAAGTATGGGGTTTTCATGGTTATATTAGATACATTACTCTGTACCTTCCACGTGGATCAGTTTCGGCAAAATCTGAATTTTTGTCTTAAAACGAATAGTATCTCATACAGACTGATTAAGTTGGCGCTCGCCACACACCACTTAGAGGGAATGCAATACGATAACACTGCAGGACTCCGCCTGTTTGCTCACCTAGTAGCGCTCAAGGACAAACACCTTCTCATTTGAAACACATAACACATGTGTTTATGGGTGCGGAGTTTAAGTCACGGACATAGAACCGATGCAGAGTATAGTGAGTTCCTAACCCTGGGTTGCGAGTGGAGGTCCCTGGCTTTGCCTTATGGTGCATATAAAGACGCTGGTGTATGTAACTCTTAGAAACTAAAGAGGATATTATAGCTGCTTCAATCAGTGTGGGCTGGACTATGACGCTAAATGAAACCATAGGATTTAATATCAGTAAGATTTGATGTCTATTGCACGAAAACTATTGCATATAAAGTATACTTACCTTCTATAGAATTATAGAACACAATCGTGGTGAATTGATACGATTATTCTAGTTATCTGGATATAAATGAGAAAAAAAAACGTACCGTATCAAAGCCGAGTTGCAGAATATAATAGAACTATATATCTTATTTTATTGCTAAAACTCTATGAACTCTTACCTTGCTTCCTTGATGCAGACGTTGCACATGATATACGACTTGAGCATGAAAACACTCAAATTAGACCAACGTGTCTTCATGAGTTTCACACACAATCCTGCAACAAAACAAGAAACAATTTAGATCCAAGATATAATAATTCCCACTGCGTTTAAAAGCATTTATATGCTTCACAAAATGTATCTCAGTTCAATAGTGTTCATCTGTGTCGGTCACATTCACAATACACTGGAGTTATTGTGGTGGTTAAAACCTCAAATGCGATAACAGAGGGGAAAGAGTTGCATTAGAGTCACATGGGTTTCTCTGGCAACACTTTCCTGAAGCAACCTTAGATAAAATTATTCATTTCTCTGCTTCATGTAAACCTACCTGAAGAAGTAGTTATTACATCTTTCATTGTTTCTACAAGGAATACAGTAGTATTAAGCATACTCAATCAATTATTATTTAACTGCTTTGAGATTCCTTTCCCCTTGCAAGAACACAAGAAAGTCACAGTCAACAAGAGAAAAAGAAAAATCAGTATTCAGTACTGATGAAAATAAGTAATTGAAAATTCAAATCAATATCAAATAATATTTTGAACGCTACAAAAAGCGTTGCTGCATTGGTCAAATCTACGTTTTGCAGTAATGTTTTTTATCGTTTATTTTGTTTTGCTAGTTACTAAAAACATAATTCATTAAGAAAGCAAGTTCTCAGTATATTCTCATAAAATTAAAATGTATGCATTTTGTCATTTGTATTTTAATGTAAATTTCTGCCGCCGCTTTTGAGAAAGTCGAAAATAACGGAAAGGCTTACATATGTTAACAGAAATTTGGGAAGATAGGATTAAATTGGGAATTTTTGTATCGCGAACTTTGAAAGATACTGAGTTTTATATTCATCGAAATGTTTATATCTAAATTATAATGTTTTATCTCTCTCAGATACACACACACACACACACACACACACACACACACACACACACACACACACACACACACACATGCATGAACCTTTACCCAAAAATGAGCTTTTGGAGTAAGTGTACTTCAAAAAATGAATTTTAAATGAACATCTGGCATCAAATTCTTCGAGAACATAGTAGAAAATATGACAATTGATTACTAATATTGAATAAATGAGACAAATAGGTTACGATGAAAGACAAACCTCTAAATAAGTACGTTACTCTGAATATGCCCCAACAGGCCCTCCCCACCGCTTTCTTCCTGCGCAGTGATTGATCTTCTTTGCCGTTCTACATCACCCCTTGATGTATTTAACCAACCAACATATTGGTTACGTTGGTATTTTTAAAAGACCAGCAAACAATTGAGAGTAGTAAATCAGGTTAACAAATGACAAGTGAATATTCCTGTAAGTAATTTCACAATCTATATAGTAATTTAGTAGTTGTTTATAAAGAGATTGTTCTAAACATTTAGAATTTTAAGGATTATTTCAGTGAAAATCTTCTAAACACAAGATCGTAGGGTACAAAGTGTTGCAATGAAATGCATATTATATATGAACCAGTTATTTTATGTCTCTTTTCAGAATAATCTTTCTTAGATTTGATAACCCTTTTTATGACACAAGAGTGCGCTTCTCTTATTGGTGTATTCCCAGAAGTGATAGTCAAGATTAAAGAAGCGTCCTAAGGCATAATGAAGCCGCCTCAGTCTGGTTCATTGTCCCTGCTGAAGGAATTTGGGACAGTTGGCAGTATACATTTTAGTGGACAGTAAATCGACTGATTGTGAAAACTTCTGGGAAACTTTACGATGGCATTGTGTTTGTCTCGAACAAGCAGAGAAACTGCCACTACATCTTCTAGCTCATAATTCCTCTTACTCCACCATAAACTTTATTGTAGCTGCATTAAAACTGTGGGCCATATACAACGGCGATAAAAAGGCGATATGTAGCACAAGACTGTGTATATATTGAAGATGTCCTTACAGGAAACTTTCACTCGAAACAGTATATTGCCCCTGCTGTTGTATATTCATTGCTCAAGTTGGTACAATATTTCAATATCTAACATTGCGTGGTTCAACTATTTTCATAAGAAAAGCCCAATTGCAGACACAAGGCATGCTGGTGCATAAAATAAAATACAGTTTGTTTCTACAGTTCTGTTTTAGTACAAGGCATAAGTTCTGGATGAAATTTAATGTAAATTTGGAGGAATGAATAATATTTATTCCATTTTAAATGTTACACAAAATTCCTTTGTCGATAGTTGTCGGAGAAATAAAAGAACGTAACTCCTATGTTGTGTTATTTCCCATAAATGAATTAATTTTCAATAATGTAATTGTTAATATACACAAATGTTAAATTCTGATTTCTTGAATTGCTCTATGATAAAACTGGTGTGGTTATAAGTCTTAGATCATTTGGAAAAGATAACCATCCAAATAACAAGAAGCTATAGCAGTAATGAATATCTACTTAGTAACTATATATAATGAAGAAGAATTTCCTACAGCTACATTAATCTCGCTTCCAGATGGTGAAAAAAATGCGAATTTTTTTGACGTTCTGTTCTTGCTAACGCACAGTGGAACGAATACCCGAGAAGCAGACGTAATATTCTCCAAGCATTCTCTGGCTGATGAGCCTATTTTATTTGAACGGCAAGTGCAAGCAAACTTTTGAAGGCTGGGCTACATAAAAGAGTTTAGGGCATGCGTCCATCTTGGCCCTCTCATTAAAGTTGGACGATTTCACATATGGGGCATTGTACGCAGTTCATCGCCGGCTGCATTATGAAAAATTCAAAGGTCACACGAAGGAAGGGCGGCTGTTAGCACCGGGCGCTTTAAATTGAAGCGCTTCAAATATTTCTCTCTGCTTAGTTTGTGGAACGAATAATGTCAGCTTTATGCTCAATTACAAAAGTAATTCTTTTTAAAATTACAGCAGAACCGTAAATAATTTTACTTTATTTACTTCTATTTACCTTAAAATATCAAGTCCTTAAGGTATCCTTAAGAACGATGTTTATCTGTAGCAACGGTACTTTCAGAATTTTTCTTTATATTTCAGAACGGAGCTTTATTTCAAAAATATCTTTCAAGAATAAAATTTAAAACATAAACAAACGCTACTTTCTGTGATTTCTCTATCCATAATACTTTTCTTCATCTCTTCAACTAGAGGTCTCCCTTTAGCTCTCTCTCTCTCTCCCTCTCTCTCTCTCTCACTCACTAAACACTTGGTTGTAGCTTGAAGCGATAGACAAATCATTGAAAAGCAGATCACTACATTGGAAAAAGATTACCTTTACAGGTCAGTGCTCTGCTTCCCAAAGCAAAGTTTAGGGTTATATCCTGCATTGCAGGAGGGAATTTATCTTTTAACACAATCATACTATACCTTCAGGAGTTTGTGAAGCGTTTATTAGAAAATTGATTAATTTGCGTTGAGAAACCCTACAGTTCAGAGAGTAATAATAATAATAATACCATCAGATATTCATACGAAAAATTCCTGATATGACCAAATTGTTAAAAAAAAGTGCAGTTTTACTAAAAAACTAAATGTTATTTGAAGTGAATTTACATTTAGATATAGTAACCCCCCCTCTCTCTCTCGTATCCATATCATACCTAAGAAAGTCGTTCAAAATTTAAATTATTTCATAGGGTTCATGAAGCGTTTAAGATGCACCTTTTACTGGTTAGTCAGATGTTTCAAAGACAGCAGGTATTTTACTTCAAACGTTTGAGCTATTTTAAGTAAATCATGAACAACGAAAATCTCCGTGTTGTATTCTTGGAATGTGCTTTCTTTTCAAAAGTACATAATTTAGTATAACGGAGTTTAAATTTCAAGATGGTCCTTTACCTAAATAGGTAATGAGTTTAATAGGCAATAGTTTATGAGTTTAAAATGTTGTATTTGAAACAATTGTATAATATGTAAGTGAAAGCATATTCAAATGTACAACATTAAAATTCACATTTGAACACCTATAACTTTCATGCTCAGTAGTTGTAAAAATTGCACCTAATTACACGTATTATTCTATCTACGTACTGCGCATTTACACATGTAAAACTGAAATGCGAGACTATATTCGGCTTATGTGATATTGAAAGCTTAAAAGCTTGTCGCTATATGATGACATATGACTGAACTACAGGACTTCCCTTAGGGGAAGAGACCCGTCCCCTTCAGCTGCTTTAGTGCGAGCGCTGCGGACCCTTAGCACTCGTGGTACGAGAGGAACCTCGGGACCAACATTCCAGCCCTCCCTAAATGGGAGCTGTTCGGATTGGGTTGGACTCGAGGGGGCAGTGTGTTCCCGATATCCACGGGAGATCGGTTACCTCCGCCCAGGCTTCGGCCACACGGAGGGGACAGAGGGTTGCCTTAAAGTCCCGGGTAATAGCCTACAGAGCTAGTAGAAGGTGTGCTAGATCACCAGGGAGCCCCACCGAGGTTTTCGGTAGTCTTCCCTGCGGGGTTGACGTGTGTGGCATGTGTTGAAGTGAGGTATTGCCCCAAGGAAATGCTCCCGTAATTTTCCATCGCTCCCGGGTTGATAGAGGCCAGGAAGTTCGGGTAGACCTCGCTGCATAAATGTCCTACGGGACTCTGCACGTCTAAGATATAAAAGACATGTCTTGCTTAATGTTTGAGAAACGTATAAATATTGGAAAGCTCAAAACAATAACAAGATATGCATATCCGAAAATAGTTATCTAAATAAAAAGGTCGTCTTCCTGGTCTAAGGAATCATTTGGCTAATATCCAACAGAGGGCGAGGAATTTTTTCGGGCATAAAAATCTTTAGAATGGTTTCTAATGGAATAGAATGAAACCGGTGGTCTTACATTGTAGATTTACAGCATGTAAAAGAACCTCTTCCACGACTTTCACGCCCTATATAGAATGGAAAGGAGCACAGGAGTTAAAAAGTGTCCAATCTTAAAACTCAATCTCAAAAAAAAAAAAAAAAAAAAAAAAAAAAAAAAAAAAAAATCACTTAAATTGTGTGCTTTAACGAGTCTTACATTTTGGGTAGTAAGAAATGTGTAGTGTTAAACGCCCGCTTTTAGTGCAGGCGGCACCGCTAGCGGTGACACTGATGATAAACGTGATGAAGGAGCACTTGTGGAATGAGATGGCGGGGTAAACCGGAGATCCCGGAGGAAACCCGCCTCAGCAATGTTGTCTAATTCATTATTGCATGTTAATAATTTAGCAAACTGACTATTAATTGGAAAATATATTTTTCAGATTCAGACCCTATTATGAAAATAGGTCACTGTACTTTTTTCTCTAATAGATACAATCTGGGTAGATAATGTTATGTTTTTGTTAAATCATGTCACTTCAATGCCCCTGTATAGCTAAGAAATTAGGGATGGAGCTTTGAGAGCGAAATTTCACAGGCATGTACCATAAAAGTTCTATTTTAGGCGAATGGTCCAAAGTACGATAATTTCCAGCACTTTGCCTCAAGTACTCTATAGGGGTAATTTATATGAAATAAGTTGGTTGTTGTTTGCCATCAAAAGGCGGTATCTACCTCGTATAAAGAGAAGGAAAACAGAAAAGGTTGAAAGGTTCAAGACAGGCCGACATTTCCTAAAACCGATCAACATTCAATGACGTCACAAGTCCATTTGCCCCCGCATTTTCTACACCTGCGCCAGCTAAGAGAATTTAGGGCATCACTCCATCACAGACGCCTGTAAAATGTTCACCAGACTTTCCCAGTGGCTATTACATGGCCAGAAGCATTTTATCTCCTTTACACGAATTTGCAGCTTCAAAGGTAAAATAATGTAAATTTCAAATTAGGAAAAGGTATATCTTCTTTTTAACTTGTGTGAAAATCAGTTATGAAGGTAAAGGTGGACTAGAACAATTATTAGTACTAGGTACAACAAGCTGTTACTTTAAAAATATACTTCCATCTTCCCAAATAAAGAACTTATTATTCCTTGTGTGTGTGTGTGTGTGTGTGTGTGTGTGTGTGTGTGTGTGTGTGTGTGTGTGTGTGTAAGTGTGTGTGTGTAGTGTAGTGTTTAACGCCCAGTTTTACTACATACGGCACCGCAGGCGATGACACTGATGATACACGAGTTGAATATGGAGCACCGGTGGAATGAGATGGCGGGGGAAACCGGAGATCCCGGAAAAAACCTGCCCCAGCGCCGTGTTGTCCACCACAGTTCTCACCTTGCGGTTGCCTGTGATCGAAACCGGGCCACCTTGGATTTGTTATTCCTTGGATAACAAGTTATTTAATGTATTACACTCCACAAATACTGTAAAATTCGTATAATAAAATTATGTTGATTTTGACTTTCACCGTTTATACAATTTATCACGGTTTTATCGTGTACTTCATAAATTATTAAATTTCACCAAAAATTTGACTTTAAAATTTATCCAAAACAAATATCGAATTCACCTGAATAAAAATTTAAAATTAAGAAATTATATACCCTTTTTGTACATTTATTACTCAAATAAATTTCGGAAAAGCATCAAACCTGTTGTTTAATTTAAGCAAGTTATAAGAAAGGTATACATAGAACATTTTTTCCTATAACATTTCTAAAATAACTACAAATAAGTAATTTATTAAAATTCAATAAGTATATGATGCTTGCAGTGATGAAAAATAAAAACCAAGTCCTTTTTATTCTGCATAAAGTTTGTGCAATTATGTCTATTTGATAAATCACGGATAAAACATTCATAAAAAGCTAAACGCCCCTATTATGCTACACAATTTACGTTTATTTTTAACTTAATGGAATAACACCAGTGCAGCTCTACAAAGGCAGTATTAAATTTACTAAATGAGGTTTTATTTTAACAAAATTTAAATTACATAATTATTGTTTGGTTCTAGTTCTGGTTGCAAAATGCTACCGTTTAACCAATACCAGATATGGAAACGTGTACATAGTAGGCTTCAATGCATATCTGTTTTACTACGTGTAAAACCTAATTAAGGGTACTCAAATTACTGTATTATAACCGAAAACGCGATATGGAGATTTCACTGGAAATATTTGCTTTGAAGGTGTCTAAAGCAAAACCCCCACCAAAACAAAAAAAAAAAAAAAAAGTTTACAGAATGTTCTTCAAACTGTCTGTAAAGCAAAATTTAAAAAAGTCTAGAGTCGACTTTATTCGATTTCTGTCACCATTATGTTATCGCTTATGGTGACATGGCAAGAATATCAAATTTCAATGTCATTTCAATGCGAAGGCTACTTTAAAAAATTAACTACAACCTCGAGTATCTTTGTTGTGCAACCAAAAGGGTAATGAAATGAAATTTCTTATGCAAATATTTATATGCATTAATATAAAGCACATAGAAAAATCAACATTGCAAAAACGATTTTGTCTCTGTTTTCTTAGCTGTATGTGTATATGCGTATTGAAACGGTAGCGCTGTTCAAGTTGTGAACTCCTGGAGTGCTGACGATATGTCATTTAAATAGGTAATAACCCAGCAGTCACCCTCCATGCAAATGAAGGGAGAGAGAGCAGGAGGAGGAGGAGGAGGAGGAGGAGGAGGAGGAGGAGGAGGAAGCAGCAACTGTCTTCCCTTCATATCCTCATCAGCGATTCCTACACGCTTCAATAGCCAGAGGCTTAGAAAGAACGTGCGCGTCATCGTGCGAAACAAAGAGACTTTTTTTTAGCCTCCCGATTCGGCAACTTGTGCTGTAGCCGAGCGAGGCGAGTTGCCCATTGAACAGGCGTTCATGTAAATATAATGTGGCCAAAGTTTTCGGCACATGGCAGGCCAGTGTTTCGTGAATTGCAAATGTAATAAACTACCAGCCCTTGGTACATGCTTTGCTTTGATTTACTACACAGGAAGCATCGTTAACACAATAGCAGCACCACCAACATCGGGCCGCTAAATATCCCTAACAAAAGAGCGTGTACTATTGGACAACATCTAGGGTTGTCTAGCTTATAACAGCGTCAGTGCATTACCTATTTACACCTGTAATTTCCATTTTACAGAATTAGCTTCAATATTCTTTGTGAATTTATTCCTTAAGATATCTCATTCTTTTATTGTTGTATTTTACGTCCTCCAACGTTAAGTCATATCGGACGGTGAATGGAATGGGTGAAATGATGCTCTAAGGAGCCCAGGGTCCATAGGACTTAAGAGTTATCCACCATTCACCTTTAAGGATAAGAGAAAACCCCGGTAAAAACCCTTATCCAGGTAACTCACCCTGACCGAGATTCGAACGAGAGGCAGACACTCTACCACCACGCTACCCGAGGCAAGCATCTAGGGAAGCTGTTTCTTCGAAAGCCAAATATCACAAGTTCTACTGTGAGGTTGGTGCATTTTTTCTGAGCCAAAATGAGTAGATGAAATTTATACTGTACTCAAAGAGCTAAAATTTCTTGGAAATACGTTATTTGTAGTATGAACCCATTATTATAAACTAAGTTTACTTTTTTACCTGTTGTTACAAGATGCACAAAAGCTTTTGATACTTTAGGGTTACAGTTTGATTCTTCCAATGTTCTTACAAGAAAGGGCTATTTTAGAAGAAGATTCAGTCAGTGAACACACTCAAAACAGCCCGTCTCGGTAGCGTGCTTGTGTGTCTGCCTCACGTTCAAGAGGTCCCGAGTTCGAACCTCGGTCAGGGTGAGTTCCTCTGTAAGGTTTCTTCCGGGATTTTCACTTATCTTGAAAGACAAAGGTCGGGTAACTAAGTTATATGGACCCTGGGCTAATTTGAGCATCATTTCACCCGTTCTATTCATCGTCCGATATGACAAAGTTGGAGGACGTAATTTTAAAATTAAAATACCTCAAAACGAAATAACAAGTTGCATTTAACTACAGCATCTCTCAAGGATATATCACAATCATCATCAATAATTTCTTCCCACTGCCCTTTGACTATAAATATGTATTTACCAAAACATGAACAACGTTGTTACATAAAACATCACACAATTAAGAATTTTCCAAATCTGCTAAACGTATAACTTGAATTTTAATGTGAATAATTTGTGAAGACCTCTTTATAGAAATTTCTTTTGCTCAAATATTAAGTCACTACCAAAAAGGTGGCATACAAAGGGCACTCCTTGTAAATATTGTTTGCAGTATTAACCACCTTGGAATATTAATTTGTTACATTAGAAGTACTAAGCAGCCTTTATTTTAAGTTTTGACAACAAATTATGAAATAGCAGCATACAGAGGCGTGAATTAAAAACTAACTAGCTTTAGTCTTCTGTATGACCTTTTAATATGTAACTAAACAGTTTTTACCGGCGTCCAGGTTAACATGAAGTGTAACTGTTTACGAATATTATTTGTAAAAGTTGCAAGTAAGCAATGTTGGGTAGATAAGTCACGTGCTGTCAACACATTGTTACGAGGGCTGTTTAGTAAAGAATGATCACAATTTTGTTCTGACAACGTGCCTTTACTCATCCTCATAATTTTGATGGCCCTTCTCAGAATATTCTCCCCTGAAAGCGATGCACTTGTCCCAGCGTTTCTGCCAGTCTTCAAAGACATGCTGGAAACCATTTTTGAGAGATCCTTCAAAATCGCCTCCGCAGATTTCACCACTGCTTCTGATGATAGATAATGCCTTCCACGAAGGCGTTTCTTCAAGTTAGGGAATAGAAAAGAGTCACATGGGGCTAATGCCGGACTATAGGGAGGGTGAGGGATGCACTTCACATTGAGTTTTGCAAGATAATTCAGCAATAACATTGGCAATACGCGGCGGCGCATTATCGTGGTGCAGCATCCAGCCTGCTTCACGGAAATGTGGTCTTTTGCATCTGGTGTGGACTTTTAATGTTCTCAGGACATCCCTGTAGTATTGTACAGTTACTGATGTCTGTACAGGTACAAAATGCTGATAAACTATTCCACGAATATCAAAGAATGAGATGAGCATAACTTTCCCAGCAGAAGCAACCACTTTTGTATTTTTGGTGGTTGGTGATGAAGGAGATTTCCATCCTGAGCTTTGCTGTTTGCTCTCAGGATCAAAATGATGTAACCAAGTTTCATCAGCAGTGATTACGTTTGAAAGAAACTGCAAGTCTTCCTCTAACATCAACTTTAAATGCATGTTACCTCCATTGCAGTGGTGGGCGATACTGAACTTGCCTGGTTATCACAGGCAGAAACCTAGAGTACCAAAAATGAAATTGCCACGGCGCGTTTGTTTAACATTAAGTTAACAGAATATAATAAGATTGAATTTTAGTGCAAAAAATTATGACCGTAAAAATTTATGATCACTCTTTATTGAACAGCCCACGTATAACAGCTATTATAATAGCTTACAGTCTTAATCTGCACATTCACCAAATTTTCGTTTAGAGTAATGCAATTTAGCATACGAATTTTAAATTGTTTAATTTTTTAAAAGTTTGAGTATATAATAATCAGTTATACACTTTTATAACACCTGAAGCTTTGTCGACTAAATATGGTAACATGTATATTTAATTATTTTATTAATTTTTTTTATTTATTAATTTGTGTGTGAGAATGCAATTATGGAATTCTCTTTGGTTTTTTGAAGAAATTCACTGCAAAGGAATTTTGCAGATCAGAGAATTAATCTCATATGCCCAATCTGCAAGAAAACTTCTTTAACGACTCATTTAAAACTAAATATAATTGAGAGACTCGGCGTTTGATATTTATGGGACCTGTGAAAATATGTTGAACTCTAAAATTGCTTATCATTGAAAGTAATTACAAATCGGACACTTTAAATAGGTTTACTTTAAGAATAATTTTATGTTTAACTGAGATAAATGCATCTAGTAAGTAAGGAAAAGCCTACCTACATCGCACAGCAAATAAAAATTGTCATTATTTTGGTTTAGGTGTTCTGTTACTATATATAAATGATACTGGTCAAAATGTTTCAAGTGGAACATATAACAAAATATACGAGGGCTGTTCAGTAAAGAATGATCATAATTTTTACGGCCATATTCTTTCACACTAAAAATTCAATCTTATTATATTCTGTTAGCTTAATGTGTAACAAACACGCTGTAGTAGTTTCATTTTTGGTATTGCTGGTTCCCGCCTGTGGAAACCAGGCAATTTCAGACATATTTTGTATCGCCTACCGCTGCAACGGAAGTAACATGCAGTTGAAGTTGACGTTAGAGGAAGATCCGGAGTTTCTTTCAAACGTAATCACTCCTGATGAAACTTGGCTACATCAATTTGATCCTGAGAGCAAACAGCAAAGCTTAGTTTGGAAGTCTCCATCACCAAGCCCCCAAAAGTCAAAAGTGGTTGCTTCTGCTGGGAAAGTTATAGCCATCTCATTCTTTGATATTCATGGAATAGTATATCAGCATGTTGTACCTGCACACACATCAGTAACCGGACAATACTACAGGGATGTCCTGAAAACATTGCAGGTCCATATGAGGCGCAAAATACCACATTTCCATGAATCAGTCTGGGTATTGCACCACGGTTAATGCGCGACCGCATATTGCCAATGTGTTGCTGAATATCTTGCAAAAATCAATGTGAAGTGAATCCCTCACCCTCCCTGTAGTCCAGATTTAACACCATATGACTTTTTTCTATTCCATAACTTAAAGAAACGCCTTCGTGAGAGGCATTATCCATCATCAGAAGAAGTGGTGAAGGCTGTGGAGGCGATTTTGAAGGATCTCTCACAAACTGGTTTCCAGCATGTCTTTTAAGACTATCAGAAACGCTGTACAAGCGCATCGCATTCAGGGGAGGCTATTTTGAGAGGACCCTCAAAATTATGAGTATCAGTAAAGGAAAGTTGTCAAAATATTTTGTGATTCTTTATTGAACAGCGCGTATTATTTATTAATATGCGCCGATTCACAAAACTGTACTACAAGATCATTTAAATAGTTTCTCACCATAAGCTTTATCATCCCTGGTTATTTTATCAAACTTATGCTAGTTATATTCTTCATGTATATGTTATCTTCTGACTTGTTGGCTTGAATTGGTTTTATTTCACAGACCTATTCCCAGAATCGTTTAATTTTTTTACTTTTAAATAATTGTACGGGAGACAAAATAATTAATGGTGAAGCTCAAGAGAACTAGCAGTTTTGTAGAAAATAACATTTCTGTCAATCCAACTTTCCCTATTAATTAAATTAATATGCTGGAATAGTATTCCCCAACAAGGCTGTATAACATTTAAAACAATCGCTTTACATGTCACAAAACCTAGTCAGTTTTTCTTAACCAGTGTTATGACAGATCTGCAATCACTATGAATTAAAAGAGCATCATCTCGTAACAGTGACTAGCTTCTGACCTCCCGAAAGAGAACTGAATGTCAAAATACTCTGCACAAAGTGTGCGCTTTTCTAGATAGAAAGCTGCAACGCTGTGTTATATTATGGAGCAATACAGGTAATACCTTGCTATAAGCCGTTTCGCATTAATTGTAATAATTATTTCTTTACTTCCATGTTTCACAATATTTAAAATTTACATATTAAATATTTAAATATGACAAGGGGAGTTTGATCACAGTTTAAGGAACTTTACAAATCCAGGTAAGTAAATTAGTAACACACATCTTCTACCATGGACAGAGTGGACCGTCACCTGGGATCGACCCCGGGACCATGTGCATATAAGCCTCGAGCATTACCATCTCGCTCGGTTACATACTAAACAGAGTATGCATATTTTAGTTTCAAAGCGTAACCAACCGCGCATTACTAAATCCACAAGATCTGTGCAAATTCTCCATATTTCTAGGCCATTCGACGGGTATTACGTGTGTAATTAATCTGATAACAGGACATAAAGCTATTCAATTATATTTGAACATTAATTATTAACACACAATTGTAAATTCTCACACAGTATATTAACTGCACTGAGGACGTATGATCTGATACCTCGTTAGCAGAATTTTCTTTTAATACTTGAACTTTGCGCTGATTGGTTAAGCGTTAACCTGGAATTTTGAACTCTAGCTCAACAGGACATCATATGAAGTTACGAGGGAAAAAACTGATAAGTTAGCGAAAATTAGAGAAAAAGCTGTAGTACTTGTTGGGTTTTTCGTAATACCAAAGCTCTAAAACTTATTAATTGAATGAAATCTAAAATACGACACCAACCCAGAATTGGTGAACAGCGAAAAAAATCGAACACACACATTTGAATTCGTTTGAGGTCTACCCGGGAATTGAAACTCTCCCTCTATAAACCAAGGAGCCAACACAGCAATTCCATGGGGCTTTCAATTAGGGCAATACCTTAATTCCTAAACCTTCCCCCCCCCCTTCCGGTGGAAGTGAATATACTAATTACGCGGGTTAGCCCATCCGGAAAGACTAGCGATAACCTCGGTCAGGTCGCCAGAGATCAAGCACACAAGACTACTAGCCATCCAGGTAGATGCCGGAAATTCTTATATGCGTTTCTCAACTCCGTTTGGGCATCTACGCGAGTCAGATGTACCCAATACTCATGAGTATCGAGGACCACTGCCCCGCCGAGATAAAACCATTCCGAACAGCTCCCCTTTGGGAGGAGCTTGAGTGTTCGGTCCAGCGTACTTCTGGTAACGTTAGAAGTATCACAAGTGCTAGGGTTGACAGAGCTCGCACCACAGCAGCTGAAGGGGTTTAAGCCCCTCCCCTACGGAAAGACATACACAATTGATGTGGGACAGTTTATGTTATATTTAGGAGTCTTAATTTAAGGAGTAGAAAAAATAAATCTTGTATTTCAATATCTGGTCGTTTTAAATCAAATCCTGAACAGCAAAATGTTTAACTAACTTATTATGTATGTTCCCACACAGTGCAAAGAACACATACTTTTCTGTTTATTTACTCGATTTAACTACACGGGCATATCGTGATGGATCTATTCGAAATATCTCTTGGATTAGTGTGTGAGGGACGTTTGGTCTCACTCCTGCATCACACTTACTTCATCACGTGTTTACAGAGACCTGCTACTTAAGGGACACTGGGACTGAAAAATAGGCCAAAAATCTCAAAATTTACGATTTTTAGATTTATACGTATAAATGTTCCCCAAACCTTCCTATATTGAATTGTGTAAGAGTTTTTGATTTCTGCCATTTTTAAAGGTCTAGTGCAGGGTTTAAATGCTCGGAGCCTGGCCATTTAAACGCCCCCTTTCTTCCTTATCCAGCATGATGGACTCTTTTTGCCAATTTTAATCGTTTTTTGGCTGGTTTTTCCTCTAAAATTGTGTTATAATCTTGCAGCAGAGCTTTTTGCTGCTATCTGGCGACACTTCGGTGAACTATTACTACGTATTATATACAAAGTCTTTACTCAGAAAATATCAAAGCATAAATGCCATACAAAAAATTGTCAACATATTTTGAGTGTTCTCGCAACTAAGAAAATGCAAAACAACTCTTAATCTATGTGATTATTCTGTGTTTTTTGCAATAAACTTAGAGAATACTTGTTGATTCATTCTTGTTTTGACTCCTGTGTTTGGTTCAATGTATTATGGCGTCATCCTTTAGAGAAATGTGCTTTTGTTTACATGTGCTTCTGTTTATGAAATAAGTGTGTAAGCAAGTTAGTTGATTTTTCTAAGGTGTAGTGTGTTGTGAAATATATAAACAGCATAATGCATGCTACTTCTTCACGTTGGCATAAGCCGGTGAGTAGAAATAACAAAAAAGAGACCTTGCAAAAAAACGTGGTTTAGCCAGATGGAATAAGAAACCTGTAGACCAGATTTCCATCTCAAATACACAGTTGGACACAGAAGAACATGCTAGTACTTCATCTTCACATTTGGAAATGGACATAGGTGAGCAGGCTACTGTAATTGAAACTGTAAGTATTTGTAAAACGCAGGAGAAATTTTCAAGATTTCAGAGAGATGACAGTGTAAATAGTGAATATATTTGTGGTAATGCAGGGGCAAACAGTGAGTATATTTTGGTGCACAGCAGTTCTCTGAATCAACTTCTGAGCAATGTAAAGTGTGGGGAGTGTACTAAATGCTCACTTACACTGCAATTTAGAGAAAAATATGGCTTTGCAGTAAAGTTAGTGCTAAAGTGCAGTGAGTGTGGTTTCAGCCCAGGGCAGAGTTATTCTAGTCCTAGAGTTGAGGATGAAAAGTCTAAGAGACCTCCCTTTGAAGTGAACAGGAAAATTGTGGATGCTTTTTTGGGATTGGGTGTAGGTCACAGTGGCTTAGAAAAATTTTGTTGTGCATTAGGTATGTCTGGTATGGATTCCAAAACATTTACCAGTCATATGAAGGAGGTGGCTTTTTACAGTAAAAAACTAAAAGAAAAAGCTCTCCTTCAGTCCAGGGAGGTAGTGAGAAGAGCGTACATGAAGTTAAATGGTGCTGATGAAACTGCAGATGAGAACAATGTAATTGATGTTTCTGTAAGTTATGATGGTTCATGGCACAAGCGGGGATATACATCCAACTATAATGTAGGAATTGTGATGGACATTCTAACTGGAATGGTGCTGGACTACACAGTAGTTTCCAAATATTGTGCAATGTGTGCCATTACAGCCACAGAATTGGGACATGATTCACCAGAGTTTTGCATTTGGTTTGAGGGACATTCATCTAGTGGTGAATGCAACAAAAATTATGAGGGCTCATCCACATCAATGGAGGTTTTTGCTGCAGACATACTATGGAAACGTTCAGTGTCAGAGTGTAAGATGCGCTACACAACTGTACTATCAGATGGTGATTCAAAAACATTTAATCATTTATCAAATGAAAACATATATGGTAACACAGTTGTCCTGCACAAAGAGGAGTGCATAAACCATGTTGCTAAAAGAATGGGAAGTGGGCTGCGAAACACTGTAGAAACATGGAAGAAAAAGGGAGTAAAACTTGGTGGGCGAGGATCTGGGACACTTACCAATGCCACCATTACCAAATTAACTAATTATTATAGACATGCCATAGTGAACAACATACCTAGTGTCCCTAAAATGAAAGAAGCCATTTATGCAACCCTTAGTCATTATGTTTCAACGGATTCCAAGCCTCAACATAGCAAGTGTCCCCAAGGTGTCGACTCCTGGTGTTTTTACAATAAAAGCATTGCACAAGGAAAGACACCCATGAGCCATCAGAAGATGCCTGTTAAACTAACAGAGCAGTTAGTTTGCAAAATATTACCTGTTTATCAAAGACTAGCAAGTGATGAACTGTTGTCAAGGTGTGTGCGTGGTGCTACTCAAAATCAAAATGAGTCACTACATGCACTAATTTGGAGAAAATGTCCCAAAATTACTTTTGTATCCTGCAGGAGAATAGAAATTGCAGCAGCAATTGCAGTAGCAGAGTTTAATATGGGCTGTTCTGCAACTCAGGAACTAAAATGTGAGCTAACCACCAGTGCAGTGACAAGTGTGCAGAAGAAAATTGTGAAGAGACGTGACAAACGCAGAATATACGAGAGCACGCGATCTTCATTGCAACATAAGAAAACAGCTCGCCTCAAAGAAAAACAGACAAAAATGCAGAGAGAGCTTGCCAGACAAAAGAGGGAGGGTCTCACATATGCTTCAGGGCAATTCTAATGTAGTAAGGTACTGTTCACTTTATTTTTGGTGCATGTTTTTAGAAAAATTGATTTTTCTCCACTTTACATTTTTTAATACATTATCTGATCCACACGCATTAATTTTTGAGCTATGGCTCTGAATTTCTTTCAGCATGTGCTTCATGTATGGGTCTACAACTTCAGTCTCTGGCTATAGGATTTAAGACTTGGTTTGGCTGTAACAAAATTTTAAATGCAAAAAAATATTTAAAAAATTCAATTCAATGTTCTGCATAATTAAAAAAATAATTTCCCTAAAAGTAATGTATTGTTCTTCCAGACAGAGACTGCAGTTGTTTATATAGTTAGTGGGCATGAAAAAATAACAGAGTTATTGCAATAGAATAATTAGTGATGCGCATGCATTAATTTTAATACTGCGATAAAATTTAATTAAAACAATAATAAAAAATTAATTCCTTCAAAACTAATCATCAGAAATTACTGAAACTTGGTGTGGTGTTTTCTAATATAAAACCCTTTAGGCATGCAGAATTTGAAGTTTGTAGGTATAGAAATATAGAAAATAGAAATTTCAGTCCCGGTGTCCCTTCTGTATTTCTGCTTTAATGGTGGGCAAGATCTTCACCTGTTTTCATTACATGCGGATAGATGGTGTGCATTCAGTATTACCTTCTATTTTCATTTTTATCACTGTTTTAAACTTAAGGTATAACTTTGTATCGTATTATGAAATATACAATCCGATATTTAATTTAGCAACTCAGGGAATTAAACCAGAAAAGTAATCAGATTACATGGCCCACGTGATTTAAATCCCAGATCTGTCGAATGGAGACTACAATACAGTTGTATTGAGGTTAAGTTTACACTTTCGTTTTTTTTATGCTGAATGTGATTTTCTTGCAATTGGCAGGTCAATGCTAAAGGAATTACTCGACTTTTCTCATTCTATTCACAAATAAATAATATTATTAATTTTTAGCCTAAAATGTTCTATATTCTTTGCATGAACTCCATCTGCTTCCAAATAATATATTAGTGTTCAGAAATGTTTTACAGTGCATTTAAAAGTACTGTACTTGTGAACTTTTCTTCGTATTAGTGTTATTATAACACTATTATTAACTTCACAAACCGTGAACCATTAGTTGATCAGTTACTTTACAAATACACATTACAAATGTGCTACAATTTTACTTGTTTGTGAAACAAGGCACTTATATGACGCTGTATTTGCATTTCACGTTGTTTTTAAAGCTCGATTGCACAAATTCCCATTCTGAAACAAATATTACAGGTTTGTAATTCACAAATATTATATGCATTATGATGCAAGAGAAGTAGGTGGATTGTCTTTGTTGTTGAAGATTTTTATACTCTTATTTCCCTGGACATGAAACTGACACCCCCTCCCCTAATACGTTCACGGAAGCACATCATTAATATCTTTGTGACGTTTCAAGGGATACAGCAGAGCACGTATATTCTTTGAAATTCCGGCCGGCCATGCGGCAACAGACGAAATTCCGATTTTACTTTGTGAATCACGACCACGCTAATCGAATTAGAAGAAATGTAGCACTCGCTGCTCGGGCGTGGAAAAAGACGAGAGTACCCAGCGGGATGTTTACATGTGGTCGGTCACGTGAGGTAAATAAACTCTTTCAACGTAACCTTTTTACGGCGTTAGTACATACCCAAGGTTGATTCCAATGATTACAGCAGCTGTGTCTTAGAAAAATAGTGCGGTGTAAGAACTTCATGTGCAGCAATTACAAATGTATGAGACATCTAAAATGCAATAGCATAGATCTCTATGATGAAGTGATCATCAATTGAAAATCTAGATTATATATTTTTTAAAATCTTAAGATATTTATAAGCTAGCATTCGTCCCTTATTTAAGAGGCAAGTTTCAAGTTGAAACGTTTATAGTATCATCAGATGAACTTTTAAAATTCTCCAAACAGAAAACATACTAAGTTTATCATTAACGTATTGGTTTTTCTTAATGAAGAAAGTTGGATAATAATAGGGTACGTCATTTAGCTTTTTTAAGTCATATCGGTCGATGAATGGAGTGGGTGAAATGATGCATAAATGGGCCCAGGGTCCATAGAGCTTAAAGTTACACGACATTCATATTTTGGGATAAGGAAAACCCCAGGAAAAAAGCACTATTCAGGTAACTCATTCTGATCTAGATTCGAACTCGGGAGCTCTTTAACGTGCTACCATCTACGCCACCTAGGCGGGCACCAATTAATTCTGCACCATTGATTTTGTGTAAAACCTCGACATTATCTCTGATGTATATTTTAAGTAGACCTTGCGAACTTGATTGTAATTGCACAGTCTACGTTATATAGAGAACCCTTCTGTGTCGGTACATGTTGTAGAAAAGAATGAAAAGTGCAGAAACACAGGCATTAAGGGTCACCGATAACATTAATAGCCAGCATAGAAGCTTGTAGCTTCACATACAGTAAAAAAGGATAAAAGAAAAGAAAGGAACAGAAAATATGTATACTCTTTTAGATTACGTCATACATTCTCATTATGATGCAAACATGTAGAAGATAAAACTTAAATGGATTATCTTATTTTATTATTCTCACTTCAGATATGTATTAATTGCCATTTTTTAAATTATCGCTATTCACTGATTTCTATCGACACAGAACTTTGTATACGATTGTGTGCGTGTGCACGTGCATGTTGCATTTGTTTTTGTCAATTGCCAAGATCATATTTACATTGCCTGTGTGCTGGAATTCACTCTTCAGGTCTTTTTCTAACTGATAGTAAATCCACTGACATGAGACTTGAAAGTACAATTAAAAACCATCGATCTTGGCCAGCTGTGAACCCCCGACCTTGGGATTAGTAGGCCAGCACCTAACGCTGATCCAATTAGACCGACATGTACCTTTGTGTGTCGCGCATGCGCGCGTTACTATAATGCTTATTAAAGCAAACCAAAAATTATAAAAATGAACGCTTAGTATTAAATGCCTAATTATTTCCCTTTTTGATTTACATTAGATAGAATGCATAACGTTTAATTTGAAGATAATCTAGAAAAGCATAGGTGTAAGAGGCTTTCCAAAATAATATATTTGTTTTCAAGTTCAAAAAAATGTTTAAATATATTTTCCAAATGATTTCTATTTCATATTACTCTGTCACCTACTTTATGCATATCTTAAACATAAATGCTCATGGTTCCAACTAAACTCTTCAATAATTCATGAAGTATGTTTATATAACTTAATATAAAATACTGCTTTCATTACAAATGCAAAACTTAAACTCTGTACTTCATGAAGAATTTTATCGTAGGAACAATAAACACGAAATTACATTAAAACGCATTCTTCAGGAAGGAATAATTTAAAATGTGAAACAACAAAATACTCTAGTTCATCAGTCAGAGATATACTGTTTTGCCAGGATATCTAGGACTTGCAGTTTTTCAAACCAGCAGGCTTTGCGTAGAAAGGATGTAACTAGGAAAACAATTTCAGATTGTCAACTTTGCGGCACTGAAAACACACCAGATACTGAGTATATGATTATAATTTATAAAGTAAACCTTTCTGAACCCATTCGAGAGTAGAAAACGGATTCCCTTTTCCGGCAAGAATAATTAAGTAACTTAATTCCTTAAATATTTAATGTATCAAGAAATTATACACCTTAAAACTTATTGAACATTACGGAGGAATACTTGAGCAACTTTACCTTTACTATAAGTACTAAATGAGGAATTTTCATTTAACTTCTGTGCTCTATTATTTGTAACTAACGCCTACTTGGAGAATGCGTTCCAGTTACCGTAATTATATTGGTAAGGTTCTATTGGAATAAATACAATTTCAAGTGGTATTTACAGATGCGAAAGCTATTTTGTAGTTTATGTGGATATTCCTGGTGGAAGGGAAATCAACGTTTATATAAACCAATTACCAATATCTTAATTTGCAATTAGGATTGTAACTTTCCATTTTTTTCTATAGCTATATCTTATGAGATATTTTAGTTTTTTGAGAGCTGAAGCCGACACGCTGCCAACGATTAAGCAACTACTGACTGATGGTACCAGGGGGTGACAATTTCAAAACTACTTGAAGGACACCGCGTAAATACTGGTACATTTTACTTTCACTTTCACAGTAGCATGTCTCGTGAGCATAAAAAGAAAAGCGTTTCGACTCTGCTACCAACTATTAACACCATTTGATCTTCATAGGCATACCTTGTAACCTATGTTAACAATTTAAGGATATTTTTATTCACCTCGATGGATATTAAACTTAACACACTTTGCAGTTAATCTTGCTCAAATGTACCTGACATGTAAACACAAAACTGCATCGTCAGGTCTTATTGGTTAAATGCATTCCTTCCATTTTGCACTACTCTAGTGCATTTTTCAATAAATTACCACATGTAGGTAATTGTTATTTCATTCATCACGTTCGTTTGGACTAAGAGATATTTGGCAAATTAACAGTAGTCATCCTTAAAATAAAAGGAGAGGAGTAAGATAGGTTGTCTCAAATATAGTTTACCATGAAAGTAGAGAAGGATGGAACTCTTCCATTCCTGGACATTGTTTCAAAAAATAGCAACGGTACACTAGGGCATACTGTATACCACAAGCCTTCACACACCAATCTCTATCTGAACGCTCAAAGTTTTCATCATAAGTCTCAACGACTGGTAGTTCTCAATACACTGGACTACAGAGCTTTGTCTATCTTTGATCCCAGCCACTTAAAACAGGAATTACAGCACCTGAGACTCACTTTCCATCAAAACGGCTACTACGAATATGGCGTTGAAGCCTCGATCACCAAAGTTAGGAAAGGGAAACCTGTAACACGGCAAGCGTCAGATAAGCCCACCGCTACAGCCTGCATCCCGTTTACCAGCAATTTATCCGGCAGAATCAGCAGAATTATCGCCAAATACAATATCAGCACCATCCACAAGCCACCTGCGAAGGTTAAACATCTGTTGAGACCAGTAAAACGCGAACTGGACTTCCAAGTTCCGGGGGTGTACCGCATTCCCTGAAAATGTGGGACACCATATATAGGACAAACCTGAAAGACCATCGCTACCAGAATAAATGAACATGAACGGAGAAGTCTGTCCTGGCAGATCATTGTTTTGATGACGACCATAGAGCCAATTTTCGGGAGACGACCATCTGGGCAAAATGCAACAGTTACTGGGAGCGGAGAATTAAGGAAGCTTTGGCAATTTCGTCTGAAAAGAGCACGCTTAATCGTGATGCTGGATATCAGTTCAGCTCCTCTTGGAAACCGGCCTCAAAATGGAAATCCGTCGACTTAAGACGCACAGATCAATGCAGATTGATAATCAAGTAGTTACGTTTCTTTGACCCAATTAATTCTCTGTACTCACGCCACCTGGCATTTAATTTACTGAAAAAAGTCTTTTGTTCAGTAATGCGAATTTTGATAGTGTTTTGTCTTTGTTTATTTTTGTGTTATATCCAGTGATTCATTTGCAGTAATAACAGTTAATAAATATACAGATGCACACTCCCGAAACGTCGATTTCCACTCGTCCTTTCCCCTGTCTTGCTTCCCGAGAAGAACTTGAGCAGGTTGTGTTTTGTTCAGAGCGTGACCTATCTCAACCTCTTCGCAATACTGCCGAGCTTTCAGTCACATTAGTTTGCAAACATGCGTTCCGAATATCCTTTTAAGAGATGAATTACTTAAAATTATACGGGATGTCGCTTAATTACTTATTAAATTACAGCAGGAGCAAGTAGCTATATCGTTTTGTGAATAAAAAGTTGTTATTGTTTTACATTCTCGTTAAATTAAACACTAATTCAGAACTATTTTATTCGGAACACGGCCAATCAAAGAATGAAGTGCCATTAGCACGTTTTGTAAATACCTATTGTTAAAGTTTCCTTAAACCCGGCACGCGCACGCGCACACGCACACACACATTTGTACATATATAACAAGATTAACTCGTTTAAGGGTATTGGATATCATTGGATATTGGATAGGGCCTTTGACCTATCTTTAAAGCAGAAGTAAGTGATGAGCGAAATCATATTAAAACACACTGTACTGAAATGAGTACAGTATATTATATAAACTCTTTGGAAATGTGTGACTGACGGAACTTGGTCAAAAACTTCCGGCGGTGGTGTCTATCACGCTGAGTAGGGGAACCTCTAATCAAGCCAGTGATATAATTTATGGAGTGCGTCGTATATCGGAATATCTGCCTCATTTGGAAGCAATAAACATAGAGAATCAGAGGTAGAGCATACGTAATGTGGCTTGACAGAACTAACACTGCACTTAATGAAGCAGCCGGTGGTATGTCTGCAACAGCAGCCCCACGAATATTGATTTTACACCCTCCCTTCTCACCTTATAATGTAGCAGCGCGAGTCTTTTGTGTTATTGGGAGATGCTGTGATTGTGAAATTTTCAATCTACTCCCTGCATCAATTGGGAACCACCCACGCTGTATTCCCAAACAACCACGTGGTCTGACAACGCTCCACGGTTTTCTTTGTTTAAAACCAACCCCACTAGCAAAGACATATGATTAAGATATTGCAGGTCGGTAGTTGGCAACATGGAAGGATTTAATTCTCAAATAAAACACAATGAATGTTATAGGTAGTGACTGAAAATTATAGAATAACTGAATTTAACTTGGATGATAAAGAAAATGTACGAAGGGACTTGTATTAGCATGGAAAATGCTTTTAAGAGAGAAACTATCAACCTAGGTGTAAGACAGGGCTGCCCAATGTCGCCAACTCTTAAATATTTATATCGATGCAGCAGTTGCCGAATGGCAAGCTCCGTTGAGAATAGATTTTAAGTTAGGTCGTACAATCTTAAATATAGTCCTGCTTGCAGATGATCAGGTCATTCTGACAGATACTGAAGACCGATTACAAATAGCTTTGTATCAACTCGACAAAGTATAATTTTATCATTTCAGCAGAGAAAACGAAAGTGATGGCTTTTATCGGTAAATACCCAAAATGCTCCTCAAAAACAAAATATTAGAACAAGTTATATATTTTAATTACTTAGGATGTGATATTTCCTATGAATGTGACAGATTTAAAACAAAATATCTATAAATTTCAAAACATATGTGGCACTATAAAACATTGAAAAACAAAATAAGAAGAGATACCATATAAAAATTTTATAAAACTATGGCAGTGCCTGTTATATCTTACGGAGCTGAGACCTGGACCTTGAACTGAACTGATAAAAGAATAATTGAAACGGCTGAAATGAAATTCTTGAAGTACGTAGCTGGCTGTAGCCTTAAAATCATTTTAAAAGTGAAACAAGTGAACAACTAAAAATATTTACTTTAAATGACAAACTCAGGGAGTACAAACTGAAATGGCAAGATCATCTCTCTCGAATGCCTGAAGACTCACCAAACAGGCCCTGCAGTATAAACCAGTTGCTATAAGAGATGTTAGAAGACCGCGGAGAAGCTGGGAAGATCCCTTCTGAGCCGAAATAGGCCTATCTGGCGTATCTTGAAGGTTGATGATGATAAACTTGGATGATATCTATGAAAAAATCCTTCGGCAACTTCAAACGGTGTTAACGGCAGCTATGAAGCAGGAGATAGACTTGCACTATTACAGCATAAAATGTGTTTTATTTTGTAATTTTAGCAATGATGGGCATCAAAGACAACATTAATACCTTACAAGCAATATGGGAGTACGGAAGCGTATTTTAAGTATTTTTAAGAAGAAAAAAAATAATATTTAAGAAAGAAGTGTTTGAAATTATTGCTTAGATTTGCCAGCCTCTACAAGCATCATTTTTTATATTTTCCCTCTAACATAAATCTAACCTTTGACTGACGAGCTGTTTACAGGTAATCGCAAAAAGATGGAGTGTAACATTACCAATGTAATTTATATATTTTTGTTTGTTGTGCATCATTTAATAAAGACAGCCTCGATAGCGTAGACGGTAGCATGTCTTCCTCACGTTCTAGAGGTCCCGAGTTCGAATCTCAGTCAGCGTAACAAGTTACGTGGATGAGGTCATTTCCTAAAAGAAGAATGACAGGAAATTCTAAGCTCTATGTATCCTGGGCTCATTTGAGATTCATTTCAGTCATTTTATTCATCATCCAATTTGACTTAAGGATGTAAATTAAAAGAAAGTTTTCTACTAATACTACTAATAATAGTAAAAACAATAGCAATAACGATAGCGATAATAATAATAATAATAATAATAATAATAATAATAATAATAATAATAATAATAATAATAATAATAATAATAATAATAATAATAATAATAATAATAATAATAATAATAATAATAATAATAATAATAATAATAATAATAATAATAATAATAATAATAATAATAATAATAATAATAATAATAATTAATAAGTAATAATAGCTGATCAATAAAACATTTGATTTTCTTGACGGCTTCGGCAATTAGATAACATCCAGTATCGTTATGTAGCAGAAGTAATTCTATTATAGTTTTGAATTCCGCATGACGTGTACTTTGTTCCACTCCAGTAAACTGAGACCTGATCGAGATGAAGCATAACCACACATGTAGGCTCTGGTTTATTACAGCACTATACACCAATTAGCGTAGTTCATTTAATTTTTATCTTGATTTACAATACTTGCAGCAGAATTTTATTAGTTTATGTGCATGAAAAAAAATGTACAACGTATTAAAACCTGCCCAAAAAGATATACAGACGCCTCCATAAAGTCATATAGGAGGGCCACTGTCGTACATTTTATGGGAATTTCAATTTATTATAGTCAAATTGGTAAAAACATTTGCACACTATGACCTAGAAGTGTTGTGGTTAGTAGCAGGATTAGATGCAGGGATTAGAGATTGTTCAACGGCCCTCGCACTTCGACCTAAAGATGTTTTGTTCTGCCCTTGCTATCTCCTTACTCCTACGGGCGGGATCTAAATTGGGAACTTTCCGTGGAGGGGACCAGGTTTAGACGCTCTGCCCACTGCGCCACTGCAGGTATATTGTGCACATCATAATCCAGGAAGAAAGAATGAATTGGAGCAATCACAGGTCACAGGTAGACAGTCCACTGAAGCCAGGACTTGTCCCACTACCGGAGCTTTTATAGAGTGATGAAGAACCAGCCGACCAAGTCGTACTCTATTGTATGCCCACGACAAGAACGCTAGAGGGGTATGAAGGCCAGAGGAGCTTGAACTGTTTGTCTGCTCCGGTAGCGGATCTGTTTACTAGGAAAGGAGTGAATGAGAAAGCATATGAGTCACCCTCACTGCCAGATGTAATCTTTGTTGCAGCGATAGGTATTAAGTGTAGGCGAGCTAGGTGACAACACTTGTGTATTTTAAACGAGCCTTACATCCTTGTCATTCTTGGATGGCGAGCACACACCCCGAGGAGACAGCAAAAGTGATTACGTTTGTACATTGCTCTAGCTTGCCTTCTTGTCCTGGGCAATCAGTAGGTGCCCACTAATTATGATCTTTGACAAGCTATACTGTATTCCTAACAGACATTTTCCTTACTTCTTGTTCATCTCTGAAGGAAAGATCAATATATCAAACTTCCAGAAATTATTAATTATTATTGGTAATGCCAGTAAATGCTGAATAATAGAAACAGGTGTCATGACGGTAAGGTTTCCTCATTAGTATATTCCATATTATTGTATGAATATGCATTTTTGAGCACTTAAAATAGAACATTTTGATTTTTGGCATTAGCTACATTAACTGACACAGAAGTATTCCAAATCAAAGCATAGTACACCTTTCTGTTTTGGAAGCGAATTTGAGCGCAAATGTAGACATCCTATTGAATTTCGAACCAAGTTTATTTTCTGCATATCCCATTTATATCTGCTAAAAACTATATAACAAGCAGAAATTCCAAGAGGGAAATGCTATCAACAAAATGAAATCACAAATTGTGCTAGAACTATTCTCTGTGAAATAAACACTCGGATGTGATGAAATAAGGACTGTCTGGTATAAATCACTTCTTCTTTGTGAAATTTCCGAAGAATACAGAGTAAATTAATATAGCAGGTAGAGAGCGACCTTTGAGAATAGAAAGGCGGTATAAATCTTGTCACCAGAAGTTTTTAAATTAAGTTTTAAGCAGTTCCATCAGCTATGTAGGAGCGTATATACATCACATCACAGTGAATTTCAATTAACGCGAGAACTGGTGCATGCTCAAGACTTTTCCACATGGAGGAAAGGGAAAATAAAGACGGAAGAGCAGTAAAATGTAATTTAAAAAGAAAGACAGCGCACGTCATTTCTGCGGAGTGATGAAGCTGACGCTACTGCCAACCGCGAGATTTTGATTTCGGCTTCTTGCTGGCTCAACACGATGCTTAATTTTGTATTTTATCTAAAACTACAGGTACATCCTTCAAATAAACTAAAAAAATTATTATACCTAGAATTTCAGGAGGTTTTTGTCTCTTCCTTATGATGCTATGCGGAAAATATTCGTGAGTTATATTATTTTGAGTGAACTAAAATCAATTTTAAGGGTCTCCATTTAGACAGCTATATATAATAGCACTCTTTTTACATGCTACAAGTCTTTTTAAGAAAACTTACAGTTTTAGGTTATTTCCCTGAGTTTGGTATTATTATATAGTGAAATAAAAATATAAAAATCATTGGATATCTATTAAAATGTGGCTCCATTTCTGAGAACATTTGGACTCATCCACTTAAGCGGTTTATGTTTATAGTGAGTCAGAATTTTTCTCTAAAAGAATAAGATACGTGCCATGCGAATATCTAATGCATGTAATCCCCATATAATAGAAGTGAGTGTTAAAGATGCTATTTGTATATTGTCATACTGAAAGTGAAAACAAGAAACACCTCTGAAACAAACTAGTCACATTGAATTTGTGAAATCACTTGCAAGGTAATCTAAGCTTATGGAAGAAATGGGCAACTTTGTTTTTGCTAAAGGTGGCCATGTTACATAAGAACAATTGCAAGATTCCTAATGCACTGTCAGGTAAGAAATATTCCCTCGTTGGTTGGTATCCATAGTTACAGGTCAATAGGTCAATAGCTTGTTTAGTTTTTGATTGACATTTTAAACAAGACAAGTGTGGAGGTTCCACGAAAATGGATTTGGAAAAACGAGCAATGATTAAACACTTCCATTTGAAAGGCTTAACGCCTAAAGAAGTCAAAGACGAAACGGACAGTACATTGAAGGACTCTGCCTATTCATATGCAATCATTAAAAGGTGTGTTGCAGAGTTGAAAATGGTGCGTACGAGCACTAGTGATGAGACTCAATCTGAAGGTCCTGTTGAAGTCACAACTCCAGAGGTAATTGAGGAAAAAGTCATCGTTTAGCGCTGGAGGGCCGCAAATTTAAGTTGTTTGAGATATCAGAGGCTGTAAACATATCAATAGATCGTGCAGATAAAATTTTAAATAATGTGGACTTTCACAAGGTGGATGCTGCATTTGTTGACACCTGATCAAAAATTGCAAAGAAAAACTCATTCTCTTAAGAATTTGGAGCTCTATCGTAAAATCCCTGTAAAGTTCTGAGACGGCTTATTACCATGAATGAAACTTGGATACATCACTTCACTCCAGAAAGTAAATCACAGTCAAAAGAGTGAACTGTGCCAGGTGAATCAATCCCAAAGAAAGGCAAACTCAATTTTGTCAGCTAACAAGGTGATGGCGAGTGTTTTCTGGAAGGCACATGGAATTACTTTTATTATTTGGAAAAGAGTAAAGGCATCACTGGTGGCGTACTTCGCAAGTTTACTGCAATGTTTGAGTGATGAGGTGAAAAGGAAAGGTCTCATTTGCCAAAGAAAAAGAATATTGCGGCTTCATGACAATGCTTTGGCCCATCGTTCTGTCATTGCAATGGAAAAAATGTGCGAATTAAAGTTCGAATTGCCTCAACATCCACCCTACTCACCAGATCTAGTACACAGTAACTATCTCCTGTTTCCGAGCCTCAAAAAAAATTTTTGAGGAATATTTCACACCAACGAAGAGGTCGTTGATGGGCTAAACGGATATTTTGATAAACATGATAAATCGCTCTACAGAGATATACTAATTAAATTAGAACACCGATATAACAAATGAATTAGCATTTCTAACTATTATGTTGAGAAATAAAGAAATCGTGAGGCCCGGGACTTACCGGCGGACTCTCGCATATCGCTATATGGTGTAGCTAGTTACGCGTTGAAAATGATTATTCAGTGATATAAATATAACTGAAAAAGCGAGTTCAACAAACAAGAGATTCCTTTATATCTTAGATCATTTTAAATCGACATTAAAGTTATAATTAAGGCCCGGAAGTTGTTCACCTAAGAATTCTCTAAAAATGAGCTATAAAATGCTCTAAAATATAAAAAATGCACATAAAATGTAAAAAAAAATGACCTAACAAAAATTAACAATTTCTTACATAATAATAAATTAGTAACTGTTACAGACAAATAATAATATATATGGTTCGAATAACCACATTTTAAAATTAACTTTCTTAGTAAATAATGCAACTATTGCTACTAAATAATAAATTCAGAAATCATCAGGTCATTTTCAATTTTATAAAATATATGTTTCCACCAAACTCTGGAACATACTGCTTCAAACGGGACGCAGTTGACTGTTCCACTTCAATTCCACAACACATCAAATTTACACACCTCACAAACTACTCTCCTTACTGCGAAACTTCTAGTTCCTGAAGTCTTGACTGATGCAATTCACACGTACTGCATGATGTAGTCGGCGATTCCTGGAATTTTTGCGTCATAAATTCACCAGAACTGTTAGGACGCTGACCTGTGTTAATTACATGTTTACCGCACTTAAAAAGTTACTATTTCATAAAAGATTATTAAATGAACTTTTAATCACAGATTATTTAAAAGAAAGCCCATGGATCATGGTCAGGTCGGCCACGAGAATCGAATCGGGCCTCCCGAATGTGGAGTACAGAAGAAAATACCCAATAAATTCGCGAAAAAAAAGAAAATGACCGGAAAATGCATCTAAATGTTAATATTAAATATTATAAAAATGTGAGAAAAAGGCATTTTGATGACCTATAAAAACCATATATATCTAACGCATTTGTTCCAGAATCTTAATTTCCAATAAGCATCGTCTGTGACTACTCAGAAAAAAGATGACTTTTCATCAAAATCCGGGCCCTAGTTATAATGTAATCTTTATAAGATTATTGTCCTATTCAAAATTCATGACTGGTAATAATACTTCAATATTGGTATATTTTATTTCATATGCTTATTCTCCATGTCAAGTACCCTCGTGGAAAAGTGACTACCTTAAGATTTATCTAAGAATAAACAGAATCGGCAGCTTCACTCACGTTGTAGTATTAACCGGGAGTATCTTTTAGCCTCTGTCAATGCGCAGCGTATGCACCATTTTGAAAACCTATAATAAAACTAAAATCTTTTTATATTCTGTACTTAAGTAGGGAAAGCATCATATTCCAACTATAAATTAGATTTTGTTGTTTGTAATTTATATTCTCCAACGTTAAGTCATATCGGACGGTGAATGAACTGAGTGAAATAGTGCTCAAATGAGTTCAGGGTCCATGGACCTTAGACTTACCCGACATTCATCTTGAATGATAAGGGAAAACCCCTGAAAATACTTATCCAGGTAACTCGCCTTGACCAAGATTCGAACTCGGGATCTCTTGAGCGTGACGCAGACACGCTACCATCTACACTACTGAAGCGGGCAAAATTTGATTTTGAAATTTAATCCAAAAAGCATTGTTAGAAAACAGTCCGTTTATGTATCTCTACGAACAGCATGATTCATATTAAAAAAATGCTACAGGAAGATGTACAAGAGAATTCTAGCCAAAGTAGCTTAATCTGTCAAAGACATCTAAGGTTTAAGGAAAATGGCACAGATATATTTAAGACACATACATGACAAATAGGTCCTACGCCGTAGCGTAGTGCACTAGAGCGTTATGCTTTGGTTCCCTGTCAGGAATGCGCCCGGGTTCGACCCTGGTGCTGATTTTAAGTCCCGAGTATAGGACCGGTGACCACTCAACATCGTGAGGAAATTGAGGAGCTACGCTAGTTAGCGAACCCTGGTCTAAAAAGACAACTTTCCGGCTTGAGGATGCTGAGATGCAGACCACATCTCCTCCGCGTGTCGGCTGTATGATGCTCACCTCTACTTTGCCTCTGTGGGCCTGAGGTCGGCAGTCGGGTTGGCAGCCTCTGGCTCACTTGCGGATTATTACGACATAGGTTAAATGACAAATAGAGGGTAGATATTGATTTTTCTGGGAATAGTCTGAAGTACTTCTCATTTTGAATGGTTTGTGTAATCAGTAAACGTAAGAAATGGGTCTTATTCTAAGTGTATGCTACAGTATATTTACATATAAATTCTTTATGTGACTATCTTTCGAGAGAACTTTCCTACTACTCGCTTTTATTTTCGAGAAAATTGATCTATTCTTAGCCTAAACTTACTCGTCTGGCTTCTTCTTTTCTCCCCCCTCGTATTTATGCAAAGAGAAAATGATTTCAATGCCGTCCTGTAACAAATGCCTTTCCTAAAGTCTTGACAATAGGTTTATTCTTTATGAATTCTCTTTATATTTACAACAAATGTCATTAAATTGTATCTCTATCAATATGAAATAGACAAAATAATACGATAATAATTATTTGTAGAAGCACGAGTATATAGTACAGTAATAAATGCAACACATTACTTTAACAAAATATTATTAAAACTCGGAAATTAAATTGTTCTTTTACACCAGCCGCGTGTAGGCCAAATTTTGTCGTTAAAGTGAAATACTGAAAACAATTTAAGAAGGTTTTTGTCTTTTGTCATTTGTCTTGTTACCCAGCTACAAGAGGACAGATTAAACAGAACCAATATTCAGATGTTTAAAAACTAAATCAAAGTATCTCCAACTAAAAATTCCCTTCTGTTTCCATGTTGGAAAGTTTGCAATGTTAAAATTTGGCACAGAGCAGTTTAAACAGACTATGCCCACATCAATAAATGTTCTAGCATATAAAAGAACTAAGGGACATAATTCCAACACACAGTGGCACTGACAAGATCCTCAAAATTGACAACGCCGTTTAAAAATATTTTATTTATTCACGAAGTATCGCAATAAATACGTGAAAAGCTGCAGTACTTTTCAGAACAGACAAATATATTGAAAATTCACATCAAAACGATTGATATCTTAAAAATGTCTGTCACAAAGCAAATGTTATTTCAAATAAATTATCTATTTTGAAGATATCTACGTTTCTTGTGTAATATATGTTTCTCTCCCTCTCCCCCTCTCTCCTCTTCTGACAGTTAAGAACCTATACAATATTCTTTCAGAATGAGGGAGCCCACGCGAGAACCACACCAACCCGCCCACACGCATACCTTTGTTCTAAAATGGCTTTTATTTGAGGTGGTCTAAAAGCATGTATTTACGGTGAAATATCAAAATGGAACTTTAGGCAGTAACACAATACTTTCTCTACTTAATGTGATTCCATAGCAGAGAAACCAGATCACGAATCTGTGTTAAGTTATACCTACATGATATATTGATGAGAGATGATTTCCTGACCCGCAAAATAAGTGGTTCATTTCCTCAAATAGGACATACTAATCATTTTTAGAAAGTTTTTAAAATACCGGTAGTAAGTACCCTGTAATTTCGAGAAAAGTTTATTCAATCGCGAGAGAAAATATCGAATTTCAGACACGTTAAAACCCTCTGCACCAACTAGCATACCATTTGTCCCCTCTAGTGTGAGAGCAAGCGTATGCTTCATTATAAGCGGGAGGTCGGATGATTTACCAACCTAAGTGGTGCAGCTCTCCCTTGAGGAGCTAGCTTCCTCACGCGCTGTGTCGTATGTACAATACCGCGCAACTCAGTTTGTTTACCACTACAGAGCTGGAACTTTACGCATGGAATGATGCAATGAACATACGTTCAACCATATACTATCCTGGGGTAACTGTGCATCGCAAGCTTTATCTTAACCAAAGGATGCAAACATGCATAAGGAAAATGCATTTATATGCTTAAAATAATTCGTTTCATAGTAAGTAAATACATGGACTTAGTTATTATTAAATTAGGCGAAAATATCATGTAGCATCCAGTTACTTGATTTTTCTATACAACTTATATGAAGTAATAAAGAAGGTACTGAATTACCAAACAAAAATCACGTTAAGATTTCACATACGTTTGAAGATCCTTATATGAAACAATAGCAACACATGTTCAGGAAATTGTGTGTGTGTGTGTGTGTGTGTGTGTGTGTGTGTGTGTGTGTGTGTGTGTGTGTGTGTGTGTGTGTGTGTGTGTGTGTGTGTGTGTGTGTGTGTGTGTGTGTGTGTGTGTGTGTGTGTGTGTGTGTGTGTGTGTGTGTGTGTGTGTGTGTGTGTGTGTGTGTGTGTGTGTGTGTGTGTGTGTGTGTGTGTGTGTGTGTGTGTGTGTGTGTGTGTGTGTGTGTGTGTGTGTGTGTGTGTGTGTGTGTGTGTGTGTGTGTGTGTGTGTGTGTGTGTGTGTGTGTGTGTGTGTGTGTGTGTGTGTGTGTGTGTGTGTGTGTGTGTGTGTGTGTGTGTGTGTGTGTGTGTGTGTGTGTGTGTGTGTGTGTGTGTGTGTGTGTGTGTGTGTGTGTGTGTGTGTGTGTGTGTGTGTGTGTGTGTGTGTGTGTGTGTGTGTGTGTGTGTGTGTGTGTGTGTGTGTGTGTGTGTGTGTGTGTGTGTGTGTGTGTGTGTGTGTGTGTGTGTGTGTGTGTGTGTGTGTGTGTGTGTGTGTGTGTGTGTGTGTGTGTGTGTGTGTGTGTGTGTGTGTGTGTGTGTGTGTGTGTGTGTGTGTGTGTGTGTGTGTGTGTGTGTGTGTGTGTGTGTGTGTGTGTGTAAACCATAACTTCAAAATCAGGAAAGTTGCTTAAATGCTTGGTGTTGAATTTCGGAATTTCAATTCGTGCAAAATATTTCACGTTCTTGGCAATAAAAAAAATGATAAACGTGTAATGTGAAAACCCCATAACAATAATTTGAGGAAGTGTAACATTGTACAGTAATTATTTAGAAATTTAAGATGCTATACATCCTAATAATAGATGAAAATAGTTTACTTTACTCTTTTGAATCTATAATTATAAATGGGTCAATTAATAAGGTGCAAGTAAAAGAAACAGATGTTTTATTATTTCAAAGAAGGTTATGCGAATTATTAAAAACTGCCGTGAAAAAAAAACCATTTAGGTGTAAATAATTAACTTAAACTTTTGTAGATCATATAGAATTAAGGGATAACTTCTTAAAACTAACTAAAGCCATGGCACGACAGCCCGTAGAGGGCCAAAGCCTGCCAACCCGACCGCCGGCCTCATGCACACAAACACAAAGGTAGAGGTTGGTGATCATCCAACCGATATGGGGAGATGTGGTCAGCATCTCGGCACCCCCAAGCTTTCTTGACAGGGCCACTTACCTAATCTTACCGTAAGCTCCTTAATTTCTTCGTGAGTGGGCACCAGTCCTATACCCGGGAAGTAAAATCTGCAAACCCAGGGGTGGGATTGAACTCGGGTCGTATTCCGTGTCAAGGAACCAAGGCATGATGCTTCAGGCCACTACACCACGGTGCAGGACATAACTTCTTAAAGAATGATAAACTTGTTCTCAGCAGCACCGTATAATTAATATGTAATTTCTAAGGTTAAACAATCCAGAATAAACATTTATTTGATACCAAAAACGTGTAGTAAGTTAACAATGCTTATAGAACAACTTTTTTTACATCCAGGTTATACATTCGATTATAAAACAAACCTTTAAATTATTTTGATGAATGTTTTGAACACTAAAATGATGAATATGTTCAGTTTTAGACCTTAGGTTTAGTATCCCATTCTACAAGAAATAGATACAGATTCGCAGGAAAAGTCCCATGATGTTACGCCACGTCAAATTAAAATTATGAACAAAAACATGTGTCAACACAGTGCGATCAATATAAACCTGAACCATTTCAATAGGTCATAACTTCTGAACCAATAATGGGACACACGTGCAGCTTTGGGAAAATATAATACACATTATTTTAGTTAATTGATGGAAATTAATCATTTCTCCACACTAGCCGTATATAGGCTAAGATATTTGATGGATAGAGTCAACATGAAAAATTCAATGCCATGGCCGGGATTTGAACCACGGATCTACTGGTTTCCGTCCAGTCGCTCTTAACCTTTGAGCTACCATGGCCAACGTGCCTTCCTGACATTAAATTCTCCAGTCGACTTGTATATTTCCCCGGTAGACCACTAGGGGCTCTCGCATCCGAGATAGTGGTTCAAATCCCGGCCATGGCATTGAATTTTTCATGTTGACTCTATCCATCAAATATCTTAGCCTATATACGGCTAGTGTGGAGAAATGATTAATTTCCATCAATTAACTAAAATAATAAGAGTTAAATGATGAAGCCTGGGACTTAAGTACTTACAATAGTAAGTCGCCACGAACGGTCTATCTCGGATGCGAGAGCCCCTAGTGGTCTACCGGAGAATTTAATGTCAGGAAGGCACGTTGGCCATGGTAGCTCAAAGGTTAAGAGCGACTGGACGGAAACCAGTAGATCCGTGGTTCAAATCCCGGCCATGGCATTGAATTTTTCATGTTGACTCTATCCATCAAATATCTTAGCCTATATACGGCTAGTGTGGAGAAATGATTAATTTCCATCAATTAACTAAAATAATAAGAGTTAAATGATGAAGCCTGGGACTTAAGTACTTACAATAGTAAGTCGCCACGAACGGTCTATCTCGGATGCGAGAGCCCCTAGTGGTCTACCGGGGAAATATACAAGTCGACTGGAGAATTTAATGTCAGGAAGGCACGTTGGCCATGGTAGCTCAAAGGTTAAGAGCGACTGGACGGAAACCAGTAGATCCGTGGTTCAAATCCCGGCCATGGCATTGAATTTTTCATGTTGACTCTATCCATATAATACACAGTTGGGATATTACATTACACTATTTACATCTCAGATAAAATGTTGAAAGTGTCCTCCACTAGCATCTATACATGTTTGCACTCGTCTCACCATATTCTCTGAAGTTTTACGGAGAGTATGCTCACCAATGTTACTTATTTCGGTTCGAATGGATTCCTTGACAACGTCAATTGTACGTGGCCTATTCTTGTACACTCTTTTTGTTTTAGATAACCCCACAAGAAAAAATACGTTGAGGTCAGGTCAGGGGATCTGGGGACCACAGACCTTTTCAGATTATTCCATTATCAAAGAAACTGGTTACAAGTTCAATTGTGTCATTAGATCTATGGTACGTTGCTCCATCTAGCTGGAAATAAACTTCTCTCAATTCGATATCATCTCCGTAAAACTTCAGAGAATATGGTGAGACGAGTGCAAACATGTATAGATGCTGGTGGAGGACACTTTCAACATTTTCTTTGAGATGTAAATAGTGTAACGTAATATCCCAATTGTGTATTATACTTCCTCAAAGTTGCTTGTGTGTCCTATTATTAGTTCAAAAGTTATGGCCTATTGAAATGGTTCAGGCTTATATGGATCGCACTACATTATGAAGAGAGAAAGGATCTGTGGATAGGTATGAGGATTATTCTAAGGAAAAGAATCACTCAACAGAGCTAGTCATTTCTTTACCATTGTGTGGGTCTGAATGGAGCAGGTGTTTAGATGCTGCTCTGTTGATCCCAAGGTTATGAGTTCGAACTGGCCTAATTTAGTGGCCTTTTTAATGTGCTTAAAAGGGACAGCTCCACATCAGTAGTTTTACTGATGTGAAAAAGAATTCCAACGGCACAAAATTCCGGTACACCGAAATGATGTGTTTCTGTCAATTGAAGACGGCATTTACAAAGTAATATATACTTTAAAAATATCTAATGTGTTGATCTTTTAAATATAGGGATTTATGTTCTATAAAAGCTTGGAAGGTTCACTCCTATACAATATTTAAGACATGAATGATATAGTAAGTTGAGTATTTTAAAAGTGTTGGGCACACATAACTGGGCAGCTGACTACCATGTATTAACGTCTAGCTACAAATCTTTTATCCGTCTTAAAATTTGATTATGATTCTATTATCTACGGTTCTATCAAAACCTGTAGTTTGAAAATGCTCAATGCTATACAAAGTGCAGTAATTCGGAATGCATTAAATGCTCAACTTAGCGACTTTACAGGCAATATGTCAACAGAAGCCAGTGAAGTTCCACTCAAATATCGCAGAAAAGAACTCGGTGTGTCCCATGCCTTCAGGGCAGCAGGAACGCCAGACTTTAGAATGTATTCATAAGTCTTCCCAGAATATCTCCGAGATGATTTCCCTGAGAAAAAGCGTACTCGCTGCCTTTCTATATCGGAATAAAAAGATATCTGAAGGAATTAAGCTTAATATCCTCAAGACAAAGGAAACCGGATATTCCATCATTTAAAAATAAGTTACTCCTCAAGTGACGTTGATCTAAATGAGTGTAAGAGAATAATTACAACTTCGGTAACCTGCCAGCAACTTTATATATAAAGAAAACAAATTAGACAACCAGAGTTGGTTTCAAAAGGCATAAAGAATGTCCTATAGAATTAATGATCACATGTTTCAGTAAAACTAATATATCATTTTTCCATCTATAGCTGAGAAGTATATGCCATTTAAAAGGCTCTAGTATATGAGTTGAGTGTATTTAGTCTGGAGTGAGGTGACTGAGTGTGATTTATACTTGAATCATTTCATCACAGCAGATGCTAATCAGTGAATCCCAATCTGCTTTACAATATGTGTACTAGTACATACGTTGTGTACCTCTATTGAACGTGCGCAAGAATATCCCTATTATGTCGTCACGTTCCTAACAAGGCATTATGGGAAAACACGGACACAGTTATACTAGCAACTCTATACAACGATGGACTTGCACACTTCAAGAGGCAGATACATCACTAACCCCAGTACTAAGTTCCATAATCAATCACACCACACATTCAGTTTAAATACAGGTGCCCCTTCAATTGCTATGGTGCGAGCGCTGCGGCCCCTAGCACTCGTGGTACCTCTGACGTTACTAGAGGAACCTTGAGCCGAACTGCCAAGCCCCTCTCGTAGGGGATTTGTTCGGATTGGGTTGCATTCGAGGCAGCGGTGGTTCCCGATACCCGTGGGAGATAGGGTACGTCTCCGAACAGGCTTGAGGGAAGCCATATATTCCTCTGTACTGGCCTGCATAGCTAGTAGAAGGTGTGATAGATCACCAGGCGGCACCACCGAGTTGATCGGTGGCCTTCCCCTTTGGGGTTGGCGCGCGTAAGTGGCGTATCCACTTCCATCCCGTATTGTGTTTTCGGAGCAGATGGGGGAGGGGCTTGTTAGTCTCTAGGTCTTGCCCTATGGAAAGCCCCACGGAGGCGCCGAGCGCCCTTCGGGTACAGCTCAGTGACTTCATGGTCGTTAGAGGGGAGATCGGTCTCACTTTGTGATTCCTGCCCTGGTAGATATCCTCGCGTTATACAAGAACTGTTCAATAAGGAAAGATCATAATTTTTTTACGGTCATATTTTTTCGCACTAAAATTCAATTTTATTCTATTCTGATAGCTTAATGTGAAACAAACACGCCGTAGTAGTTTCATTGTTGGTACTACTGGTTCCTGCCTGTGAGAACCAGGCAAATTCAGACATATTCAGTATTGCCTACCGCGGCAATATAACATGCAGTTAAAGTTGATGCTAGAGGAAGATCCGGAGTTTCTTACAAACGTAATCACTGCTGATGAAACTTGGCTACATCATTTTGATCCTGAGAGCAAACAGTAAAGCTCAGTGCAGAAATCTCCTTCATCACGATAATGCGCGGCCGCATTTTGCCTCACCCTCCCTATAGTCCGGATTTAGCCCCATGTGACTTTTTCTATTCCCTAACTTGAAGAAACGCCTTCGTGGGAGGCATTTCCATCATCAGAAGCAGTGGTGAAGGCTGTGGAGGCGATTTTGAAGGATCTGTCAAAAATGGTTTCCAGCATGTCTTTGAAGACTGGCAGAAACGCTGGGATAAGTGCATCGTATTTATGGGAGACTATTTTTGAGAAGAACCATCAAAATTATGAGTATGAGTAAAGGTATGTTGTTAAAAAGGAAATTGTAATCATTCTTTATTGAACAGACCTCGTAATTGTTACTACAACACAAATGTGGATTTAAAACAAAGAAATTGATTATATATTGGAAGTCCAAGTAATGCTAATGTGTGTAGATGTCCACGATTCAACAATCAGATATAGCGAAACAGAGGAAAATCTGGTCTGCTTATGTCAGCATACGCTGCGGTACCAATACTAAAAATTGTAGTAAGTCTCACCTAGGACACTTGTCTTATTTGTTATTCTTATGAATTGATAAAATTACAGCGAATGCTCAATGATTAAATTTACAATTAGTTGATGTGTGCAGAATGTTTTCCAAATAAGTTAATTTAGTGACCGAAGAATGTGGAACATATTTATATATCAACCTTACATTTATTTCATTGTATATGTTAAGATTTTCTGTATTACGTAAAACCTACATACGTTGCATGTTATTAAATATCTACGGAAGCAAATAAACGGTACATAAGTTTTTTGTAGCAACTGTAACTATCTGAAAATTAGCTCGACTGTTGAGATTGACATTGTTCTCCAGCCAAAGGGCACTTCCAAGTAATGGAGCATTTCCAGAACTTGGGAGTAGGTCGGAGGGACGTTAACAAACTCGAATCGCTTCGCCGATGTTTCACATTCTGATATCAGATATTTTATCCGTTAGTACGTATTAGTAATACTCGTAATCCGGATGTTGCCGGATTGCAATAGATTTCGTAAACGACCCGAGAGGTACACGAAAATAATTCTTCATTCGAGGTTGAAAAGTTTCGAATCTCAAGCAGCCAGCTAGTATAGCATTTTAATCTTTCTTATTAGGTACAATAAGAAGGGAAAGTATTTCAGTTTCATACACAAATATAAATATCTAAATTTCAACGGAAATGCTTGTTTTGAGATCCGCGAATCTAACAAAAAATTATAAATACATTGACATCCACCTCCCTCTGTGAGTGCGTGTGTGTGTGTGTGTGTGTGTGTGTGTGTGTGTGTGTGTGTGTGTGTGTGTATGTGTGTGCGTGCGTGCGTGCGCCACAATCCCTAAAACGACATAACAAGGATAGGATTACTAAAAGTTTCGATTAGAAGTCGATGTTTCGGGAGCATACATCTCTACCATCATCAGGCCATTTATTTAATGTTATAACCACAAATGAATCACTGGATATAACGCAAATATAAACAATATAATCGTCTTTTCACCTCGCTTGCTTCCCGAGATGAATTTGAACACGTGAAAAACATCTTCTGAAAAATAGCCAATGATTTAGGTTACACATACTTTTGAAGGCCGCGACGTGGCCATGCGGTTATATCGCTTGACTCTCACCAAGGCGGCCCGGGTTCAATCCCCGGCAACCGTGAAGTGAGATTTGTGGTAAACAAATACGGCGCTGGGGCAGACTACTCCGTTCTGCCGCGCCATCATTCCAGCAATTTCTCCATTATCATCTTTCCTTTCATCTACTTCGTCCTCATTCCGTTCATCTACTTCCCTCACTCTCATTCCGGGGACTGGGCTGATCATCCCTCCCTGGATTTCTCTCTCTGATCCATAATTGTGGCTCCCTCACCCGACGACTAAAATGGCATAAGGGTTAAAGAACCATAAATGAAGAGGGTTGTTTCCTACGCCAAGAGAAGGAGATATTTTTGACAAATAAAATGTATAATTTGAATTTTCTGGGAATAGCCTCTAAAGTCCACTTCATTCTGAATGAATGCCAGTTGATGAAGTCAGCTTCTTTTTTCTAAACAAAAACTAAATCTCGTTCAAATGAAGTTAACGTCAAATATTTTGTTTTATTTTTATGGAGATCACCACTTTCGAGATGTTCCTCATAAATTCGTTTGATTTTCAAATACTTTCACTTTTCTCAATTAGGAAGCCCTCCTTATTTTTACGCTGTGGACATGCAAAGAGTTTAGAGTGTCAAAAGGAATAACGTAGCGACAAGCTCTTAAAAGTTAGGACCTTTTCACCCACACAATATTAATGAACTACACTGACATATTTTCAAAGCAGGTGGAGATATGAAACAAGTAATTTGAGATAGGAGACTTACGGCCTGTTCGTTCAAATGTGGAAGTAATAGCTACAAGTTCCTAAATTACCATTGCGCCACTGCTAATGATGATACCACTAGAGTTCACAACAAACAAAAATGGAGGGTCCTGTCCGAGCACTCACTCCGGCGGAATGGCTATGACATTAGCTTCAAGTAAAAGGTAATCGAGTTCGAATCTCCTTCAATTCTTTTGTCTTTTAGCATTTTGTCTATGTTTGTAATCTTTATATAAAGTATGCATTTACCGAAGTCATTTTACCTTGTCAGTTTTCTCTAACGAAGGTTCCATTCTGTTTAACTTTCAAAACATAAAAAGTAAACGCAACTATAATAGCGTAATTGTATTGGTCAATCAGATTCACGCTCTTAGAATCACGCCATTCCTTCATATTAATTAATTTTACGAATAAGAGAATAAAGTCACTACCAATAAAAATAAACAACGAAACTATTCCTCAAGTGCAACAAGTGAAGTACTTAGGAATGACCCTAGACTGTAAGTTAAATTGGAGAAAGCATATAGAAACTAAAACAAAAGAACTAAATATTAAATACAAGAAACTTTACCGACTCATTGGCAGGAATTATAAACTTGACATGCACAATAAGCTATTAATATATAAGAAGGTGTTAAAGCCAGTCCGCAATTATGGGATACAGCTGTGGGGCTGTTCCAAATTGACTAACAAAGCATATACAGACATTACAAAATAAAGCTTTAAGATCAATAGTCAATGCACCATGTTATGTGCGAAATAATCACATACATAGAGATCTCAAGATTGACACTGTCAGAGAAGAAATAAAGTTCGCAGTGGAACATTGTTTATGAGTGCACAACCATGAAATTAAAGAAATGCAGGATGTGTTTAACAAGAGTGTAATTCGACGACTGAAAAGGATTAAGCCAGTGGATTTAACGTGTGACCGCGAGACTTAGGTGTACGGTCTGGGCGTCCTCAGTGGAAGACTCACCTACACAAAGTTAAACATTTAAGTAAGAAATATTACTAGATAGGCTGTAAAAAAGTTTAGTTGTAATTTGAGTTGAATAAAAACATTTCTTCATATCAGAATTTACGTCTTACAAAGAGAAAGAAATACAATTAATTGAATGACAGGAAGCGAACCAATTACCTTTGGAAAGCCAGTTTTTGGCGTTACGGTGTGGACCCACTAGAACAGTTACAGAAGCAGCACTAGAGTAGGCTACTTGTTGCAACAAGGCAGTTAACCGCTGGTCATTGTCGCACTGACAGGTGATTAGTTCGAGATTTGAGATACCTTTGAGGCATTAAATCTTGAAAACGCCAACAATGAGCTACTAAGAATCGATATTTCTCTACTCGGAAAGCAATTTTAAAGACACTGTAATCCAATAATTCTTTCCACCTTGTGTTAATACCAACTTATCAGCATCTCATATCGGCTAGGTTTAACACAATTATGTACATTATATTTAGCCACAGACCATGCATTGCTTATCTCAACTTGCCTATATTAGTCACGTCTACAATTACTGACCTCATTTTGGTGTAGTTCATTAACCTCATGTATATAAAACAAAACTTCATCTGATTAATGTGAAGTAGATAGAAAAATAAGCGCATATAAGAATATTCTATACAAAAGCACAGAAAGTTATGCGAGTACAACATTTTTAGTATAAATTTTCATAAATGTTGACAATGTTTCATTGTTGTATTGAGATTGATAACGAAGATATAACAGATATGTTGTGTACAATATAAATCTTTGTTGTTTATCTCCAGGTTTTGTGACACCAGAGCCCTAGAGACTAAGGTCATATTAATTTGCGACCGTGTCAGCTAAACGTTGATGGAGGTATGTTCGGGACGGGGTTACGCCGCGACGATGGTAGTCAGGTACTACCTACAGTCGCAGTCAATGAGGAAATCGATATCATGCCAACTGTGGGGTCGCGACGTTCTGCTAACAATGTTCCCCAGCGTGCTTAACACAAGAGCCGCCCCCCACTCCCTCCCCGCGTTTTTGGGCCTCTTCCTTTGCCAGCATTTCAAGCTTCAAGTGAACGCTCTGTTTTACCTTTGCCGTCTGGAGTTCATCAAAAGAATCTGCCTTGCTGTTTCACTTTTGCTGTATCTATCCACGTTTTTACTTTCTCTGCTGCTCTCTTAAGGTAGAGTAAGTACTACATTTGACCCAAAAATACACCTTTGACTTTTCCGACAGCGAATCCCTCCCTCCAAAAAGTAGCATTTTAGAGATACATGCGCGCGCACGATTGACTGCATGTTTGCTCGTATTTGAACTTATACGTGTTTATTTTCACTAGCACCCTTATACCAAGTGAAAAAAGTATATAAAATATTGATATACCACCAAAAATTTACATTTTCAGACCTGGACATAATTCTCGCAAAAACGAAATATTGCATAAATACCAAACTTGGTATTTATAAACATTATTTCAGAATGCAACATGAAGTTCCTTACAAAAAATTCCCTCGTCAAACTACAACTGCTATGATAGAAAGTTCAAAAGAATGATACAAAGGGGGGAAAAAACTTCTGATACAATAAATAAAATTATTCCTTTTACCAATTATTTTGAATTTTTATTCTCTTTAAATTATATTTTAATGAAATGCAGTAACAAATACCTGCGTCATTTTAAAAAAAGTCTTGACTTATCTACCGAACGTCTATAAAGATTCAGAAGAATTTTCCGCAATTTTAAACGTAAAAGATAAATGTTAAAACTATTTTGACACAATGCGAAATTATGAGAGGACCTAGTCCTTCATGGCCAGAGTCAATGCCATGTACTGCAGATGTGCTGGATATATACAATGGCGCGGTCGTAGTCTCTTGAAGAGTGCCATTGAAGATGTCCGCAGCAGTTGTGGACGAATTGTCTGGAAATTCTAACTCCAGCAGCCTACGGATAACACCCCGGAAAAAAATTATATTTATAATGTTAAATTCTTGGTAACGTATGTATGTCCCGAAATACTTTTGACTTATTTATTGATGCATAAATCCTCTCTTATAATAACAGAGGGTCTCAACCAAAAACTAGCTGGAAGTTACAAACTTACAGAACATTATATTTGTTTTCAAAGAAATTGTAAATAGTTTAGGAGTGAAGAAAGCATAATATTTCATTATCTTCCACTTATGCGACTAAGAGAAAATGTTGATCTTCAATAACATTGAAACGTTGTGGAACACAAATTAACTTTTAGAGTAATGAATTGCAGAAGCTATTATTTTTTAAGGAAACCTATAAAATGTCAATCTTTCTATCTTTCTTGAGAGTCATATCTATAAACTTCTCCAATTTAATCGCTACAAAATGAACACAAATAGAAACTAGTCATCAGCGACGCTATGTTCCAAAAGAGTTCTATTCATTCAAATAATTGAAATTTGTCACGCAATTTTGGTATCTACAAAAATAAGCCTCACTATATACACAAACATGATGGCCACAATCGGATAATCAAAGTTAATCGGAAAGTAAAGCATACCTTGGTTATCGGATAGTTACGAACGATCGGAAAGTAACTTGACATGACCGCTACTTACAATTCCTTGCACCAACACTGGTTCTTTTTGAAAACTTGAGTTGGCACTTAGGTTTTTCCCTTTCCGCCACTTAAACGCAGCCTGCTGCATAGAAATGTATGGCCCTCATTTGAATTCTGCTGAGAATGCTGAGCTAATTCATTCCAAACTAAATTGTCCGGTTTATGGTGGCCATTGTGCACCTTGATGGTCTATCGCATTGTGACCTTATGAAGAAACAGCCTCTAACAAATAAATCTGCCTTCTTTTTCTTACTCCACCCATACAACAAACGCAAAGCCATGGCTTAACCCCGAGACAAGAAAATTTAGTCAACCCCTTTTTTACCTCCCCCTCCTATCTCTCCTTTCCAACCCTTCTCATGCAAAGGCCTGTGCAGTTGAATACGTGTCCCGCATTTTAATACTTTGAGAAATGAAATTCTCTCCCGGGATTTAGTCGTTGCCTTTTTAATCGCATTCCTTAACACCTTAACAAAAGTCAGCAGATAGCCGTCCTGGCACGTAAAGAATGCCGCTGCATTTTACCTTAAGACTCCAACATAAATCTCTTTCTGTACCCTTTTTCTACATTGTGCCTAAGAGTATTGCATTCGACCCAAAAATTCGATACAGAGAAAAACCTTACTCTCGCGCGCAAGTCTGAAGTCCTGCTATATTTTAACACTGCAAGATGGAAACCTTTCAGGACATTTTTCTGTATTAAGTAGCATTAAAGTAACCTTTTATTGTTATTTCCTCTCGAAAACTACGTGTTGCAATTTTCGTTAACTTATAGAATGTCACACATTGATATGATGATTGCACGTACATAGAATGATAAATGTGCAGTCACATTAAATTAAATGTACCACTTCGCAAGAATCCTTCCCTCCCTCCCTCCTGTCCTCCAGCCATCCCTCCCTCCCTCCCTTTCTCCATCCATCACTCCATCCCTCCCTCCCACCATCCATCCATCCACCCATCCATAAACAAATAACTAAACGAATATATAAACAAATAATTAATTAAATGTTTTCGTATATTAATTAAGCAGTATATTATTAAATATATCGTGGTTTCATTCAAAGCTGAAACACTTCAGCATATTGTTATTTCGATTAGCACTGAAAAATATTGCCTTAGATCACAACCCCCGCCCCCAGATTCTTATATTGTCATGCAACTTATTCACGACTGCCTTTGGAAACTGGACGCACATTCTACTGTGCGTCAGGCATCATCCTGCCCTGTAGTGGTAAATTTTCTCACTTATCGTAGAAAAAGGGTGCTGTTGACAAAACATTGAACTTAGAACACTTTTTCACATTTTTAACAAATGAAAATGTTCATAAAACCAGCATTATTAATTTCTGTGGTTTAATGAAAGAGATTGGTACACATTTCAAACAAATAGGGGAAATAAACTTTGCAAATTTGAAGCCCTTTTGTTTAGAAACACTAATATTGCAAGAATTGTGTAGGATGTGTAGTAAAGATTGCATATTGGCACACATTAACAGTGTTTGTTTAGAGTTAATGCCACAACAATATTTTAATGTTTAAAAGAAAATAAGAATAAATTGTTTACAGCATTTTAATTTACATTTACATTAATACTGGAATTAATGAACGCAATGGTTATTTAAATGCAATAAATTGTTTCCTATTTAAAATCAATGTGCAATGTAATAAGTATGATAATAAGCATGAAACTGGAAGTGAACTACAGCACCAGCCTTACCACCCAAAACAGCATGCAGCAAACCCTCGAGAAACTCCATACCAAACAATATGATATCCAGTTTGCAATCGCCAACATCTCTTTTGACCCTGAATCAATTTCAGAGTACTTCCTCGAACTACGAGACTCCATTGACTCCATACGCAGCAGCATGAACTCACGGATAGCCACAGCGCCCGGCACTTCTCACGGACACAGACGCCGCCAGGTGTCGCATGCCCGCCAAAGCACCAGTGGTGCACTCTAAATATGAATAATAAATGAACTTAACTCCATTCTTTCCATTCCTATCACTCCTTCCAATCTTCACCTTGAGCCTCTGTGCTATGGTCAGGGCCTAGTGTCATGGCCATAGCCTGATTAAACCACGATTCCTGCGCCCCTCCCTCCGCGCAGTCAGCATTCACCGATACTAACGGAGGTGCTTCTGCGGAACTCCGCTATCTCTTTTACTTCCCTTCATACTCCTCTTACTTAAAAAAAATGAAATAAAAAAATAATAAGGATGAGTTACTCAATTTGGAAGTTGAGTTAAAGGCAAGTAGTGTTGGTTCTGGCGAACTCAATCGACACAAAGAGGTACATCAGCCCGAAGTCGGAAGTCAGTTATGTTCAGCTATCGCAGAACCCCGTAACAATATTCTGATTATTGGAAAAGGAAAGAAACTCTTAGGACTGAGCAAGTCAGAGTAAAAATTAGTATGAAAGGATAGAGCCAGACTGAAAAATTCAATGCCATAGCCGGGATTTGAACCACGAATCTTCTGGTCTCCGTCCAGCCGCTCTAAACCATTGAGCTACTATGGCCAACATGCCGACATGACATTAAATTCTCCAACTGACTCGTGTTTTTCCCGATAAACCGTTTAGGAGTTTCCATAAACACATGAGACAACTACCATAATGGCGACTTACTATGCTGTAAGTACTTTAAGTTCAAATTCCGGCTATGGCATTGAATTTTTCAATCTGGATCTACCCCTTCATAGTGCGTCCTACACACGGCTAGTGTGAAAGAACTATTAATTTCCATTAATTGTGCCTAAGAGTGGTCAGAACTATGAAGCCCGGGCCTTGAAGTACTTACAGCATAGTAAGTCGCCATTAAGGTAGCTGTCTCATGTGTTTATGAGAACTCCTAGTGGTTTACTGGAAAAAACACGAGTCAGTTGGAGAATTTAATGTCAGGTCGGCACGTTGGCCATAGTAGCTCAATAGTTAAAGCGGCTGGACGGAGACCAGAAGAACCGTGGTTCAAATCCCGGAAATGGCATTGAATTGTTCAGTCTGGCTCTACCCCAACATAGTGCATCCTATAGACGGCTAATTCGTATCCTACACGGCAGATACGAATTACCGGTTTTAGGAATGGACCACCTTTGCTGTTGGGAGTGATACTTGTTGACGGGAATTGAGTTAGTAAAAGAATGTGTATTTTTAATATTGCGTGTTTCTTTATGTATGTATATATATTATAGTGGAACGGGTCTTGCAGAAGTGTTTACTGCAATCTATTTTTAGCAACCACAGCGGGTAATTACCGCACCGGGCTGTACAGATTACCGGTCACTGGCAGGGAACCTACATTTTCTGCTGCTCATGGAAAGGTATACTTTGGTAATTTATTGTTATTATTGTTATTATGTTATAGTTACTATTATTATCATGAAAACGTAATTTTAAACCGAAAAGCCTGTATACGTGAGACGTCAGAGAAATATAATTCCCACAGTTTAACTCTTTAACCTGGACCTGAACACTTCAAATAGGTCACTGTTAGCCTCCATGTGTTCTTCATCCTCACCCGCATGCTCATACTTTGACAAAAAGAATTCGTAGTTTACCTTTGCAGCATCTGGCAGTAGATATATCATAGAACAAGGTTAGAGCCAAAAAGTTGACTACATATATGTCATCATCTATTTGTGCAAGAAACTGAAACTGGAGATATATTACAGGAAGTAAACCTGTTAAAAATTTGCTATTACATCTAATTTGCTTTCTTTATACGGTTATCACTTAATTTTACAAACATGTATTATTTCGCTAAAATTTACAGACATATTTGAGGCGCAGAGAACCGTAAGGGGCCAAAGCACAGAAACACAGTTTTGAGAAAAATAGATGTTTGTTTAAATCAACATGTTCAATACGAAGTACTACTTGCGAACGTGATGTGAAGAGTAAATTATGTTGGCAAGACTAGGTAAAACTTGAACGGTGCAGAGGAAACAAAATGATACTTTATGCGTTGGGTGCTTATACACTGAATATCAGAAAAAAAAAAAAAAAACGGCAAGACAGATTCTTATGAATGTTTCTTTAAATTCCCGTTGGGAAGGTGATCCGTCCCCTTCAGCTGCAGTGGTGCGGGCGCTGCAGACCCCTAGCACTCGTTGTACCTCTGACGTTAGTAGAGGAACCTCGGGCCGAACATTCGAGCCCCTCCCTGATAGGGAGTTGTTCGGATTGGGTTGGACTCGACGGGGCAGTGTGTTCCCGAAACCCGCGGGAAATCGGGTACCTCCGGTCAGGCTTTGGCCGCTCAAAGGGGTAGAGGGTTGCCTAAACTGCCCTGCAGAGCCCGCAGAGTTAGTAGAAGGTGTGGCTTATCACCAGGCGGCCCCACCAAGGTTTTCGGTAGTCTTCCCTGCAGGGTTGACGCGTGTAAGTGGTGTATCCAGTTCCACCCGTCTTGACGTTGTTGTTGATGACGGGGCCTTTTAGGCTCCAGGTATTACCCCACGGAAAACCCCCGGAGTTTTCCATCGCTCCCGGATAACAGAGGCCGAGGTCTTTGGACTTTCGCGTATTCATCAATTGAACTGAACTGTTTCTTTAAATCAAAAAGGGCCTAAAGCACCTCTACAACAGCTTGACCACAAGTTAGGCAAATGTAAGGGGCATCCATATGTGCTAAAATCTCAAAATCTATGACGTTGTACTTTAGGACCTTATGATTCTCGTTGTCATTTAACATGTTGCCTTAAGTCCAAAAGGGCTACAGAAGGTAAACGCGAAAATCGAAGTTCATAAAAACAGTTCCCTCTGGGAGAGTTTTGAAACTCCAAGTTCTTTATATAACCATGAGAAAAAAATAGAAACCTGCCATTTGAAAGGAAGAATATAGTAAACTGGAAAACAAAAAACAAACAAAATTGTTCAAGGAGGCATAACATTACAACGTTTATGTAAACTTTGTTCTGCGGTGAAGTTTTGTGCATTTCTTATGGTTTAATACGATGTAAAATTTATTCAGAATGAAGTTGTCTTAACGGGTTAGCTGCAGAACATTCAATGCATACCTTTCGGTCATGCTCGTATCTAAAAGGATTGGGTAATTTAAACAAAACTATTAAGAACCGTCTTTGAAAAAAATCACATCTGGAGTAACATTTTGCATACCCTTAATTACGACCTGTGATTTTCACGAACTGACACAGGGACAGACAGTCACATGCCAAAACGTGCATGTGTACTGAAATTCTTATGGTCATTTTTGAATAAAACACATTTCCCCTCCTACTACAGAGAAATGAAAATAAATTTCCGGAAGGAAGTAAGGTATAAGCTAGAAGAAAAAGGGGCATAATTAATTTTAAGAATACAAAATACCTGAAATTGTATAGAATTTTGAAACATTGATGTTACAGAGAAAATTACAGTGTTACGCCGCAAGCATTAGGAAGAAGGGTTTTCCCCAAGATCTTAGGGAAAGGTATATGTTCAATGTGTGTAAGGAAAAATACGTCGTACACTGCAACTGAGACTAAACAATGGTAACAACGTAACTGGCAACGCAAATAGGGCCCGTCCGATAGCGTAGATGGTAGCGTGTCTGCCTCACGTTCACAAGGATGACAATACGGACAGGATCAGAAATGTACATAGTTACTGTAACCAAGGCTAGGCCTATTGAAGCTCTTGAAAATTATGATTTATTTTAAGCTGTATAGACCTAGGTATGAAGGACTGTGTCAAGAATACGAAGGGCGCTAGACAAACTATAGTGGATCCCTAACGTTTATTGATTTAAAATTTCCCGCCCAACTTTGTCCTCACACACTGCTTCAGGCACGAGATTACATTCCATGCAAGAAAAAGTTCTCATTCAAACACATTACCGTCCATATAAGCGCCTTACTCTTCCATGCTGGGAAAGAGATGGAAGACATATGAAACTAAAATTCTAAGTCTAGTAAATATTCCACGGCAGCATCTACCTACACTGACCTGACTCGTCAGGTAGCCCCGCCAACGAGAACCAAACCTGAGATGCAATGTTGCAGCCTGAGACATTCAGCTCGGTAATAATTAACCATACGTCACATTGAATTGTCGTTCTGCAGTAAGAAGAACTGTTTTTGTGGCTGTACCATTATTTTGGAACTGATTTGCGATTCCACCCCGGCATTGACAGTTCGTGCAGGCACATGCGGCGTTGTCAGAAAGTACTGGAAATAAATGCTGCAGGACCAGCTGGGGGAGACACTGTCGAAAACCCAAGTTGTCAACTAGCACACGTTTATCAACATGTGAGGCCTGCAGTCGCGGGCGTTATTTCAGCGATGGAGAACATTAACTATGGAAGGCATGTGAAGATACCAGCCTCTCACTCGGAGACATTTTACTTCCAAATTATTGAGTAGTATGTACCTCGTCAACACAGAAGATGGGGTACAAAAGATCAAGGTCAGTCTGGTACACAATATGCGAGCTATTAGGCTGTAAAACTGAAAATTTACAGTGATCATTTTTAAAGTGACCTTTACATAATATTAAAAAAGTCATTTGTGCAGAGAAACAATATTGTGAAAGTGGCCTAGGGTTCCACGTGCTTCTCGCCGTTTGAAAATGTTCAATCATACAGATAACCTAGCATTGGATTCATAATTTTACAAGCCCTCAATCGCCATTTTATGCTACCTGCTAGTATCCACCACACAAATAGTAACAATTACTACTGATACAGTTGAATTATCTTCAGGTGGCAGCTGAGTAAAAATGATAATTAATTGAATGAGTCTATTTTCACATCTGGAAGGAGAGCGAGGATAATTTCTACAAGTGAAACAGTTCATGAATGCAGCCCCAATGGCTCCATATGCAGGAATCATCCTCTCTCTCCGTCCAAGTGCGGAAATAGACTAATCTCTGTTTCATATAACCTTGCCCCGCTGACATGTATCACACCGCGTGCAACTACCTTCCCCTTCACCTAATTGGCTAATGCTTTCGCGCCATAGGCCATAGGCGGTGCCTTCCCGTTACATTTAAACCTGCAGTAAACGTCATAATAATTGCCAGGGAGACAGATGAAATCATACAAATAAGAATATTAAGGCATGCAAAAATAATGAAGTTCAAAATGAAAGGCCGTCGGCCATTTCCACTGGAATATTTTAATACCAGCACACATACCTTCAAGACTGCTTGTCTTTGTCTTAAAAGTCATGTCACGCCATACTTGTGTGTCCTTCATTCACCCAAGTCTCGTCAAGGTAGCATATCTTGCGACTTGTATCCCGGTACAGTTTAATTGTCCTCAAATAACGTCTTCGCCACACAGCAATATCGCCCCTGGAGTGGTAAGTTTTCCTGTTGTCTCAATTTCATGTCGCGATGTTCCTACGCATCTAACACTCACACCTGTAAGTTCAGAGCACAGCTGTTCGACTTCTCTCACTGACAAAGACGGATTCTTCTCTGTGGGTGCATTAAATACATGCACCACAATTCTGTTTTCGCCGCTTTGTAAAGGTTTTCCCTTGCGATGCTTCAGCGTAAAACTGGCGGTACACTCTGGCATTATACATATAATAAGTACACGCTCAATAAACGATCAATAAAATAATTTAGCTCTCGCACTCAGCACAACACACATTCGAATGGTGATACATGACTAATCCAGTTCAAAGCAAGGTCAGTGATAAAAGTCATATAAACAAATATGTCATCACTACCGCTAAAGCAGGTGCTATCGTATCATGTGAAAGACGGGCTTCTTAGCAAAGGAACTTCCTCTTTACTTCGTTTAAGGATTAACATACATTTCAGATAAAACAACTCTGTTGCGTAATATATTTAATTCAAACAGTTACGAAAATATAAATTTGACAATTCTCTTCCAACATTTAAAGATATATCACCATGTTAAATAACGAACTAATTTTTACCGCACAACAGTCTATAGCACAACAGCAGCCAATGAGAGGTGATAAGGTCACGTGACCGTTTAGAGATACGGGGTAGCCTTATGTGAAACAAGGATTAATTCATTTAGTGTGTATCTTTACTAAGCTGCCATCACAAGATAACTGTACTACACTAGACCACCAATCTATGCATGGCACAAGTACATCAAATCTAGATGGCTCAGTAACTGGACTACAGATCTCTACGTCGAAGGTTAATTTTTAGGCGTGCTTAAAGATGGCAATTGACAGCGTCGTTAAAAAGGAAGCTTAATTTAATGGTACAGGCACCAACTAAAGAAAAGGAACGCTTTACAATCGAGTAAGAAGATGGGCGTCTATAAAGAATTTACATATTTTTAGTTACATCAGATTTGCTTGTAATATGCCCAACAGCAGAATCTGTATCTTGCTGCTTGGTTCCATAACTAGAGAGGAAATTTATTATATGAATTCAAATCTGCCCAATGATAAACCCCAATAAAGAGTGAACTCTTTCTCACGTGTGCCTTGTTGTATGCAATAATATATTAGAACACCTATTGGATTGAGTCATGCAGCCAGCCTCCTGTTTTTTGAAAAATTATTGGTACGCAAATATCTTAAGCGTACAGTAATTTAAACAAAATTGGTAATGCTACTTAAAAAAAAGTGACCAACCCTTTCTATGGAACGAAAATATAGGCCAAGAAATTTATCACATTTTTTTCGAGGCCGGGTCGCGTCCCAAAATTTCGGCTCGTGCACTTCTCTATCACCAAATATAGCTCTAATTAGGAGAAGAAATTTGGAAAAGAAATGATCTAGCCTTAATTTGAGGTAAACTGATATTTTACAGTTATTAGGCTCAAGAAAAGCTCTCAAACCTCCCGTTCACGTATGTGTGTACCACGCGTGGCTACCGGGTCAGTAAGAGTTTCAAAGAAGATTAAAAATGTTCAACAGCCATTCGATGTTCTCGCCAATACTATTATATGGCCATTCAATTGAATTTTCACGTAAAAGCGCCACGGTAAATTGGATTAGTAACAGGAAAGGATTACCTTCATCGGGATGGACAAATGTCATTGAGATGTCTGCCAACATTTCAACAATACGACCTGCATTTGGCCGTTCTTTGTCAGATCAACACTACCGCAGGCTGGCCCCGTAGCTCAGTCGGTAGAACACCTGCCTGCCCTGCTATGGGTCCCGGGCTCGATTCCCGGCGGTGGGGGTGGGGATAATTCCTCATCTTCCCGAAAGTCTGGAAGTATGAATGCGAGTGCGAATGTGTGCGTGATGTAATGATTAAAACCAACCGAACAAGAGTTAACACCTTCGATATGTTCCAAAGGAGAACGGCCGCCGATATGACCATTGTAGTTAAAGGAGGCATATAAATGGAACAAATAAAAAAAAACATTGCCGCCGACCGTATTATTGTTAAGTAAAAAATCTCGGGAAGGGCATAGGTTACTGCGATAAAGGAGAGCTATTAAGAAACACGCGTCACTGATGTAAAATACTACGTATTTTGAAGGCTGTAGTGGGAGATGTCCAAAGAGATTAATTGTTTGTCGCAATATGATCAAGAGGAGTGCCATCGATAACAAAGACAGGCTTGTTGGTTTTGTTACTGTTTTTTTGCTTAACTGTGGTTTCATTTATAGGTATATTCTGAACAATTCTTCTGCGTTTTAGCATATTCTTTTTGTGTTTGTGTTATATCTGCATTCCAGATGCATGGGCGGCCGTGGATTTCGGCCAGATGTTACATTATTTTGGAAGCAAATTGAAGATTTAAGAACAATATACAATTTCAGACACTAGGCAATAATTACACATTTTTATTGCATTCAGGAGCTAGAAAATGCCCTGCGTTAAAAAGAACACGTGTACTGTATTGCCTGTACAATCACAAATACATGAAATTGCTGACCCAAGATTTACTCGCTGACTCAGGTCCCCTGGCCAAAAGCCTTTGGTTTTCCTGACCTTCGCTTTTTTTTTTACCCTAATCCACTTTTATCTTAAACTATATAAGAATTCTCTTATACATCCCTTTTTCTTTTCACTAATCCCAGTTAACATAATGTCATTGCGTCTTTGCTCACATTGTCCCAATTCTTATCCCATATTTTTCTCCTGCAATTTGTTAACTCCTTTCATTCTATCAGATATTGAAGAGTGCTCTCTTCATCTCCACAAATTTCACATATTCCTACCTCATTACCTCATTACTTCCTACTCTCCGCCATGCTATGCCTTCTCTTCTAATTTTGTCACATTAATCTATATCGTTTTTGCCCTACCCCTTTCTGTCTGTAATTGCTTATAAAATTTCAAAGATTTCTTTTGTTCTATACTTTCCCAAATCTCCTGCCTATCTATGTCTTGTACTCTGGTCCCTGCTTCCTTTCAAACAACGCCATGATTTGACTCCTCTGCCTTCCATAAATCTCCCATGCCTATCTTCGATAACATTCTTTCCAATTCCTACCACCAACTATTTACTGTATTGCCAGTGAGCATAGCGTCGTACTTTCTATCTCCTAGATATGTTTTGTATATTTCTTGGTGATCCATAACAGGGCTATCCTTTTGTTGCTTATTAATAGTTAACCTGTCTAAATGACTACCGAGTGCCATTTTAAAACTACTGCACATGAATGCATACTCGTAACGAATTAAAGAGACCTCTCATTAAATAAAATCCGGCCATAAAATCCGTTGTTATTCGTTACTTTCACCTGGTACCAGGAAAACTAAGTAAATGCTGCTATTGTTTACTCAGGATTGCATTCACCGCCCGTTCTGAGCATGAGTTTTCCGTTGTTTTTCCCTGACCAGCTACATTAATCCTCTAGTCTTCTTCTGCGGTTTTCTTTTCTCCCATTTCTTTTCCCTTCGTTGGAGTTATATGTCGGTAGTCACCAAGCAGATGTTGAGGATTTGAACTTCTCGGCTCCGCCAGAGAGCGGCCGTTTCACGTTTCACTGCCTGGTCGAGGTTTCTCCGGTTCCTCCGGCGGTTTAAGTGGATCGCCTACGCTCCCTCCCTATTGGGTGGTTAAGCCAGTTAAGCCACTTACGCGTAACTCCCGCTTACATCATCCGTTTCTGCAACCTATGCCCTCCTAGGGTTCCTTCACTTCATCACTTCCTCGCAGGTGTACATGTACAAAGGATCCAATTATAGGTCGAAGTACTCTGTTACCTAATTTATGTACTTCTACAGTGGAAAACAATGAAATCGGAAGTTCACGAGACATGGCAGAAGAATGTTTTTTCGGTTCTTAATCGATTCAAATCAACACACCATAGTGATATTTAAAGTACAGCTAACAATGAAATGCAGATCACTCGGCTAGTTTTGGCTAGTACTATACCACTTTCAAAATTAGCATGATATAAGAATTAAGCTATATTACGAGGGCTATCCAGAAAGTAGATTACGTTTTCGTCTGTTTCCGCTAGGGGCGGGGCTAGCGCGGCCATCTTGGGGTCAGAGCGTTGCGCAGCTCAGTCGGCATCTAGCCGTGCTAGTTAGAGGTTCGTGCTGTGCTCCGTTCAGATACTGTGACGGTTTGAAATGTCTGCGTTAATTGAAAATCCCGCGAGCTGCGAGGTGCGTGCAGTAATAAGGTTTCTGACTGCAAAAAACTGTAAACCGATAGAAATCTATCGGCAGCTTTGTGAAGTGTATGGGGACAACATTATCACTGAAGGTGGAGTGCGTCAGTGGTTCATCAGATTTAAAAATGGCCGAACCAATGTTCACGACGAAGATCGAAGTGGGAGACCCAGCATAGTGACTGCCGAACTTGTCGAAAAAGTCGATGCTAAAGTCCGTGAAAATCGAAGGTTCACAATAACGGAACTTTCTTTGAGTTTTCCACAAATTTCGCGAAGTTTGTTGCACGAAATCATCAGCGAAAAGCTTGGTTACCACAAGTTTTGTGCAAGATGGATTCCAAAAATCTTGACAGAGGACCACAAAAATCAGCGAATGGCTGCAGCGTTGAACTTTTTGGACGTTTACCATAAGGATGGTGACTCTTTACTCGATCGCATCGTTACTGGTGACGAAACATGGGTGAAACACGTGAACTGTGAAACAAAATTGCAATCAATGCAGTGGGGGCACACAAGTTCTCCCCAAAAACCCAAGAAATGCATGCAAACAATGTCGGCAAGGAAGATGATGGCGACTGTTTTTTGGGACAGAAAAGGTGTGATTTTGGTGGACTTCCTGGAAAGAGGCACTACAATAAACTCTCAAAGGTATTGCCAAATATTGGTTGAAGGCGCAGGCGGCCGAATTTTTCGACGAAGGAATTTCCAAGCTCGTACATCGCTACGATAAATGCCTTAATTTGAATGGTGACTATGTCGAAAAGTAGTATTTGAGTGTGGCTTTCATCTGTATATAATAAAATTTGTTTCCTATACTTTGTTTACTTTTTATTCCAAAACGTAATCTACTTTCTGGATAGCCCTCGTAAAATGCGAAAGCATTAGTAAAAATGGTGGAATTTAACTGAAGTATGAAGTATTGCGACTGCATTAACTAAAGGTCGGAGGATGTGCGCTCGCACACGATACAAGTTAGCTAATCGGTGCACGGTGCCGAACAATTTTTCCAAACAAAGACATACTCAAAATCCCAATATCACCTCAAATAACAGCAATAATCACGGGGCATGGGAAAATCAGAACCTATCTCCATAGATTCAAGATAACAGACAGTCCAGAATATCTCTGCGACCTTGGAGAACAAACAACTGAACATCTAATTTACAACTGTAAAGCACTGAATCAACAAAGTGCATATTTAAAGCAAAGGATACTTGTGGCTGGAGGGACCTGGCCAGTAAGCCACAACAACTTAGCGTACACGAAGGATTTTAGTAGATTCATTAATGAAATGGACTTTGAAAAACTGTAACAAGAAATAAGCAACTCATAGAATGGTTTAAACATATGCATGTGTTCTCAAAATTTATTTTGTAAATGTTGTAAATAGTGCATTGCAATGTAAATATGTTATACGTTTTAGATATTCTCATGAACTTTGTAGCCTTCTTCATAATGTGGCGAGCGCATTGTTGATTCGAGGTGGCGCGGGGAACAAGTTCAAAGAGACGGGCAAGGCAGTGCGGAGATAAAAGGTCGCCGAAACCGTGGGAGGAAGGAGATGGATTTCTCGACAGCTCGTCTTTCTTCTAGCGCCATCTTGATTGAGAACATTCCGGATAGTGAGTAATCTATAAAAAGGGAGCTGCCGCCCGCCAGACAGTCAGTTGTTAATTGAACTCGCGTGCGTGAACAGGTGTGTGAGCTGCGTTGTGTCGTTAACCTTGCAAATTGTATTGTGTATGTGACGTAATTCTGCGACTGTAGGTAGACAAAGCGTGTTTCTACGGAATTAAAGAGCATTTTTTAGTGTTTGTAACCTGGACTTTTAATTTCGCGAACCCACAAAGTCACAATAAGCTATATATTTAAGAGCATATAGAATTGTATAGTCTAAGAAACAAAAGATTGTAACCAAAAGGAGAACTAAGCATGTAATATTACTCTGTAATGAGGCATATTTTAAATAAATTTGTTATAATAAAAAGTTAGCTAGACGCAGAATATGAATGACGTCAGATGTACAGCACGACCATTAAATGTGTAAACAACTGCCACTAGAAGCAAACGTTGAAAACAACGTCATGTAGTTCTCCGGATAGTAGTGAAGCATTGGCTTGCTAGAGTATACAGACGCAAGGTCAAGGTATAGAATAGCTCGACTGTTTTGTTTCTCCTCGCTGTTCCTGTCATGGTCAGGCTGTACCTACCTGCAGTTGCTTACATGCGCGACGGATAACAGTAAAGTCCACATGTAATATACCTATGGAAAAACACACATGCCTCCGGGCTTTAATAATAACCAAAGTGTCATTGAGAGCCAAAAACAACAAAAGGTAGTAGTTTGACTGCAACGAATGTTCAGTAAACCAATTTCGTATAAATCTCAGGATGGAACATAACACCACAAATATTTAATATAAATCACTTTGTATATAGATTCTGAAATATTTCTCTCTATCTTTCGCTTCTTAATACATTAAAATATGTTAACTATAGCCTTTGTGGAACAGGGTAAACAGCACGGTCGCTTCATTTCAGGATGAAGGATATAGGCAAACTATCGTACTATTTGTGGAGCAGTTAGCGAGGCTGTAGTCACTTCTTGATCACGTAACTGCTCAACTGGCCTTCAAAGATCTAAGTATATCCCAATAACAAAATCGAACTCGAGTCTCCTCTCACCACAGACCTAACTAACATGGCATAAATTATACAGTATAAATTCTATTTATATCAGTTTATACCTCATTTACATTTTGTTCCATAGCATTAAGTAAAATGGGCAAAACACATTTCTTGGATTTTCTGAGTGGTGTTGCACAATGAAGTGGTTAACCAATGGTCCACGTAACTAACCCAGAGAGTTAGCCTCGGAGGAGTAGATGGTTGCGTGTCTGTATCATGTTCGGCAGGTCCCGAGTACGAATTTTAGTCAGGGCTTGTTAACTTATCCAGATAATTCCGCGTTTGACCTGAAACACGAAAGTCTGGTAACTCTAAGCTCTAAGAATATTGGGCTCATTTGACAATGATTTCTCTAATTCCATTCATCGTCCGATATGATTTAAAGTTGGAGGACGAAGTTTGAAAAAGAAATTTAAAAAAAGTAAAGATCAACTGATCGTAGCTTATGTGATATAAGTGCCATGATAACGAGCCCTGGAGGGTGAAATAATATTTTTCATTTTACTAACAGTATCTGTTCAGATTATTATCGACATTTACTATATAATACTCCTTGGGTCAAACAAATGCTCTAAAACTGACCGATGTACAGTCTATGTTTACATCGGCATCACTACAACAAAAAATATTCTAAATTAATGATCAAATGCGAGTAAACATGAAAGCTTTAAAATAACCTAAGTTTATAGTTATCCCATATCAACTCAATGCCTCTGTTGTTGAAGGATCATTGTTCCCGTTTCTGAACTCAGAGGTTATGGTTCCATTTCCTACTGGGGCGTAGATTATATCTTTATCCGGAATCTTTCTCTAACTTCCACAGTCTGGTAGTGTGAATACCAACTTGTTAATATAAAAATATTTAATAAACATCAAAATTCATAATATAGTGGTAACAGTATTAGTACTAGGTTATTTCTGAAGTCAATATATCCGATGACCGTAGTGTGCTATATATAGACATGAAAAAAAATTGACTGCACAATTGGCCTGACACCTATTGTCAAATTATGTATCGACGAGTATAAAATCATAGAAGACCCAAATGAAACTCACTGATTCACGCGAATTAAAATACTTGCTTAAAAAGCTGACATTTATTGTGAACTTGAAACTAATATGGGTGTATTTGCGTCCACAGTCCATTTGTATACACAATTGTACTGCTAAAGAGCAAAAATTCTATTCCCCCATACATCTACCAGAACACAGATAATGAAAACACACAAATTCACCAAACGTTATAACCAACCATACACACAAATATATATCCCTATATTTTATCAATACTTATCAATCTTTATAACAAGGATTTTGTTACAAAGAATTTTAAACACTTTAGAATGAATGCGAAATGCATAGGTATTGCTAGAGCACAGTTACACATCATAGCGTAATGCAATACTGAAAGTAGGCTACGAGAGATCGAATTTCTTGATCCCCAGTTATAAAACCGGTCATGTTGCAGTAATTTTCAAACGTTCAGGGCTAACACAATTTGCTTTCGACCCGCGACATAAAAATAGAACCATAATGGGGAACGTGCGTGTCATTATACTGCCTGCCAAACAAATCAAGCAAGTGCTAATATCATATTCTCACAATGCACTCTAATTTAACAGGTAGAATGCTGTCTCTATTATTCTAAACCAGCTATACTTTAGACAAACAGAATCGCTTTCGCGTTATTTCCTAGACCACTGTTTACAGCAGCGAACTTTTCATTGGAGCATAGAATACAATGCTTGTTGTAGTTAATGTTCTAGCTTATTATTCTTATGTTTATGAACTTATGCTTAAAATCAGGATGAAAATGTGTTTGCTCTAGCGGGTTGTTATATTAGATAGAGCAAATACTGCATTCAAAGTACTTTTTACCTTTTTTTTATAATTTTCATGCTCCAACTAAAGTCATATTGGACGATGAATAAAATTGGTGAAATGATGCTGATGTGACCCCAGTGTCCTTAGAGCTTAGAGTTACCCTACATTCATCTTTCAGAATAAGGGAAAATCCCGGAAAACCCCTTTTCCTAATAACAACCTGAACGTCATTCGAACTCGGGACCTCTTGAACGTCATGCACACGCTGAACAGATTCATGTTTAGAATAAATTTCCAGAATTAGCGCCAAACTACAAATAAATTACATACCACGTTTACTGTAGCGACAAAAGTACCTGACTGACTGGACATTAGTCAGCGTGACGTGTGGTCAAAACACCTTCCACAGAGAATTGGTCATCCGAAATCCTGCAGAGAGTGAAAGAGGAAAAACACGTGAGAGCGATATATAATGAGTCCACACGGTGTTCATTTTTATTCGTTATTTCCCGCCCTCCGATTGAGTAAGAATGACGTCGTACTTGACTGGTAAGTTTATCTTTAAATCTAAGTGTCATCTACGTTGAAGGGATAATTTTTGCTTAACAGTAAGCAAATTACAACGCTCTTAGTGTGGTTGTGCTCGTAAATAATACAACCAGCTTCCCCTGGATATGAACATAAACGAACCGTGTCTTCTTGGTTGAACGCTACTTTCGTACCGGCATTAAAATTGGTGCGACATATAAATATGTAATTTAAACCTCTGCATAGAGGAATTTATGCAATGCTATCCGGCATTCAGACAAGTCCTTTGGAGCGTAATGTTGTCAAAAGTGTCCAGGTACCGTCAAATTGACATACTTTTGTTTGCAACATAAACGCCTTACGTTTTACCAGTATACGATATAAATTTTTGGTAATTCCCACGATTAATTAAAATGTCTATTATAACCAATAGGTACATCAGATATTTCCAAGAGACAGGATCAGTTACTCGTAAAAAGAGGGACACTGGACGCTATAAAGTGACTGGTCCGCATCTAGAAGCAATAAATGATGTTATGACAAACGCCTCAAACAGTGTTTAAGGGGAAGAGAGAAAGGAAATATAAGAAAATGGACACATAAGACTATGTACTAGAGATATCTTCTTATTTAGACTTGGATAAAATCTTTGTACATATTGTTACCACTAATTTATTTTTCATTCCTAGAACATATACTGCTAATTTTCTGGTTTGTAATGAAGTTACATTGTGAGGAATCTGTGAGTGTTAGAAAAGAATTGAGATCAAATTGAAACATTTCTGTTTAATATGACAGATTTACAATATGCATATATGTCTACTGTAACAGAAAAACAAATGTTCATTGTGAAATAAGTGTTCATTGACTAATTTCCTATATTTTTCATGGTATGCTTTTATGGCTGCATAATTAGCTTTGCAGTGCACTGCATTGCAGTATATAGTTTTTAAAAACAGTTATCATATCTACGCACCAGGTGAAATTACGCACCTTTATATTACGCGAGCACATCCTCCTTTCATATAGTATATCTACCAGTCGGTAGAGCGGAGCCTCACAGCTGCTGTCAGCACATCAAACACGATTGCAAGCCGCTGGGGGAATCGCATATAAACTGGCCCAATCAGCGATGCTATCGCGGTAAAATCGCAGATGAAAATGAACACACTGTATACATATTTGCGCGAATGGTTACGCTGAATTCATTAAGAACCGATTTCGGCTTTGTTCACGTTAACATCGCTGATTGGTTCATGCTTTTCCTCAGTTATTTCAAGGCACGCACAAAAAGAACTGGGTGGACACTAGTATTGGTTAGATAAACATTGAAATCTCACATAAGAAACGAGGTTATTGCGATCTGGATTCATGGGGTTCACACAGACTTGCTCCTACTAGCTAACAAACGACAGATGTTCTCTATAAAAGGCCCCTAAAGAGAAAAAGCAAATTCCGGTTATACGAGGGCTGTTCAATAAAGAATGATCATAATTTTTAACGGTCATAATTTTTCGCACTAAAATTCAATCTTATTACATTCTGTTACCTTAATGTGAAACAAACACGTCGTAGTAGTTTCATTGTTGGTAATCATGGTTCCCGACTGTGAGAACAGGCCAGTTCAGACATGTTTAGTGTCGCCTAACGCTGCAATGGAGGTAACATGCAGTTAAAGTTTATGTTAGAAGATCCGGAGTTTCTTTCAAACGCAATCAATGCTATGAAACTTGGCTACATCATTTTGATCCGAGGAGCAAACAGCAAAGCTCAGTGTGGAAATCTCCATCACCAACCCCTGAAAAAGCAAAAGAGGTTGCTTCTGCTGAGACAGTTACGGTCATCTCATTTTTTTATATTCATAGAATTGTTTATCAACATCTTGTACCTGCATACACATTAGTAACTGGACAATACTGCAGGGATGTCCTGGAAACATTGCAAGTCCATATCAGGTGCAAAAGACCACATTTCCGTGAAGCAGGCTGGATGCTGCACCACGATAATGCGCGACCGCATATTACCAATGTTGTTGTTGAGTATCTTGCAAAAATCAACGTGAATTGCATCCCTCACCCTCCCTATAGTTCGGATTTAGCACCATGTGACTTTTTCTCTATTCCCTAACTTGAAGAAACGCCTTCGTGAGAGGGATTATCCGTCATGAAAAGCAGTGGTAAGGGCTGCGGAGGCGATTTTGAAGGACCTCTCAAAAATGGTTTCCAGCATGTCTGAAGACTGGCAGAAACGCTGGGACAAGTGTATTGCATTCAGGGGAAACTATTTTGAGAAGGAGCATCAAAATTATGAGGATTAGTAAAGGTACGTTGTCAAAAAAATTGTAATCATTCTTTATTGAACAGCACTCGTACATGCAAGATATTCAGTGGACAACCCGAAGTTTCTTTAAATATACGAAATTTACATATTTTACTATAAAACCATGTTTCAGAATTACCTTTAATAGCAGTTATCTGTAAATTACTTAAGTCAATGTTACATCATACAATGTAAACAATGTAAACTTAGATAATTCCCAGTAGAACAAGACAATAAGAAACGAGGTTTAAACGGGCGTTTTATTCAAACTCCAATTTTCCTCATGGATTGTTTTTAAAATATTAAAGACTTGGAACTGAATAATTGTGTACCTACATTATTTAGTAAAACTGCTGCTTTATACATGTGTTTTGCATTTTAGCTACTATAATATGCTTTCCAAGCGCTCTGCTAAAGGCAGGGCTCACTTTTCGATCGAAATATCACTAAAATTTCATTATCTTCAATATTCTACCATGTAGCATGTTTACTGACTTTCATGAAGCATGTTTCATACATCGTTAATGAATACATTTCAGTATCTTTTACGTGTATAAATAGAGAACATTTCATTAGAGTATAATAAAATAACACCACCTTAATTTATCTACTGAAGACTAACTGTGCAGAATGGCTTGTATTTTTACACTTTGTCAATGTGTGATGCATTTTTAATCGGCGGAGATAATCTGCCCGGTTTCAAGAGCTACTTAATTGAAGTTCTAATTAAACTCGCACCATAAGGGATGCTCCAGCTTTTGTGCGGGAAGTTCAATTCTATTTCCTCAGTAAAGTCCGAATATTTCAAGTGTAAATCGTTAGTAATTAATAAATAAATATTGTTGTTATAAATCTAACATTGAATATGTAAATTCAAATACCACAGGACAAAGGTTAGCACACCATCTTATAAACAATAAGAAGGTATATAACGTACACAACAAATTTAAGCGTATTCGCAAGCATTATTGTCAGTAAGAGTTTGCACTTGCACAGGTGAGAGTACAAGAAAGGGATGATATTTGGCCACTTCTCCAATTAAATTAAACATCCCAGAGAAAAGGCGTTAAAAAGTGATCAAAATCACACTATGTTATATCCTTTTTCACAAGCTAATGAACTATCACTGGCAAGTGGGGACTTAGTCGGTTTATCAGCAGGGTTAACCGGAAGTTTACTACACACCAAGCTTTGCTTCACTCACTGAAGCCTCTCAGTGCCAGAAAAAACTCCTAGAAGAGAACACGCAATAGTAGAAGGTGAGTGAGGTGAATTTGTTAGAATGCTATTCCTCGTATGGGGCATAGCTCTTTTGATAAAACTGAACCAACAGCAACTGCAAAAGTCCTGCAAACAGGGATTCAGATTTGAAAACTTGAGGAAAAAGTCATTTTGCGTGACATAGGCTTTGAGTTTTGTAAGCAGAAAATTGTTTTGTAAATTATTGTTTTCATGTTTTTTGTTTAAATAATGGTAACCAATTTATTGTATACACTGTATTATACAAGATAGTCGCAATATTACCTAGTTGCTAAAGCAAATCTAGAAGTGAATAAATAAGTAAATAAGGCATAAATAAGTAAATAAGGCATAAATAAGTAAATAGGTGAATAATAAGTAAATAAGTGGATACATACATAGTGTGTGTGTGTGTGTGTGTGTGTGTGTGTGTGTGTGTAGTGTAGTGTTTAACACCCGCTTTTACTACATACGGCACCGCAGGCGATAACACTGATGATACATGAAATGAAGATGGAGCACCAGTGGAATGAGATGGCGGGGGAAACCGGAGATCCTGGAGAAAACCCGCCCCCAGCACCGTGTTATCCACTACATATCTCACTTTGCGGTTGCCTGAGATCGAACCCGGGCCGCCTTGGTGAGAGCCAAGCTGTCTAACCACTGAGGCACGGCGTGGACACACACACCCCCAGCCACCCACACACACACAGTTTTATACAGGAGCTTCAAGTCAGGTAAACTGTTGAGGAAATAATAAAGTATTAACAATCATATGAATTCTCGACAGAAAAAAAGTTGACACTACGGTATTGAACCTAACAATAATACTAAGCAACCTTGGTAATTCTGGGCAACGTTGACAATCCACACATGATGACCAGTGGTCATTCCATAGCGGGACTGTTCTGTACAATCGCAGACGCCAGCTGACTAACACAGTTTAACGAAGCAGAAAAGAACTGACCTGGAGTGAACTTTTTTTTTTTTTTTTTTTTTTTTTTTTTTTTTTTTTTTTTTGCTTGTTCCATTTATACCCCGCCTTTAACTACCATGCTCATATCGGCAGCCGTTCTCCTTTGGAACATACCGAAGGTGTTAACTCGTTATCTTTTGGTTTTTAATCATTACATCACGCACACATTCACACTCTCATTCATACTGCCAGACTCTGTGGAAGATGGGGAATTATCTTGGACGGAGAAAAATCCCCACCCCCAACGCCGGGAATCAACCCGGGACCCCTAGCACGGTAGGCAGGTGCCCTACCGACTGAGCTACGGGGCCAGCCTGGAGTGAACTTGTTAAATGAAAATACTCTCATTAACAATAATGGTTATTTATATTACTTTAATGGATCGTATTATATTTATATAACTTGATGACCAAAGCAATTTCAGAGTCATAAGTGATAGGCACTTCTTGGCCTAATAATGTATGACATATTGTGGCTTTCGCCCTGCAAGTAATTTAGTTATAATAGGTAGATTTTGGATCAGTTTACCCTCTTTTAGATCCTATTACATAAAATCTACATTATTTTCACATAATGCACAAACCCTTAACATGTATTACCATGAAATGGGATTGTGTACCTACATCCCTCCAAGTAAAGCTCTTGAACCAACCCAGTCTACGACCACACGGAAAAAATTCCTCTCAGTTATTAATTTAAAAAGATCAATGAACAGTTATCTCTCTATATCCTATTCAGCATCCGGTGTTCTATTTTTTAATTTAAGTCCGCCAACGTTAAGTCATATCGGACGTAGAATGAAATGGGTGAAATGATGCTCATATGAGCCCGGGGACCATGGAGCTTAGAGTTACCCGACATTCGTCTTCCAGGATAAGGGAAAACTCTGGATAAAAGCCTTATCCAGGTAACTCACCCTGCCCGAGATTCAAACTCGGGACCTCCTGAACGTGAGGCAGACACGCTACCATCTACGCTACCGATGCCGGCGGTGTTAAGTTGATGAGAGAGGAAACTTACGTACAGAGGAAACAAAACACTACCTCTGTGCTCTGTGACTGTGCTCTGGTGCTTAGCACACTAGCTTCCAAAACCAGAGTTCCTGGGCTCGGTTACCTAATGGAGGATGGGAGCTTTCCTTAAGACAGGATTATTCTCCGACCTTCCTGGAGTTTCGAAGTATGAGAAAGAGTAAATTTATTTGTGGTTTTATACTTTATAAAGAAAAACAAACCAAAAAGTTGCAAAATTGTAAACGAGCGAAAACATCATTGATTACCGAAGAGCAATTGTTCCAAAGGAAAAGCGCCAATGTGACTTTAATTGTATAAGAGCCAGATAAATAAAAAAGAAGGGAAAACTTTTGTATGAGATTATTACAAGGTTTTATTCGCCAGAAAACTCACTGAGTAAGCCTTTACAATTAAACAAAGGTTATTCAGAGGTTCTCACACCGTTTCATTTGTTCGCATATTTGATAAATGGCAGTTGTAGAAACAAACATAACGCAGAATGGATCTTCAGTTTTTTAAACTCTGCCTTCTGTTTACTGAAGTGCTAACTACATCACAGCAATCCATGTTTATTCGTTTCAATAACATATAGCCGGTTTGGGCGTGTAGCAACTATTTATATTCGAAAAAGTAACAACGGCATTCCCAAATGAAGTGAGAGCTATATATACAAGTATATTCTTTTTTGCAACGCCAATGTGTACGTAGTCAAGTATAATGGCTTAAAAAATATTTTTGAATATTCCATTAATATAGTTGTTTTATAGCCAAAGTATTTTTATAATCCTAAATGTATGGCAATGAACATGGACATCCTGGTATAAAACTAATCACTATGTCTCAAATACAGCCCACACCGTATGCTTACACTCACATTTCTGAGCTGTATTTATTATTGGAATTGGTCTCTACTAAAGCCAGTTCGAATCAAAATTAATACTTTCTCAATACAGGTTTATTATGTGCCAATAACTCCTATGGGAGCACCTGAACCCTAAATGTTCCTTTTTGCCAGGCGATATTTGTTTTAATGGATTCACAAACAAAACGAATGACGTGATGGTTATCGACGCGGACCTTAAAAAACAAAACACTGATACCGTGCGGCATATAAACGTTAATGGTATGGAGTGTGAGTGAGTGCGGCAAGATTTCATCTCCAGTATGTCAAATGGGCGCCATTACACGGCGTGTCGAGATAAGTAACTGCCAGTAAAATCCACACGTTCATGCTTCTACAAAAGAAAGTGACCAGCGCGAAATTGTAAATGTCATTTGGTTCCTATTTTAACACATTCCATGCTGGTAGAGATGTTATAATTATTATTAAACATGGGAACGTTTATATAGGAACATACATTTACAACAAAATAAAAAAATCTGTAGACTTTTCAAAAAGTAAATCATATATGATGTACACAATACACAACATAGAATGGATTGTGTTAAACGATATTTAAATGTCTATCTATGTCGTTAGGAATATAGATAACTGAGATTTGGTACTTCAATAATAAGCTACGCATTTACCAGTTTTTATATTGTACTTGTAACAAAGTTTGATGTATTAAACAGCGACCACTTCTAAACAAGGCTTGAAAATGTAGTAGAGATAAATTATAAAGTTTATAATAAAGTTGGGCACTATTGTTAGCTGTTATACTATATACAAAACAAAAATGCCTAAATAGCCAAGATTGACTCGAATATTAAGAAGTTGAAAGGTTTACGAAGCTCAAAACTAGTTTGTTTTGCCTGGTTTTTATCTAGAGTACCCAGTTTTGACAAATTACTTGATAATGTTGAAAGAAATAAGAGAAAATATGGAATATAAACAAAATGTATAGTGCGATCCATATAAACCTGAACCATAGGCCATAACTTCTGAACTAATATTAGGTCACTAGTGCAACTTTCTGAGCATATAATATACAATTGGGAGATTACATTACACTATTTACATCTCAGAGAAAACCTCATCTATACATGTTTGCACTCGTCTCATCATATTGTCCGAAGTTTTGTGGAGAGTATGCTCGCCAATGCTACTTTTTTCGGTTCGAAAGGATTCCTTGAAAATACTAAATGTCCATAGCCTATTCTTGAACACTCAATTTTTAGATATCCCTACAAGAAAAATGTTCCATGAGGTTAGGACAAGGGGATCTGGGGAGCCACAGACCTTTTAAGATTATTCAGTCATCAAAGAAACTGGTTACAAGTTCGATTGTGTCATTAGATCTATGGCACGTTGCTCCATCTTGCTGGAAATAACCTCTCAATTCGATATCTTCTCCGCAAAACTTCAGAGAATACGGCGAGACAAGTGCGATGCTGGTGGAGGTCAATTCCAACATTTCATCTGAGATGCAAATAGTGTAATGTAATTTCCAAATTGTGTATTATGTTCTCCCAAAGTTGCACGTGTGTTCTGTTATTGGTTCAAAAGTCATGGCTTATTGAAGTGGTTCAGGTTTATATTAGGACTTTGTGGGTTCGTGAAATTAAAAGTCCGGGTTAGAAACACTAAAAGTTGCTCTTTATTTCCGTAGATGCACACTTTGGTCAACCAGACAGTAGCAGATTACAATACAGCACATACACAATACAACTTGCAAGGTCACCGACCACAAGCAAAGTCCACACAGCTGTTCGCGCACACGAGTTCGATTAACAACTGTCTCCAATGGCAGATGGTGGCTCCTTTTTAGCTCACTCACTATTCCGGAATGTTCTCAAATAATCAAGAAGGCACTAGAAGAAAGAAGAACTCTCCAGAAATCCGTCTCCTTCCCCCCACAGTTTCGGCAAGCTTTTATCTCCGCACTGAACTGCCCGTCTCTTTGACCTCGACGGCTGCGCCGCCTCGCCTCAGCAATGCGTTCGCGACAATATGGATACACTGTATCACTCCTCCCGTACCTATAATAATGCTGGGTTAAGACATTCTTATTCTTCGTCTTTACTATTTACTCTAATGATCTGGAAACTATATAACATATGCCTAATAAAATGATAAAAATATTCTTTTTTCTTGTATTCAAAAGAAGGAGTCTGAAATTTGCTGACATGAACACGATATCCAGAAAGCAATCTTTTCCAGTTTCTGGAAGAATAGGGAGTTTCAATGGCGATAATTATCAAAATCAGTTTAGTGTTTGACATTTGACATACTCCTTCCCTCCCACCCTCCCCCTCACCCCTCATCTCTTTCTCAGACACACACTTCCTCTCGATTAAGATTATTATTATTTTCAATATAGTTATGAATTTTTCCATGTAACGAGTAATTTGAAGGGGGAGCGATCTCATGAAAATCTTTTATATTGAATCCTTCAGACACTAGACAAAATTTACTATTCATTTCCTCACACGTTTTGTCTGCGGCCCGCATTCGGCAGGTCCGAGTCCGACTCCCGTGGTCGTTCTACCCCAACCGTGGATTTTTTCGGGGATTTTCCCGTGTCACCAGGAGAAAGCTGGGTAAGTTAATTACATACCCGAATTTCTGTCCTTCCATTTCATCTCGATTATCACTGCACACCACTCCTCTTTTGGATGTCTTTTTTAGGTTAGAAGTGTTGGCGAGTGTCTCGGCGTTACATGACTGGATAATATACTCTTGGTAAGGCTTCCTCCCCCGATAGGACGGTTTCTGAACCCGATCTTGTGAGGTTGTTTATGGACACAGTATTGTGAGATGCCGGTTGTTCAGGACTGCCAGGGAGTTTCCCAGTGATAACTCTCGAGGCTCTTTGGGACGGCCGCTCACTGTCTCCTCTCTCCTCATCCTTCCTCCCGGAGATGCCCACTTGGGGACATAAGTACAGTCGACCAAGTTTGGACCTACGTGCCGAATCTCCTCCGTAGCGTAGCACAGCCCGGATATTGTTCTACACATCTCTCTCAAACACTTTTTCTAAAAATGTACGTTTGGCTTTGGGATTCGACAAAACGTATAATTCTACTTAAAATATCGATATTAGACTTTTAGTTGCGATACGTAAGTGTCAGAGAAAATAATCGCAATGGTTCTGAGGACTCGAAAAAAACCTTACATTAACATTCATTAATTTAAAACTTGTGCTACTTCTGCTCTTTTCTTGGCCTACTTTACTGCAAAGTATGTATATATATATTTTACAGAACTTGTCTCCTTTGAACCTGGCCATGACGTCATAATCCTCTTTCGTTTCCTCTGTTGTTTTAGTCAAGTAGTGATGGTTGAGTAATCCTATTATAAAGAAACCTTTTCGAAGAACGTGTCCCGTTACTCCACTTACCAAGTTTAATTTGTGCCACGCAATTTCAGCAAACCCTTTTAAAAGCACTGGAGGGGAGTCCCATAGTGCTATCCCTGATTTGTGTAGGGCAGTGCACAATCTGTAAGCAAATTTTGCTTCTGTATTTAAAATCTGTTTTCATAAAAGAAGCCTGCCTTTTTAAAGCTAAAATCTTCGTGACTTTTTATGTGGTGACTATTTAAAATCACAGGATTCCTAATATCTACGAGACTCAGAAGGATAACAAAAATACAGTTTAACTAAAATTATGCACACATATTTTACAGATGTTTACGTCCTCCAACGTTAAGTCATATCGGACGGTGAATGAATTGGGTGAAATCCTGCTCAAATGAGTCCAAGGTCAATGGAGCTTAGAGTTACCCGACATTCGTCTTGAAAGATAAGGGAAAACCCCGGAAAAACCTTATCCATGTAACTCACCCTGACCGAGATTCGAACTCGGGACCTCTTGAACGTGAGGCAGATACGCTACCATCTAGGCTACCGAGGCGGGCATAAAATGATGTGATCTGTACAGTAGTTCTCCCCCTATTCAACTAATATTCTTATGGAACATTTTCTATTTGATGCTGATCGAGTTAGTACAAATGGTTTTGTTATACATTTCCTGTAGGAGCAAAAATTATCAGAATTCATTAGGCTTAAACAGTAGTCATCCTTTAAGAAGGGGTCACTATGTGATGACTTCAACATTGAGGAAGAAAGCGAATAGTGATTTTGCAGTGGAGAAAAAGAAATAGTTTAAGTAAGAGAACGATTTACGAGCAAAAATCCGAATCAGTTGCAGAATTGAATGACTTACTGCCATGTTCCCATGGCAGCTCCAGAGGTTGTAGTAAGCCGAATGAGACAGCAAGATCCGTGGTTAATAACCCGGCTATAGCATTGTATTTTCCAGCCGGAGTATATTTCCACAGTACCTGCACACTGCAAGTGTGAAAGAACAACTCATTTCCATTAACTGATCTAATCCTGGCCTCAACTATGCATGCAGTTTTAAAGTACTTACATCCTTGTAAGTCGTCAGTAACATACGTCATACGCATATGATGTCTTCTAGTAGTGTATCAGGAAAAATTCGAATCAGTTGGAGAATTTAATGACGTCTTGGCATGTTACCATGGTAGTTGAGTGGTTAGAGCAAGCGGACGGAAACAGGAGATCCGAAGTTCAAATCCAGGCTATGGCATTGAATTTTTCAGCGTGACTCCAAACTTCCAAACCTTGCCCTACACACAGCTAGTGTGATGAAACCATTACCAATATTTAGGAATTTGATTATTAAAAATTTTTCAAAAATATTCCACGTTAATTAGCATAGCAAAAGTTTCACTAAACCATGTGATTCATCGGAATCTATATTATTTGTAGAGTAAGATTTTGTCCATCACTTACAGTTTACTATTATAAAAATAATTATTCAGAATTAAGACGGATTCATAGGATTTTGCTATAAAATGTATTTTATTTGTACCGAGCAGGGTGGCGCAGTGATGATTTGTATAACTCGCATTCAGGGGATTGCAGATTCGATTCCCCTTTGACCGCACACCACTATTTGGATTTTTCGCAGGCTTCCTCGCGACGTTTAAGCCAATGCTGGGCTGCTTCCTTTCATACCATTGTATTCCCTTAGGTTTTAGGTGTATTTTTCGGCTCTTAGTATATGGCGGTGCGGACAAATGACGCGGATGTTACCGGATTAATAACTGCAGCTTTGTTTGGTCGCTGTCCTTCCACGGGGGGAGGAGTGTGCTTAAAAACAACGGACCAGGAGACCCGCTTCGGTAGTGTAAGTAGCGTGTCTGGCTCACGTTCAAGAGGTCCCGAGTTCCAATCTCGGTCAGGGTGAGTTACCTGAATAAGGTTTTACTGTGATTTTCCGTTATCCTGAAAGACGAATGTCGGGCAACTCTAAGCTCCATGGATACTGGGCTCATTTCAGCAATTTCATTCACCGTCCGATATGACCTAACGTTGGAAGATATAAATTTAGAAAAATAGGGAAACAAACGAATCAAGGGTGTTGGTGTCTGCACAGTGGGTTGTAGCAGCGGTTCACGGGTCTCTAAGGCCTCCCTAACTGCGACCCTATGGCCTCCTGCCGTTCGCTGACTTTATCCCTTCCTCCTGCGAGACTATTAGCTTAGAATAAAGCTGTGAAAAGGTCGCAGTGAGAAAGGTGGCTCCCCACGTTATCGTTAACCGTTACCTTTTTCTTTTACTTCATTTGCCATACAAATGTACTAAAGAGTGCGCTTCGGTCGAATGCTCAGATTCTGGCTTCAACCCTGATGTCTGATGTCTGAGTTTTGATTCCCCGCAAGGGATGAGAGTTTTCATTTAACTGAATCATTTCTCATCCTCCAGAATCTGTAAGGATGGATGTGGGAGTAGATGCATGTGTGTTTAACTAAAATACAGAAAAACAGAAATAAATACAATAAAAGCCCACAGTTCAGTGAGAAATGACACATTTTTTTCCACGAGTCATAGCCGTTATAGAAATTATTGAAGATTATCATATAAATGAAATGAAAGAGAGGAGAAAAATAGGAGAAAATAGGAGATGAACATACTTTTACGATGCAAAGGGTAGTGAATAGTCGAACATTTCTGGAAAATCTTCGTGTCGCATCCTTGAAGCTCATATTTGACCAACATTTAACCTTGTGTTAAATTGTTCTTTAGAAAATTCAGGGAAGCTGAAAACCAACACTGAAATGTCGGTTTCAAAATTTTGGGTATAACAAATATAACAATAAGACTTGAAACAGTTATTTTATGTTGTCCCCAAAGAGTTTCAAATATTGTATTATGTGAGGTTAAGTAGAGTGAGTCATGCACAGAGAAGCTATGTAAGTGGAAATGACGTCACAAAAGTGTTGAATAACAAACTTATTTGGGATTGGTGTGACGCGTATATCGTAAAACGTGGACCAATCAGATATAAAAGATTTTACGTTGCCATGGAGGATATTCAATATTCCTCTAGGGGGGTCGAACTATTAGCGAAATGCTAATGTGTAGAAGAAGATGAACTGATTTTTCTTCTCCTAACAGTCACCGTGAACGGATGTAAAATTCTCTCCTTAAACGCCGTTGTGTGCGGAAGAATATAAGTCTATTCTCATAACAATCATCGAGTATAACTAGATAATCTTTACATTAAATATCATCGCTAGAAGACACACAATTTAATTATTATACACGGTAGTGAACAACCGTATAAAACTTTTGATTCTTGCACGCATCCAGATATAAACGCGTCACATCAAGTGAATCTTGTGTAAGAATAGTGTTATAAATGTTGTATCATACAGTTTGTTCGAACTGGTGATGATTGAAGTAAGGAAATAAAAGTTTCTACATTATTTAATACAGAGAAAAATGATTACTCATTTTACGTAAAATTTCCTTCCGCCGTACCACCCCTGTAAAAGAAGATATCTTGCTCAACCGACTGAAGTCACGCCGAGGTAAGCTGGGACTTCAAGAACCATCTATTCCATCCAACAAAATGTCGCCACATCGAGGGATATAATTACTCCATCACCCATTGACGTTGGGAATCTATCCAAACCACTTCAACCCTGTTCCAAATGGTCACCTCAACGAGGGGCATAATTCGTCATCCATCAATACGATTCGACACAAACCCTGTAACAAATGGCGCCCCAACGGGGACTCGAATAGGCAGAAGGAGGATTACACCACAGGAGAATAAATAGTGTAATGGACAGGTAACTTCGAATCAAGAAAGAAGAAAGAAGAAAAGTGAGTACGGAAAAATCTTAATAGATAATTAATAGAAAAAGTGACAAAATTATAATTTTCATTTTTATGTTATTAAGAAAGGGAAAGATATTACCTAAAATGGAAGGTAAAAAATTAACAGACAATAAGAATAAAAATATTGGGGAAGGAGTGGAAAGACTAGTTAGTGATAAGAGAGCAGAAATACAAGAAGTCAGGGAAGTAGTGGAAGGAATGATTAGTGATGATGCAGGAACAAGTAGAACAGAAATTATGCAGAGTAAAGATAATGAAATGATAATAGACAGGTTAGAGAAAATGATGAGTAATTTTGATGCTAAAATGGATAATTTAAATGCTAAAGTAGATCAAAGTTCAGAGAAATTAGTAGCTAGGATAGATCAAGGTTTAGGTAACCTAAGAAATGAAATTGAGAAGGGAAGAGAAGAGTGTAGAGAAGGCATAAAATCTTTAAAACAGAAAATAGAATCTCATGATGGAGAAATGTCTAGGTTAAAAGAGATGTTTCAGGAAATGAAAATAAGTCAGGAAAATGTAGTAAAAGATATAAGAAGTGAATTGGCTAAGGAGTCAGAAATCCTTAAGCAGCAACAAGTAGAATTTGTAGAAAAACAAAAAATAGAAATAGGGGAATTAGAGAATAGAATAAGACAAGAAATAGATGTAGTCTTATTAGATAATTCACGGAAATACCATGAGGGAAATATTGAAATACAGAATAATTTTGTAAGAGAGGTAAATAGTATCAGAAATGATGTTAAACTAATTGCTACTGAGGTGCAAACACAACAAGATGAACTAAAAGTTAAATATGATGAAGTCAGTAAGTTGAATAGTGAAATGATTACAAGAATAGATTTGGCACAGGAAAGTTTTGAGAGAGAGAAAGAAAACCTTAGCAAGCTGAATCAAGTTGTGATTGCATTACAGGCAAGCAAAATTTCTGAGAACCAGAGGGTAATAAAATCTAAGAATATTACATGTATAGACTTACCTGGTAATTCAGGTAATATTGTACAAAACTTAGAGAATTATTTGGAGAGTGACGATACAGAATCTTTGTCACCTGATTGTGAAGTAAATGGTATTAGACAAATACAAAACATGCACACACATACACAGTTACACAGTCAAGGTAACACAAATTGTACAAATTATTTGTTGCATGACATAAGTCCACCTACTTTCGAAGAAGAATCGGGAGACAATCCCAAAATATTTCTAAAGGAATTAGAAGAATATTTTAAAATTAAAAAGATTCCAAATGAATTTAGGATGATGATTGTTAAAAGGTGTTTGAAGAAAAATGCTTTAGAATGGCTGAGGTTAACATTAGCTTCACATGAAACGTATAGTATGTTTAGGAACGTGTTTATAAATAGGTTCTGGGGTCCAGAAAGACAGAGAAGAATTAAAGTCGAACTGGCCACTGGTAAATTCGAGTTCAGGAAGGGTGTGTCCATGACTGAATATTTCCTAAAACTTGCTAACAAAAGCAAACTTGTGAATCCAGATATGTCAGAGACCGAGATCGTGAATATGCTAATACGACATTATCCACCACACATTAGAAACCACCTAATTGTGGCTAAGCCCGTCGACTTTACTGATATGATTGAGTTATTATCAGAATTTGAGGCTCATAACCTTAATTCTGATTCTACTCATAGTCAAGTTGATCCTGACAAGACTCATATAGAAGAAAAGCAAGTAAATAGACAGGAAGTAAGACCAACATTCGGGGAAAATCACAACCATACTAACCAAAACCAAAATAGTTTTAACCAAAATTGGGGCGGGGCACGTTCAAGAGACAACTATGAACGAAGAGAGTACAACCCCAGAAAGACATATGAATCGGTAGTGCCAGGTATAGGAAGGAGAATTCCAAATACTCCTAGGAGGAATTATAATAATAACCAACCTGTGGGAAATGTGAGGAGTAATCAGGTGAATCAACTGAGGTTTTACAGGGGAAATAACCTAAGAACAGGTTATCAAAGTAGAGGAAGAGGAACTAGCATTGAAAACTCTTCATTAAGAGATTTTGGGGGTCCTAGGTTTGAAAGGGCAGACAATAACCTAGAAAGGACACAGACTCAGGGAATAGAAAGAGAAATAAATAACGATAGTACCAACCCAACTGCTAGTGTAACTACCGACCGCACTAATGCGGAAAATTGAGTACCAAATCATTTTGTGCCTTGGAAAGTGGTTCGGTAGAAATGACACAGGGCAAAATCAAAATTCAAAATTTACCAGAAGATAAGCTCACTCTCTCCAGAAGTAAAGATCGGGAATTAGTAAATCCACCTCAGATTAACCTTCGTATAGGCGATAGCGAATATAAAGTATTGATAGACACAGGAGCTAGTTCATCAGTAATAAGTGAGAACTTATTCAAGGAATTACTATCCAAGTTTAGGATTGAATATTTAAACGTGTGTAATGTATACTGTAGCACAGCTATTGGGAAAAAGAAAGATAAAGTTAAATATCAAGCGTTAATTCCTGCGCGAATAGATGATTGGAATTTCAATTTTATCGTATTGGTAATACCAAACTTAGCTCGTGATATTATTATTGGCAATGATGTATTGTATGGTTGGCAAAGTGTGATAGATTTCGAAAAACATGAAATGAAGGTCAAAGGAGATAATGAAGTAATAAGAATAAATTTGTTAGAAGAAATTATATTAAAAGAGGATGAGAAGGATAGTATAAATAATGATAGGTTTTTTGTAGAAAATATAATATTATACGAAGAAGATATAATTAATAATGAAGAAGATGATAGTGGTAAAGAAAATTTACTTTTAAATAATAAAGAAAATGAGACGTTTGACCTTGGAGATCATTGTTGCCAAATAAACACATTAAATACCGACACCGAGCGAAAACAAGAAGAGGAAGAAATGATATTCCAAAGAACTTTGAAAGAAAAGTTAGGGAAAACATACAATTTAAATCACGCGCAAAGAGAACAGTTGAGGTTATGTATACTAAAGAACAGGAACGTTTTTAGTACGAAACCTGGATTGTGTAATAAGTACATACATTTAAGGTGAACGACATTGCTCCTTATACTCATAAAAGTAGATCTGTGCCTATCGCTATTAGACAACAAGCATCTGAAGTAATAAACGATATGCTAGAAAATGGAATTATAGAGATTTCTAATTCGCCTTACCTACATCCTTTGTGTTGGGTACATAAATCGAACGGAACACTGCGTATGACGATTGACGCAAGAAAGATAAACTCACTAACACAACCCGATCACTTCAGACCTCTTGGAGTTGATGAGGTATTATCAAAATTAGGATGTGGAAAATATTTTTCAAAATTAGATTTGGTTTCATCGTATTGGCAGATACCACTAGATGAATCTGTTCGAAAATACACAGGATTCAATTTTGGAGGAAAAATATACTAATTCAAAACATGTGGTTTTGGATTATCCACTAGCGGAAGTGCATTACTTCGAGCGTTACATAATATTTTCGGAGATACCATAGAAAATTTCGCTCTACAATATATTGATGATTTTCTTATTTTTGATCAAAATTTCGACGATCATATATCACATTTAAATTATATATTTACAAAATTTTCTGAAAGTGGTATGACAATAAATCTGGATAAATCGGAATTTATTGCCAAAGAGATTGAATTTCTAGGTTATATTATATCTGAAAAAGGCATGACACCGAATCCAGAAAGAATCAAATCGATTGAAGCTATCCCTCCACCAAAGAACATCAAGCAATTAAGAAGATTTATGGGAATACTACAATATGAGAGTAGGTTCGTTATAAATTATGCCAAAGAGCTTAGTCCTTTGAGGGAACTTCTTAAGGAAAATTCAATTTGGAAATGGACTGAAGAACATCAACAGGCTTTTCAAAACGTGAAAGAATTATTTAAAAATGCCATTCTTTTGGAAAGACCCATTCAAAATCAACCATTCAATATATATTCTGATGCTAGCATTCAAGCTTATGCAGCTGTACTAACGCAGATTGATGTATCTGGAAATAATCACGTAATTGCTACTGCTTCCAGAGAATTGCACAAAATAGAAGCTAATGCTTGCATAACCGAATTGGAAATTGGAGCTATATATTTTGCTTTACAAAAATTTCGGCAATATGTATACAATACCAAAGTTATTGTGTATACAGATCACATTAGTTTGTCATTTATAAAGAAATGTAAATTAACTAGCTCAAAAATATCTCGTTATATTCATGAAATTACTTCGTATGATATTGAGATTAGGCACATTCCAGGAAAAGAAAACATATTTAGTGATTTATTATCAAGACTAAGATTGGAAGGGGAAATCCCAGAAACGTTATCACATCCACATCATGAGATTAAATTGTTCGAATTAAATTTTAAATGGAATAAAAACCTAACCCAAAAGTTTAAGAATATTTCGGAAACCCAACAAAATGATCCAAAATTGTCTTTATTGCTACAACAAGTTCCAGAAATTGGAGAAAATATAAATTGTAACATAGCAAAGAAAAATGGTATTCTTTACAAATTACATGGGGATGTAATACGAAAATGGAAAGTGATAGTTCCGAGTAGTTTGGAAGAAAATGTAATAAATTCTTTTCATCAAAATTTAGCACATTCAGGATGTGAAAAAACTGCTATGACTATAAAGGAACAATTGTACATTAAACATGTTGACAAGAAGGTTAGGAAATTAATTTCAACATGTGAATTGTGTCAGAAAGCTAAACCAATAAACGTCAGATATGATTTTGAACCTCAAACTATCATCAGGGATAGAAAGAACGAACTAGTTGCTATTGATGCTCATGGAGAAATGCCAGCTAGTCAACACAATTGCAAATACATTTTTGTAATGTTTGATATTTTTTCTAAATTCGTAAAAATTTATCCTGTACAAAATATCAAAAGCAGAACGTGCGTAAATAAAATTTTAAAAGATTGGATACCAAAGTATGGGTCAATAAAGGCAATATTATCAGACAACGCAACGGTTCACCGGAGTAAATTGTTTACTTCAGAGATGAAGAACAATAATATTAAGATGTATTACTCTTCAGCATATTTTCCCCAAGGAAATCCTTGCGAGAGAGTGATGCGTGATTTAGGCTTGTATTTCAGAATTCTGTGTCATTCTAACCACCGAGGCTGGTACAAACACTGCCATATTATTGAGAAAATCATTAACAATACCCCAAACTCTACTACCAAATTTTCACCAATCGAATTAATGACTGGACTACAACCTGAACCTCTAGTAATAAAAGCACCGACAACCTTAAAAGTAGATGAAATGGAATTGAATGAAGAAGAAAAGTGTGCTGAAGCATTTCGAAGAATAAAAGGAAAAGCAGAGAAAAGATTATCAAAGATACAAAGAAAAGGAGCGAAATGGAATCCTGAAATAAATGATAAAGTTCTAGTAAAGACATTTAATATCTCCAGTTCTAAAATCAAATCCTATTGGAGAATGAATTTGTTATATAAAGGTCCATATAAAATAGTAAGAAAATTTGGGGATCATACGTACGAATTAAGAGACGATGATAATAAAATGATAGGAAAATATCACAAAACACTTTTAAAACCATTCAAAAGCCTTGACACTCACCAGAACAAATAAAAAAAAATATGTTTATGAATTACTGAAAAATGTTTTGTTTATTATTATTGTGTTCGAATAATTTCTGATTTTATATTGTTATTTTAAATTGTATTAATTGTTCATTGTTGTAATAATGTTTAATTATTGGGGCATTCTTTAGAATATATGGAACAATATTATTGGAAGATTTAAGTTAATTTTCCATATATTCTGAAGAGGGGCATCTGAAACAGTTATTTTATGTTGTCCCCAAAGAGTTTCAAATATTGTGTTATGTGAGGTTAAGTAGAGTGAGTCATGCACAGAGAAGCTATGTAAGTGGAAATGACGTCACAAAAGTGTTGAATAACAAACTTATTTGGGATTGGTGTGACGCGTATATCGTAAAACGTGGACCAATCAGATATAAAAGATTTTACGTTGCCATGGAGGATATTCAATATTCCTCTAGGGGGGTCGAACTATTAGCGAAATGCTAATGTGTAGAAGAAGATGAACTGATTTTTCTTCTCCTAACAGTCACCGTGAACGGATGTAAAATTCTCTTCTTAAACGCCGTTGTGTGCGGAAGAATATAAGTCTATTCTCATAACAATCATCGAGTATAACTAGATAATCTTTACATTAAATATCATCGCTAGAAGACACACAATTTAATTATTATACACGGTAGTGAACAACCGTATAAAACTTTTGATTCTTGCACGCATCCAGATATAAACGCGTCACATCAAGTGAATCTTGTGTAAGAATAGTGTTATAAATGTTGTATCATACATTTTGTTCGAACTGGTGTTGATTGAAGTAAGGAAATAAAAGTTTCTACATTATTTAATACAGAGAAAAATGATTACTCATTTTACGTAAAATTTCCTTCCGCCGTACCACCCCTGTAAAAGAAGATATCTTGCTCAACCGACTGAAGTCACGCCGAGGTAAGCTGGGACTTCAAGAACCATCTATTCCATCCAACAAAATGTCGCCACATCGAGGGATATAATTACTCCATCACCCATTGACGTTGGGGATCTACCCAAACCACTTCAACCCTGTTCCAAATGGTCACCTCAACGAGGGGCATAATTCGTCATCCATCAATACGATTCGACACAAACCCTGTAACAGACTTTAATATCGTAGCTGCACCTTGCAGTACGTCCATAACCTGCATAATTCTTAAGCAATGCACAAGTTAGGACTTCTTGTGGCAGATGACAATTTGTATGTAAGCAATTTTTTTCACAACAAGTTTAGTAGATTCTGTTTAATCCTAAACTTCTAAAAATATGCATATTTGCAGAGTAAACAAGTTTTCATTGAAATTACTGGTTTACATTAATGTTAAAAATAATATTTGCATATTAACTCGAATCATAAAGGCTTTCACTTCCAGTATATTTACAATGTTCAACGATAAATATTTGCTCTAAACGCTTTGAAAATGATATGGGTTTGATTGATATACCATATGGAAAATGGACTGTTTATACCACAATTTGTTATGCCACTCAGCTGGTAGTACAATAGTAGATGCTGCTAAAAATATAATAAATATTTTATATTTTAATGCGTTTTGCGTCTTTTCTCTGATAAGTTGCTTTTCTTTTATTTTACCTGTGGTTGTACGATTAAACCCAACAAATCTCAAATATGTTTATAAATTAATTCACCAAATATTTTTGATAAATAAAGGAATCCTAGCTTTGCCTATTATGTAATAAATAACGTACTTCCTCGAAACCCGAATCAACATTTCAAACAGAATATTGTAACGGGAGCGCTGGAACACCCAGTGAACCAGCTGGGTACGGAAGGCAGGGGGAGGACCGCGTTAGCCACACCTCCCCCTCGTAAAACATCAGTGTGCCGTCTGTTTCTGTCCACCTGGTTCCAGAAATTACGTAATCTGGAACATTATCCTGGTCACTAGAAACCGGCGATATTCCTATATAAAGAAGGTTACAGACAGACGGAGTTGAGTTGTTGGTCAATCAGTTGGTTAGTGTGTGTGAGTGAGGACAGTTCTTGGTGTAAGAAGGCAATGTTAGTCAGTGACGTGTTAATGTACGAGAAGATTGTGCAACGGAAGACTGTACGTAACTGTGAAGGTGTACCGGAGTTTATGTAATCGCGAGTACAAGTGAAGTTGTAACGGACGAACTGGTAAATTGTAATTGTGTGCATTACGTAATTTTGTGTAATTGGCAAGTGTTAAACTGTAAGTCGGTGGAAATAAAGAACACTGTTGAGTGGTGTAATTGGACTTTTTATTTCACGAACCCACAAAGTCACAATATTTTTAAGTTCTCATGTGTTGGAACACAGAATTGATCTAAATCCAGTGTTATATAGGCTTTAGCTTGTAATTTTTGGTCAAGCTGGTGTACCTCACGTTTGCCGATTGCAATATGGGAGCAGTGGCGTTACGTTTATTACATGCTGGAGACCAACTGACGTCAATCATCTAATCACCGAATTCCAACTATAAATCCCGTTGCACTCTTTTTATGTTTAAATAATTTTGTGAGCGCCAACTACTTTGTAGCGATTTGTTTTGCTTTGCTTTCGACTGTTTTAAAATTCTGGGACACCAATATTGGCTATTGCTATTTTGGGAACCTTAAGCAGAAATTCTTCAATCCTTAGATTATGCAGTTTTGAGTTTCTTATATTCCAGTAACAACTGTGAATAAAGCAAGATATTTTTTAAGAAAATATAAATTTTATAATTGCATTCGAATACCTTCTCGTTAAGAGTAGCGAGAATTAGCCAAACTTTTTTTTTTTTTTTTTTTTTTTTTTTTTTTTTTTTTTTTTTTTTTTTTTTTTTTTTGCAATTTACGTCCTCCAACGTTAAGTTATATCGGACGATGAATGAAATTGGTGAAATGGAACTCAAATGAGTCCAGGGTCCATGAAGCTTAGAGCTATCCGACAATCGTCTTCCAGATTAAGGGAGAACACCGGAAAATGCTCACCCTAACCGAAATTCGAACTCGGGATCTCTTGAACATGAGGCGGACATGCTACCATCTACGCTACCGAGGTGGGCGATTACGTGAATACATTTCACATAATGTGTGTTTCCAGGTTCAACTGAAGTTTGGGCCTCCTAACGTTGAATCTTTTCTTATTACAACAAGCAATACAAGAATAAACCGATGAAAGCAAACAATGTGTAATTATATGAAACAATAACAACCAGACATAGGAATTTCCAATCCTAATAGCAGAACACAAAAAACAAGGAACTGTCAATTAACTATAGAACAAGCACGTCGCAGCTGAAAATTCCTTCTTATCTCTCGTACAGGCTTTCGACATTTCTATGCAGCACCTGAACCAGTTTTTACCCACTTTTCACCGACTCTGGACCTCTCGTTCTGTATTGCATGTGGTGCAAAGGTTGAAATTTAATTAACTTGAAACCAACTTCTTAAGAATTCCTATACCTCTTAATAACTGAATTATACATACATTTATGGTCACACATAGGAATCTTTAAGTAGTTGGCTTCAAGTTAAACGCCAGCAAACCATTCACTATAGTTCACAAAAGAACTGGTAAATGTATACCTATTGTTTCTCTACATGTTTGTTTCTACACCGACCCCCCCTCCCCCCATTCAATAACGTTGTAGTGTCCCTCCCTCACAGAAAGCAGCAGAAGGGTGATTACAAACCGCGAAAACGTGACTGTGTGAACTAATAAAATTACGTACTACAGAAAGAACGTGGACAACAAGGGACAAGGAGTCACAAATACGCCAGTGTTCCCAAAAGACAACATATATTTTCCAGCAACGCAAAGAAGATCCCTCAAAGGAATGTCCTGTGTTACACAGTGGAGCCAGGACAGCGAATGTGTGTGGCAGAGAACGTCTGCTACACAAGGAGCAGACCGTTAAAATCATGCACCCTATTCACTCTGTATACTAAGACAGAGGATTTATTCACAAAAGTAGAAGCCGTCAGAATGTTTTTTAATGGTTTGTAACTGTACTGACATGGGGTGCTATAAACTTGTCCAGGGAGGGTGTGGGAACCTTCACCAACCCCCCTGCGTCACATCCCTCGGAGACTTTCTCTCCTGTGGAGGAGTAGGTATACAAGTGATGGACGGGGATGGATTACCAGCTACATGCCAATTTCTAGTCCAAACTCTCTCTGCTCATCACAAGAAGGCAAGGCAGAGGAATGTGTAACGTTTTACTGTCATACGCTCAACTTCTAGATATGATAAGGATGCTAGGTTAATTCAAAATAAACAGTGTTGTCACATAAGTCACCTATGTATAATACTTATCACTGCAGTTACTGAAACAAGCATTAGATCTTGTATCATGGGTCACTCATATGCACACTCATACACTCATTTCGTAGTAAACAGATCCACTACCAGAGCAGATAAATAGCTCAAAGCCCTCTTATACTTCACTTGACTTCTTGTTATGGACAGACAGTGTAAGATGAATCTTCTGCCGTCAGGGTGTTGATGCTTAGAACTTCATAAGTCTGGTTATAATTTCTCAGGCTAGCACTTAAGATTCCGCTAACAGTCGGAGAGAAGAATGTTTAATTGATTTATGTGGTCATATGAAAAACGCAAAATATAATGAAACTAATTTTAAAAAAAGGTCCAGTTTTTTTTTTCGGCTACGTTCGAATATCGGTCAGGGTGAGTTACCTGGATAAGGTTTTTCCGGGGTTTTCCCTCATCCTGAAAGACGAATGTAGAGTAACTAAGCTCATGCACCCTGGGCCCATTTGAGCATCATTTCAGCCATTTCATTCATCGTCCGATATGACCTAAAAGAAATTAAAGGACTTAAATTTAAAAAAAAGTTGGAATAAACAGAGTAGCACATAAATCCTATTGTGGTTTAATTGAATGATTGAATGCAGTTTTAAAATTAAATGGAGTAATATTTCCTTAGTTTACCTCGAAATTTACTGTATAACATACTCGCACTGTGGAGAAAGAATTAGAAGATCCAATGAGCTGACAAAATGGGAATAGCTACTGGCTGTGATCGGTTTTTTAAATCCCTTATTCGTTAATCTGTCTTCGAATGGGTACTTATTGGGATCATTATGGTAATACGATTATAAAAAAAATATATATACTTAAAAGGTATTTTTAAATATTAAAAACTGTACAAATATGAATAATTATAAATATCAGCTCTCAGATTGAATTTCTAGTAATATTCGAACAGTTGAAAATTCGAATTCAAAGGAATTTTGTGTAGCGTAATGCTAAGAAAAACACGTGTTGTGAAACAAGAACTGACACGATCAAACATTTTGATTGGTTCAATTCAAAACATCTATATTCGAAATCTGTAGTGAAATGCTGATAACTGTGTGATTAACGCCACACAGACCGTTGGCCGCCAATGACGTAAGGCTAAAAAATGTGTATCAAATGATAGACCTATAATGTATACATTTATTTACAAAACTTAACGTCTCGAATCGGAAGGTAAACAAATGACACGACACGAGCGTGCTAAAGAGATGCACTATTTCAAACTAAACCTACATAATGACAGACGCTGACAAGAAATATTAAAAAAGAAGCAAACAAAAGAACCGCAACAACAAAAAGAATTGTTCCTGGTATAAATGAGTACAGCAAGGGTTCGCTTCCCCCCCTTTACTGTAAGAAAAGAGTGACGAAAAAAGGGATAAAAGGAAAGAAAGATAGGAAAATTAAAAGCCGGTTCCTTTCTCTGTATTTTCCCTTTCTCTTTTTTTCTTTTCCTTTATTCTTGATTCTTTCAACTTCTCTGCTCACTGCAATGAGAAGAAGCACGCAGGCCATTGGTATTATAACGGTACAAAGAGTAAGTTTAAGCGCAACCTATACCACTAACAGTCAGTTACAAGATATGAAAGACTGATATGTTATTAGTTACATATGGAGAATCCTAATATCATAAAGAAGTTAATGAAATAGATAAAATCTGTATTAGCCTTTATACCATGCGCACTTTAATAGTTGATTAAACTAACACAATTTATTGAAATAATGAATAATTTCTTCCAAACCCTAAGAACTTCTGAAAAAATCAATTTGAATTCGTTCTAAGTGGAATGACGATTTATAATTAAAAGCCTCGACATCTAGAAATTAATATTTGCCTAATTAACAGGTATAAATTCATATGAACGAATATAAACAACTTCTTAAATTACGGAAAGTTAGAGTCAGACTGAAAAATTCAATGCCATACTTTAGCCTTCACACGGCCAGTGTGAAAGAATAATTAATTTCCATTAATTGACCTAATAGTGTTTAACTATAAAGCCCGGGCCTTAAAGTACTTACATGTTGTAAGTCGCCATTAAGGTAGTTGTCTCATGTGTTTATGAGAACTCCTAGTGGTTTACCGATAAAAACACGAGTCAGCTGGAGAATTTAATGCCATGTCTGCGCGTTGGCCATGGTAGCTCGGGGTTTAGAGCGGCTGGACGGCAACCGGAACACCCGTGGTTCAGGTCCCGGCTATGGCATTGAATTTTTCAAACTGACTATCTCTCCATACTTTCGCCTACACACGGCCAGTGTGAAAGAACAATTAATTTCCTAAATTATGTTCTACGATCTTCCAGGGCTTTCATTCTGCAAATTTATATTTTAAAAATTACACTGACATTAATGTATTGCAACTATAAAATTATGTAGGTAAGTATGCCTTTAGTACAGAAATTTTTATGCAATACGTGACAAGTCATCCAAATGTTTTATATTTACAGAGAAGTAAAAGTGTTTGTCGTAGAAAGGAAATTCTCAGGACTGGGGAAACAAGGGCGGTTCTAGCAGGATTTGAACTGTAGATCTGCCGTTCAGGAGTCAATAAGCTCAGCAGCCTGTATCGTAACACATGTTGATCTGTAATATTATATATTAACTTCACAAAAGTTCACGAAACTCTTAAGTTCACATTGCAAATACCCTCGCCCTCCTTAGGCGTGTAAGCTAGACTACTGCAGAGTGATACCATTAAATCCAATACTTCCTACGAGTAAGATGGGCAATAGCAAGCACATGCCTTATACATCCAGACTTGTTTAAGTGATTGTTGAAATGTTTGTCTTTGTTACTTAACTGATAATATCTACATAAGATAGATGTGTAAGTGTGTAGTGTTTAGCGCCCGCTTTTACTACATACGACAGCGCAGGCACTGACACATGATACATTAAATGAAGATGGGGCACCGGTTGAATGAGATGGCGGGGAAACTGGAGATCCCAGAGAAAGCCGCCCCAGCACCATGTTGTCTACCACAGATCTCACTTTGTGGTCACCTGGAATCGAACCCGGGCCGCTTGGTGAGAGCCAAGTATAAGATGGATATAAAACAGGAGTTTTCTGCATAACAAATGAAATCCTATGAAACAGTGCTTATCAAATGCGGCTTACTAAAGATGAATCTGCGCTACGCATTAGGGTACTTAATTATCTGACCACCATATAAAGGAGAGTGGAATCTGAGGTATGAGAGGTAGCATAAACTGTTAATGTGCTCAGCAGTGGATTTGTTTGGTACGAAATGTGCAGGTGTGCATGTACCACCTATGGTGCCACATTTAATACATGTTCTGTATTCCTCTCATGAGAATGTGGCACAAGGTTATGTTTAACAAAAGCTCTAGAGCAGCGGTCACCAAGTGGATCGATTTTGTGCTAGAATAAATGACGTAGCACTGTGCACTGCCACGAGTGCCGTATACTTCAGTTTGAGACGTGGAATTGTACAGCAGTGTTGTCTCGTCTCTTGCGGTTTGTTTTCGTAAACATAATGCCGGTAGGAGAATGTAATGTGACACGTAGGACATCTACTCCTACATTTATGCCTTCATGGGAAGAGTGCTTCTATTTTATATAAACTGATAGTATCAGAGCATTTAAAATATAACTCTCCTTATGGGAAAGGCAGTTAACCTCAAAGAACTTCGTACATTTCCCAAAGCTCTCAACAGTTTAGCAGTTTGTTCAGGTCATGGACTTGCAAGAATATGTTAAAATATTAAGAGGTTTGAACCAAGAATTTCAGAAAAGGTTTCAAGACGTGTTGCAATTAGAGCCAATTTTCCACATATTTTCTGAGCCTTACTCTACAGATGTCGATAATTTTCCATCTTAATTGCAACTTTAACTTACCGATTTGCAATGCAATCGTGAAATGAAAACTAAATTCCAAAATAGAATTAGTTTGATTTCTATTCAAATTTTCCAAGAAATACATTTCCTCGACTACATAGAAACGCTGCTCGTTTTCTGAGTATGTTGATACCTAATTTTGAAAAACTAGTGTGTGAAAAGAGACAGCAAAAATCTACAAAACTAGTAGTCATATGTAGTGCTTATTGCTTTTCTTTAAGCTGTTATCTAATACTGCTGTATTGTAAGTAGATTATCGATTATTTTCATTTTGTTTAAACTATCAGTTTATTGTTCATTTGTTTTTGTTTTTTTTTATAAAATAAAGGTACATAGTTGAATGATAATGAAAGAAACAAAACTATTTATATAACAATTATATCCTGCATATTGCAATTCAATTATTATTGTTGCACAGTCAATTGTGCATTTAAATTGCAAGATCGGCATTCCGCCACTGCTCTGAAGGCTATGGAGTGCACGGTAGACTGTTCCGGCGTGCAACGGGTAAACTTGCACGACCTACTGTGCACAATGTGCATTGAGATGGTGGCCACTGCTCCAGCGTCTTTTGAGGTATATTACGGCTACGACTTCAAAATATCAACAAAGTTTAGGCATCTTAGAAAACAATATTTTGATGTTAAAAAATACATTCCTTACAGCCACATTGCCGTGAGAGTTAAGGTAGCAAATTTATTCACGACGTCGTGAACTGCCAAGTGCAACTGTTGCTCCATACCGCTCCTGGGATCAGAACATCGCTCAGATATTTTCTGGTTAGAGGTCTACAGTAGGAACCTTGTGATAGGTATTGGGCATTTATCTGACATCACTGTGTACTAGCTACATAAGCAAGATGTAGAGAGTACAAAAAGTTTACGTAGGACAACCTATAGCTCGCTTTCCTCTGGTGGTCGAACTGCAGAACAGAAGGTATGTCGCAATATTTAAGCTTAAGTGGACCGTACACAGTATCCTTCGTTTATCATAACCATTTTCGCATTTTGTTCTTTTGATAACTTAATATTAATGTCAACGATTAAATGGTATGTGACTTCAGAGAGCGCCATTCTCTTACACCTTAAGAGGGAAGTTACGCATAAAGAAATTGTAGTGAAGGACTAATGGGGCAAGAAGAAAGGTGACCTTTTTGTACTTATGTTGCGGTTATAATGTTTACATTTACCCCTATTAACTGTATGGGAATACAAGTTAAAAGTTGAGTATATACTCTATGACGGGATAATTATTTTTACTGCAAAATTCATCCGGTAAAAAATATATTTCGCTCATCGCCGAGGAATTACTTTATTTGAGGATTCTTTTCCTCTGTATACTAAGAAGAGAGGACAGCTCACCTTACGTGTTTCTTTACTTCCTCTATTCGAAAATATAGTACTTTTGCTCAATTTGTTGTTTTTCTTGGAAGTGTTTCTTTTTTTTTTTTTTTAAATTCACCTTCATGTAACCCTTCTTTTCCAATGCTTTGCCAATTCCGACAACAGACAAACATATTCTCAATACAAACTGTTTGAAAACACGAATAGTATCAAGGCAAACTTCTTATGAGGCTTTGCCTGGTTATAAGGCCTTCACTGTAGTACCTTTTTAAATAAAATTGTAAAAAATACCTATTGTCTTGAATAGTTTACAAAACTTATATCATTGTAACTAATTATAACAATGATAATCATAATTAAGATTAGGATTATTACGGAGAGGATTAGGCATCGAAACCTGTGGTTTAGTACCTAAGTCCGAAGCGGGGTATCAGCGGGAGGAAGAATGAGGTGAGAGGAGACAAAGGGCGGCCGACCCAAAGGGTCACGACACCGCCGAAACTTCTACCCTGAAAGCGACCTCCAGATGAAAGATGACGTGAAATGGTAATGGAAATGAAATTTAGGAACAGAAAATTCGGGGATGTAATTAATCTATCCAGCGGTTGCCTGGCAACCCGGAAATCGATCCCGGACTTACCGACTACGCGTCACAGAGGAAACCATCTGAAGATCTCGCTCGGCATCATAATTACTAAAATAACAAAATTCCAAATAGCATAAATATCACTTCAAATAATATTAATACCAGCACTTTCAGCAGCTAAGAGAAGGTACCGGACGTTCGTTCCACACTTTATTAGAAACAATGCGCTCAGGTCATTGGTATAAAAAAGATTAAGTATAGTTTTTCGGGAAAGTTCTAAGTGTTTGCGCGCTCGTCGAACAGCATAACCCTAAAACAAAATTTGCAATAAACCTGAAACTGGGTATTCATGATCAACATCTTTTGAATATATTTCAAGAGAATTCTGTAAAAGAAAAAAGAGAGCCACATCAAACCACACTTCAAATAAAAAAATGGGTTATTTCTAATATATTCCAAAGTTCTCCGAATATTTTGATTAAAATACCATATGTATTTGCAAGAAAAATAGAATGCATGCCTGAACATTTTGAGAACAGGCTGTAAAGTGCGGTTTTTAAGTATACATTGGATAATTTTGTATGACGAGTAAAGCTTAAGAGAAAAATGCCTAGAGCACAAAAACATAGATCTGTCTAAAATATACATTTTATTACAAATACGAGGGCTGTTCAATAAACAATGATCATAATTTTTTTACGATCATAATTTTTCGCACTAAAATTCAATCTTATTATATTCTGTTAGCTTAATGTGAAACAAACACGCCGTAGTAGTTTCATTGTTGGTAGTCCTGGTTCCCGCCTGTGATGTTAGAGGAAGATCCGGAGTTTCTATCAAACGTAATCACTGCTGACGGAACATGGCTACATCATTCTGATCCTGAGAGCAAACAGTAAAGCTCAGTGTGGAAATCTCGATCGCCAACCCCAAAAAAAGCAAAAGTGGTTGCTTCTGCTGGGAAAGTTATGGTCATTTCATTCTCTGTTATTCATGGAATGGTTTATCAGGATGTTGTACCTGTTCACACATCAGTAACTGGACAATACTACAGGGATGTCCTGAAAACATTGCAAGTCCATATCAGGCGCAAAAGACCACATTTCCGTGAAGCAGGCTGGATGTTGCACCACGATAATGCGCGGTCGCATATTGCCAATGTTGTTGCTGAGTATCTTGCAAAAATCAACGTGAAGTGCATCCCTCACCCTCCCTATAGTCCGTATTTAGCCCGATGTGACTTTTTTCTATTCCGTAACTTGAAGAAACGCCTTCGTGGTAGCCATTATCCATTATCAGACGCTGTGGTGAAGGCTGCGGAGGCGATTTTGAAGGATCTCTCAAAAATGGTTCTCAGCATGTCTTTGAAGACTTGCAGAAACGCTGGGACAGGTGTATCGCATTCAGGAGAGACTATTTTGAGAAGGACCATCAAAATTATGAGGATGGGTAAAAGTACGTTGTCAAAAAATAAATAAATAAATAAATAAATAAATAAAATAGTTGCGATCGTTCTTTATTGAACAGCTCTCGTATGTTCTTTGCTGCCCAGTCGTTTCGAAGATATGTTATTAATTCCAATTCGTTTAAGGTTTTGTATTCTTATAGTGTTGCTATTCGCTTGTTTCTGGCGATGCTAAGCAAATAGTATGAATTTTAAAATCAGCATATAGACGTTTGGTTATTTACAAACTACTAATTTGATTACCTTCTTCCATCAACGAAATATCTCATAACTAATTCTGCATTCCACTAGAAACAGATAGAATACGGATTTTGTAACAATAGCTTGTAGACGCTATTCAAAAATAAGTTGGACAGACTAGAGAGGTTATGTCAATTAAAAAGTTTTATTAACTAATAAGCACAAAGCAATTTTCGACCACTGTAATTACAGATTCTGTACCTGCCACAAGGTTCCCTTTCCTCTTCATTGTTCTCCCTTATTGTTTAGCAAGATTCAGTTAACTCACTAGGGGATATCTCCATCTGTAATACTTCCTTCTGGCTGAAATGAACATGCTTCTTATTTTGAACAAGTCTGTCTATTTGCTTTGCTTAATCACCGGTATCTCTGAGATGTTGGTCTTTTTTTAAAATGGGCTAATAAAAGTCATAAATCCTCCAGGTTATTATGATATCTTTGGATATTCGATCTCCTTCAGTGTGTCAGCCTTTCATTTTCCCTATCCTTTCACTCTTTCTGCACCTCTAACTTTTATTGTGCTCTCTTCCTTGCTCAACCTGTTTTTGTCTTCTCTCGGTATCTTCTTTTAGAACCCCACTGTCTCTCTGAACCCTCCCTAGTAAAAATGGAACTTTACCCCTTTTAGACATTCGTAATTACACTGTTGCCATCATACAAACAACAAAATGACCAAAATCTGCGTGAGAGTTTCAGTGTGATTGCTGTATATTGGTATGATTATTTTGTCTTTACGTTACTAACGACACATGTTAACCTAAGAGTCATTGTCAGGTAAGCAGAAAATGCTAGTTATAAACATACACAATTTGCACGGCGCCATCTGTTTAAATCCCATCCTTCAATGAAGAGAAGGAAAAATAACAATTAATAAAGAAGTCACGGCTGTTAGATGAAGCTTTGTAGAGGTTCCGACTTGCAACATTTCGGAAAGGAATAATCTTAGCAAAAATTTTTGACACGACATACTATACATTTTAATCAGCTCTAGGTTTTATCATGTTGCCAAATTTGGTTTATTACTTATGGCTTCCAGCACACAGAAAATAATATACATATACATTAAATAAAGCCGATTTCACAGATTGTTTGCAGGAAGGGCGAGATTGTATTCTGTCAGTAGATGAAATATATTGTATTTTAATAAAAATAAGCAAGAAAATATTTTAGAAAATAAAAGGAACTTACATTTTATATTTAAAGTTGTTACATTTAAAGTTCATATATATTTAAATGTGTGTAAGTGTGTGTGTGCGTGCGTGCGTGCGTGCGTGTGTGTATTTTCTTGGGGCATTCATTTCATGTGGACCGCGCCAAGGCTACGTGTTAGACCACTTGGCTCTCACCAATGCGATCCATGTTGAATCCCAGACGATCGCAAAGTGAGATATGTGGTGAACAACATGGTGCTGGGGCGGGTTTTGTTCGGGTCCTCCGGTTCCATCGCCAGCATTCCACCGATTGCTTGATCATCATCTTATTTCTCTCGTAATTTCACTTCCGGCTTTGGAAAGATCACTCATCCCGGAATCTCTCTGATCAGGAAACCTCTGATCCTCAACCCGTTGCCTACAAGCCTCGAGGTTGCGCTGTTCAGAAGGCCCTATGATCCACTTAAAGGAAATACAGGAATTCATTCATTCATTTATTCATTCATTCGTTTTACATACTTAGATGATGCTGACCTTCGGTGTTTATTAGAAGTTTGTTTTTTCCGTGTACACGAAAGCACAAATGCATAGGCGGATGAAAACACTTAATATGCCAAAGGAAAACGGATGGCAAGATACTGGGAAAATGGACAAACAGAATCTCCAACGCTGCACTGTCACAAATGACATCAACAACAGACGTGCCTATAGAGTCAATATACAGAACTTGGAATGGGCAGATCACGTGGTGAAGTTGAAGGACAGAGATGGACCTACAAGATCACGCTCAGGAAAATGCCAAAGAGGAAAACCACGACAGAGATGGGTGGACTTCTGCACAGCACAAGCAGGACAGCAACGGTCTACAACTGCTTGAGACAGAAGAAAATGGAGATCCATGGGCGACAAAATACAAGTCAAAGGGTAGAGGTGTAATGGCTCACCGTGTTGGAGTCAACACAGCTATCCTGAGTATAAGAGGCCTTTGCCCTTCATTGGAGCATATTGGTTAATTCTAATCTCTCCAATATATACATAAAGATAAACATAATTCTAGAGCCTAGGAGCTACTTCACATTTTGAAAGGACATGTCAACACAGGGAAACAGCTTACAGGTGTTTATTCATGGTATTGGGGTGGAGCAAGATGGCAAACTTCCAAGCATAAGCGTTTGGTAATACGTAGATACGACCTAAATTTGCAACATAGAATATTTCGAAGATAGTTAACGCTAAGAAATGACAGTTGTAAGTTTCAATGAGTTCTACTTTTATCTTATTTTAAGTTTTTGTCTACCGGTTAAGATTACAAACAAGTGGAAATTCATAAGATACAATAAAATTCAGGATAAATTATGAATTAGTAGAAAACATAGAACGTAAAACCTGCTTTACAATATTGTTTCATTTTTAAGAGATTCATTAAGTTGTGTGGTGATACATGGAGCTTTGATTTTAACAATTGAAGGCTTTCATAAATTTATTTATTGCTTAGTTCATTGTCAACAAACTCTAGATTTGTTAATATATGTTTCGTCGCCTTTTATCTTTAAACATTCCATATTTAGATTCATATATCTACACTCTGTGGGCAAAATAGCTGGCTATGGTTTAAAAAAAGGCACTTTTTTCCATTCAGTTGAGAATCGAAGTTAGACTCATACGCCAGAACACTCCACTACTAAGAGACACTCGCGTGAGAATGCAATCAAAATCATTACAACCGTCTTTTAGAAAATGAACAGCAAAACTTTTCCAAAAAAGCTATTCCTGGAAAGTTACAAAATTAAATGTAAAATATTTGTGCCTTACCAATACACCTTTTGTTTTGAGTGTGCTGCTCTCTGTCGTTTTCCATCTACAAATTTGATGGTTGGGCACAGGGCATCCTAAAATATTTTAAGGTGAATTCTTGATATAGAATTCTTGTGTGAATCCTCTACTTTCTATAGGTATAGGTATACAGTAGGTAAAGTAAAAGCAAAGAAACACTATTGTAGGGCACTGTTACGATCAACTTTGAGAAACCGAGCACTGAGAAAACATTTAGTAGCCATGCATGTTGTGAATGATATAAATACGCCTAGATGGAAATATATTTATCTATTTCTTCTGAAACAAACTTAGTAATCTGCCATATTAATTCAACAAAGATGCTTTATCCAATACCTTTTCAAGCACACTATACAAACTTATGAGAACATTATACAATTACAAAATAGAAACCGCATAAGAGGTGAATAACAAACATAAAATCATAGATCCTAAAAGTAGGTCGATCTCAGGCAGGTTTCTGAGATGAAGCCGCAGAATTAAGAGTTAATCCTTTGAGAACGATAAGCAGTCAGTGACAGCAGATGGTCTTGAGTTGAGTGGCTTTTCTTGTATGCCGAGAGAAAAGAAAGACAGCAGCATATTTCTTTACTGTACTCCTAAGTCCATATCAATAAACTGGGCTCTAGCCACCTGAAAAACTTTGGAGACGGGCTGTGAAGCGTGAAGTGAGCATCAAACAAATGTGTGGAGAATCAGTACAGAACTGACAAAACATTGGGCGATCGCGGTAATGTTTACAACACATCATAGCTAAAAGTCCTCCAGCACAAACCCCTTGTGTCTTTAAGTTTACGCATAAATCACGTCGAACAGATAAACATGGGAGTGAACCATTTATCTTGTCGCCTGGAAAAGAAAAATCGGTGACAGTCCGGTAATAAATGTTGCGTGGAAAGTAACAAACTTGCTCATGTTAATGATAAACTTTGTAACAAAAATGGTCGCCGGATGGATATTCCTCACTAATTTAACGGTCACTTATTCATTTCTTATGTGCGGAACTAGAAAACGTCGAGAGTGGTACGGAAAGAGATCTTGAAGCCTACCTAACATGTTGAAACAAAACGTACGAACTCTATATAACAATAGGATTGCTAACGTGCAAGTTGACTGTTAACTCGATTGACGAATTAATTTTATGTATACCCACTCTCCTTTATAAAATTATTGTAAAATTCTATCCCATATATTTATAATTCCAAATACCTCAGGATATACCTAAAACTAAACGAAAACTTCTGATATTTAACGCAAGGTTCGACCCTGGGCGACTAATGTGAGATTTGTAGCGGACGAAGCGGCTGGAAGAACTGTCTCCGGGTTCTTTGGTTTCACCGTCAGTCATAGACTTAGCTGGACCATACTTTCCATCCACTGTACCACTATTTCATATAGTCCACTTCTTCACGATACGAGCAAACTGTCATATGGAACATATTATTTTTGTAGTAATGTTTTAATATAATATTTAGTGATAATAATAGATAGCTAGACATTAGCATGAGCTTCCTGTAAATTATTTTCTTTCTATAAGTATATTGGAAAGTTATTTGGCAATCTTTGATAGAGATACACTTCCTTACAAATTCTATTCGCCTTGATAAACAGGACTTCCAGCTTAGTTTTCTTATCGGATTTCAAGGCAGCTGTTCAGCCTAATACTTCAACTCCCTAAAATGGAACAAATAACATCTCCAAAATTTTAACAAACGTATAGTTCTCAAATGGGTTAAATTTATAGGAATGAGCAACCGGATATATTGGCCAAAAAGGGTTTCAATTTGCTCCAAAATGAAACAAAATTTACAATACAAATCAGCTACAATATTGAAACGGTAGAGTCAGACAGAAAAATTCTATGCCATAGCCGGGATTTGAACCATCTTCTGGATGCCGTCCAGCCGCTCTAACCATTGAGCTACTATGGCCAACTTGCCGACTTGACATTAAATTCTCCACCTGACTCGTATTTTTTTCGGTAAAGCACGAGGAGTTCTCAAACACATGAGACAACCAACTTCCTTAATGGCGACTTACTATGGCATTGGATTTTTCAGTCTTGCTCTACCCTTTCTTACTTTGGACTAAATGTCTAATTCATCTTATATTCATTTTTTGTAGTTGTAAAAATATATGTACAAGTTAGTTCACAACTTTCTGTGTACTACTACTTCTTCTTTAGCTGTCCTCTTATAATCACTAAGTGGTGCCAGGGTATTGTTCCTCTTAACTCTTATGCGAGTTGAGGAACGGAATCTCCGGATCGTGAGAGAAAGAACCCAGGATGGGTGATCAGCCCGATGCCTGATATGAGAGTGAGGGAAGTGGGTGTCAGAATGAGGCAGAGATGAAACGAGAGGAAAGATGATGGAGCTATTGGTGGGATGCTGTCAGGGGAAGCCGGAGGTCCCCAAAAAAGACCAACCCAGCCATGTATTGTCCAGAACAAATCTTACTTTGAGGTCGTCTGAAATCGGACCCGAGCCAGCTTGGTGAGAGTCGAGCGGTTCTAACTCACTCGACCACGGCACGGCCTTTCTGTATACTAATATTAATAAATTACATGTTTCACGTTTATATTATCTTTGGCATCTAACATTTTTAGGCCATCTTTGCCAGGGCACTGGCGGCATTATCATTTATTTCTGAATGAATAGGTAGTATACCTCCTTATGATTGAATAATTATCTTTATATAACATATTGTCACCCAACTATCGGAAAGCCCGACCAATGACAGCTGAGAAGGGACCAAGGCATCCGGACCACACCCACCCATTAATCTCAGTCACTAACTGAGGGGATGATTAGGGAAGTGTCACTTGTCGCTGGCCGCCTCTTCCCCCTTCCCCTGCCATCTGGAACCTCTGCGGTGATTCACTCAAACGAGAGGCTTCGAGAAAACGGCGATATTCCTATAAAAAGGGCTGTAGTGAGTGAATTAAGTCAGTTCTTGTCGAGCAGTCGTGAGGATCGCGCAGTGAAGGAACGGACTGCGTACGTGCATAGGAGGAGCCTACGTAATTGCGAGTGCAAAGTGGAACTGTAACGGATGACTGGTGAATTGTAATTGTGTGCATTACGTAACTGTGTAATCGGCAAGTGTTCCGATTGTAATTCGGTGGAAATAAAAAACATTTTTGAGTGGTGCAATTGGACTTTTCATTTCACGAACCCACAAAGTCACAATATCAATGACATAAAACTCTTTATACTCTATTTAAGTGCAAGAAAGTGGCCATATGAAAACGAAAAAGACGTAGAATCAAAGAACAAATGTTATAAAATGTAGCAGTTGCAAGAATTATATGTTTTCGTTATTTGCGCAAGTTCATGTATGTTTTACTAATGCTATCGAAACAACATTTAAAAATGGCTAAATGAGGCTTCACACATTCGCTTAAAATGCATTTTGCCATCACCACTGTGATCCTCAGACAGAAGCAATTAAATTAATATCGCAGCCGGAAATTTGCAGATACATCCTGTACGACGTGAATTTATTAGTTCCTGTACATTGCAATGGAAAGAAGCTATCCTTTAAACTTCTTTCCATTGTTTAATTTCAATTTCATGATTTATTTCTGGTCGCCCATCAGATATGGAGCAATGCCTTTATTCGATAACATCTAACGCGACGCTTCTCTTCCGGAATTGATTTTTATGTTTTTTTGCTTCGGTATCTGATGTTTTGTTCAAACAAATCGCTTCTATAATGTGGCGGGCGGGCGGGTATTGCTACAACACATACACGCGACGATAAAATATCGAAATTCCCCTATAAATCACCAGATAAAATGCATTCATTTCTTTTACAAATGTTGCTCATTGTTCGCCGCCTGGCAAAGGGAAAAGAAAAGCATCGCGCCCCAAAGCTTCCCTTTTCCATTGACCTGCTACATATCCATATTTGAACGTAAAACGACGAATCACCTGCAAACTCAATAGATGCCCGGCAGACAATTACTTAAATGCAAGCAATCTCTGTTTGTGTAATAAAGAATGTCTACCTATATTCAATTAACAACATTAATCTTCAAATAAACTCTGGAACACTACTTTCAGTAAGAAAAAGTATCGGAAGCACATTTGGGATTTGTTTTTAATTTCGTTAGCACTCCATTAAAAAAAAAAACTGGAAATGAAACATTACCTGAGATATGTTTTAGGCATGCCTCGGTGGCATTTCTACCTCACGTTCAAGAGCTCCCGAGTTCGAATCTCGGTTAAGGGAGCTACCTGGATAAGGTTTTTTACGGGATTTTCCCTTATCCTGATAGATAAATGTCCGGTAACTCTATCCTCCATGGACCCCGGACTCATTTGAGCATCATTTCACCCATTTCATTCATCGTCCGATATGACTTAACGTTGGAGGACGTAAATTAGAAATAAATAAACAAAAATAAATAAAATATGTTTTGAGGTCCTCATAATCAGCATTTTTATAAACACCCGCGCATACCTGGTGAAATACATTTAGAAAACGCAATAATGAGTAAATTCCAAACGTTGTCTCTAAGGTTCCTATTCTAACGGCTAATACACGACTAAGAATATTCTCCGGACGCAATATATGAAAAAAGTTTGGTATTTGCTCATAACTGTCAAGTTTTATTCAACACCTACCATGCTTTGTCATTCTTTGAAGTCGTATCACCATCCAGTGTGTGTGTGTGTGTGTGTGTGTGTGTGTGTTTGTGTGTGTGTGTGTGTGTAGTGTTTAACGCCCGCTTTTACTGCATACGGCACCGCAGGCGGTGACACTGATGATGCATGAGATGAAGATGGAGCACCGGTGGAATGAGATGGCGGGGAAACCGGAGGTCCCGTAGAAAACCCGCCCCAACGCCGTGTTGTCCACCACAAATCTCACTTTGCGGTCGCCTGGGATCGAACCCGGGCCGCCTTGGTGAGAGCCAAGCGGTCTAACCACTGAGCCACGGCGTGGCCTATCACCATCCAGTTATTTTTTGGATGCCATTGAAACAGCACTGCATTTAAATGCCGGATATAGCAGCTGGCTTTAGCTGAATTTTCCATAGCTTCAGCTTCATGTATCCCTTGCAGCTGCAAATTTTATTTCGTTTAACAAGAAATGAGTTTCTCAAAAATAATTAGATTAATGGCCTGAGAATTTCACATATGTATTCACACTGTACGTGCGTTAGCTAAGGGTATACTTAGTGCACTTATTAGAGGAGAAACGCAGGAGATAAGAGACGATAGACACATGTACAATGCATTTCATGGTAATGACCAAAAGTTAGCTTAATTAAGTACTACAATCATTAAATTAATCCTAACGAGTGTTTGAAAAAATTACATCTGAATCATTTTTATAGTGATAATCGTTTTATTTTTAATTCAACCAAAACGCATAAATCTTTAGCATAAACTAGAGATTTCTGGTGAACATCTGAGTAACCAGCTAAATACTGGATGTTCAATATTGCTACTTAAAGTTTCGCTCATATAAAATGAATTAAACATAAAAACAGATGGAACAAGAGCGCAATTATAGTACTAACTTCTGGATATGCGCAAATCGTGTACCTAATGCGCATGTTCCGATTACTCAGAATCCATTGGAACCAGTGCTAAAGATCTGTCCAATCAATTTGTCTTCCATAACTAAGAAACTAGAAAATAAACGCAAGCTAAAAGGAACTAAACTGTATCAGAGAGAAATAGTATTTTATTGAACAGAAGATTCATATATGTGGGTTTCACAAAATAATGCTTCGATAATTAGGTGTTACTAGTGTATCAAATTACACCAATATTCATTATATATATCACTTCAAATTCAAATTGAAATGTAAATAATTATTGACATGAAGCTACGTAATATTTATATAACATCTGAATAAATGAATGAACGTGAATAAACAGAACATACGTATAGGAAATGAGATTTACTCTCTTATTCAGAAACCCAGCAACGGTACAAGTGGGAACGCCGTGAAACAACGGTTGTATCAGGTCTGAGGGCGTTCAGAACTGCTTATAGGGAGGAAACTTTAATGTGCGATGGTTTATGTTGGCCAAAAGTCTTAAACCAAAATAGGAAAGAACAGTCGCTGCTGCCTTTGTAACCGAGTCATTTAAATTGTTCTCCTTTCTTCTTTCCTGTCCCTAATTTTATTTATTTATTAGATCGGTCAGTAGTAATACATGCTTTGCAGATCTGGGAGAACAGGTACAAAATAATCATAAAGTAATAACATTGTAGAGATAGGACGTTTGCCTCCCTGAACTAATACAAATGTGTTGCTGCACTAATACAAATATGATACTGAACTAATAAATGGTATACATATTTCAATAGTGAGAATTTATACAACAGAAAATAATAGAAAAGCAAATGTGGAACAGTAGATCATTCAGAAGCAGAAGTATCATCACTGTAAAACAAGTCCTGTGGTAGTCGTCGCTTCAGTAGCGAGCAGTCTGTCGGATGAAATGGTGGAGAGGAAGAAGTCCCAGCTCATGTTGCAGCTGCTGGTTCCGGACAAACCAAGGAGCATTGGTGGCGATTAGCAGGAATCAACTCTGGTTGACCTGTAGACGCCTTATGTGACAAGTACTGGCAGCCCCCCAGACCTGGCAGGCATAAGTAATAAGAGGTCGAACCAGAGATTTGTACAGGAGTAGTGAAGATTCTAAACCAAGTGAAGTGTGTTTTTGGAATAAAGGAGAGAGTTGTGAAAGACGAGCGGATGCCAGGGTAATGGTGTGGTCAATATGAGGCTTCCACGTAAGCCGAGTGTCCAGTGTCACTCCAAGGTACTTGACTGGTGAAGGTGAAGGGAACCACGGCCCTTTCCTTTATCTCCTGAGCTTATTTTCTTATTGATTTATTGCTTTTTAATTTTTAATTATTTTTTTAATTTACGTGCTCCAACGTTAAGTCATATCGGACGATGAATGAAATGAATGAAATTTTGCTCAAATGAACCTTGGACCTTAGAATTTAAGGGTTACCCGACATTCGTCTTTCAGGATAGGGGAAAACCCCAGAAAATAGCTTACTTAGGTAACTCACTCTAACCGAGATTCAAACTCGGGACCTCCTGAGCTTGATTCTAGCCTATGTTCTTAAGTTAAAATCAGACCTCTGATATCAAATCAATATGGAACGGTGCTGGCGTGGACCGTTAATTCCAGGCAGCCTTCCAGACACTCAAGGAAACGTTTCCCTACTCGCACTCTCTCGTCGCTTACTTACTTCAAATTTTGTTCAGGGCTAATACAAGGAAGGACAGGCACAGCCGATGTGAAGTCAATGGCCTCTTAAGACTTAAGTTGTGTTAGTAGTACCAGATATGTCCCGTCTGTACTTCCGTTGCTGCACTCCGCACGCTCTCCCTGCGGCAACAGTACAGAGCATGGTGGCGTCACACGCTGAACTCGTGTTCAGTGTGAGCATGTATAACATTATGAAAGAGACACTGCCTGTCCTCCACTGGACTAATGTGTATGAGTCGGACGTATATTCAAATCGAGGGTCAGACTCTGCCAGAGGCTATTTTGGAGCCCAGATAAGCACTTTCTGCCAACACCAAGTAAATAAGAACGGTATAGGAAATAGAAAGTATCGGCATTTTTTCATGCACACAGCTGGAAAAATTTTTGTTCTGAAATATTTGTTATACTTTTACTTAAGAGAGAAATAGTGGAAAAAAGTAATTGCCAATATTAGCCCATAACTGTATGTAGTAACAAAACTGGAGACTTGTTTGTTCTTAATTATATTTTGAACCTCGTATTCGTTTACCAGACAAGCAAAACAAGATACCGAAACACAGTTTTAAAGTTTGAGCCCTAGTTACATCAGACCTTACGTTAGAGCAAAAGAACCCTGATTAGAAAACTGCAGGCTTATGTGACCATTGTTTTCCAAAACTCCCTTAAAGTATACGGATTTTATATAGGTACTGCTCAGCAGTGTCACATTTCAGAACGAGAAACATGTTTCTACGTCACTGCTACTAACACATTCTGCATGTGCAGCTACAGACGGCCACGATATTTTCCTTTGACTTTTTTCTTCGTCAGGATCCGTCTGCTGCAGATACTCACTTGCTTCTATTTTATAAATGCATTCTTGGCAACATTGTGAGGCGACACGATAAGTGCATAGACGTTTCGTGAGCGCCAAGAATATACAAGTATTCTGAAACCTCTTTGCATCAAAGTTTTATGTACGGAAACTTAGCAGACAAACGTTTACATTATCTGAGTGTGTTTCATTTGTATTGTATTATTTTTAAGATCTGGTTACCTTAGTTATATCTTTCTTTCCTAACCTGCAGATATTCGTCAAAACAAAGTGTTAAAGAACTCGTAGGAGTTTTTCTAGAAATTACAATCCTTTATGCATTACGGCAGCGGTGTCCACTCTGGTCCCTAATGAGCTAATGAGATCAGGTTGATGCCCTACGCCACATCCTTCATTTCGTGTGTGAAGCATTTCTGCCCCACTCTTCAGGTAACCAAAGATTAGAGAGGCTTGTTTTTAAATACCACGAATGCGCTATAGCTAAGCGAACAGTAGTTAGAGGCAAATTCACCCTCACTCTCTTTAGTGTATGTAAGGTTAGGCATTTACTGTTTTAAGATATTGACATATATTCACAGTAAGATGAAGTGCATTAATTAAAACATTTACTTTAGTAAGAGAAATTTATAAATGGTCCGTAGAGAATGTTAAGTGAATGAGAAACATAAGTTTTTAAAGCTATTCGCAAGTAATAGAGATAGAAGGTCGAGTTCTTTCCCATTTCTTGTTAATCAAAATAAATATTTGATGAATATTCCATCTTTTGACAGCGCGTAATTGTTAGAAGAAATAGTAACATCTTCAAATTGGTTACTGAATTCCAAGGGAAAAAATGTGATATGGAACATCTTAAAATTCGTGAGTCTTGCAGATTTTTAAACATTTAACATCCAGAGAGGCAGAGAGGGGGAGAGAGTAATCAAGTCAAATTCTCCATACATGTATATCATTAATTTGGGACAGGATGACCTTTCCACTTTCCCCCAAATCGTAATACGGGTGACCTCGGACACCGCAATAGCTACCTTGCTGAGACTACTTGTTCAATGTTTAACAGCTTATGGAATACGTTTTGAAGAAAATAAAGTAACTGTGTTCCGTAACCCACCGATATGTCTCAGGCGATTTGATTTTTGGTCCACTTTTGGGAGGTCAGATTTTTCTTTTTTTGGGGGGGGGGGAGAAGGGCTTTCCCGTGTTACCAGGAGAACACAGGGAGGCTGCATTTCATCTCCATTACCATTTTACATCATATTTCATATGCTGGTCCCTCTCAGGAGTCTTGACGTTGCATAGCAGTATGATATGCTCCTTGCAGACGCCTTCCTCCTCCGGTAGCCGGTCCCCCAGCTGGCTGTTTCAGGTATACGGCGGATGGGATATTACTTTTACTGGCCTTCTAGGAAGTTTCCAACTATCAATTGTATGTACCCTTCCCTCTATACTGTCGTGACTCCTTGGGTCGGCTAACTTCTGTCTCCTCTCTCCTTATCCTTCTTTCCGGGGAAATACTAGTGCATAGGCAAATCGATCTAATCTGGTCGCCGTACCCAATTCCCTCCGTAGCACAATCCAATGCAATCCAGAAACCGTGGCAGGTGACATTGGGTGAGAGAGGGTATGACTCAATGACATCTTAATCCAGAAACTCTGCTATTTGATACCATTTATTGTTGTGGTCCCGTATAATGCATCCTCAGCGCATAGTCGACTGATGCTGACATCAAACTTCTTCCCTGGTGCACTCTAATTTTAGTAAAGATGATATGCCTTGGACGCATTACGCGTGTTGTTCGATCATGAGTTACTCTGCAGAAAATCCTATGATCCACAGATCCAAGCGCTTACTTCAGGGTTCCTACTAACTGTTGAGTCCACTGCTCAGTTTAATCGTATCCATCACCACCGAGGTGTTAGTAAATCACTGCCCAATATATCTGTGGAGGTGGTAGATGATATAAAAAACACTCTGCAAACAGCAGACGATCAGCAACCTCCTTACACAGCCTTCGTCGTATTGTAATGTCATAGTGGCTATGACGTGGTCGAAAGTAAAACATCGTACAACTTTTTTGGAAGCAATTAGGTGATCATGCATTGCAGACTAAGATATAACTTTTTTTTTTTTTTTTTTTTGCATAGAGAAACTCATAAAAGGTCTTCATTTCTCCCTATAAGCCATGACAACTTGGAATACTCCTACCATGTTATTGTTACCATTGGCACAACTGTAACGATTGTGTGGGGAAAAAGAAAGCCTAGAACACTATGTAACAGAATGAGAGGAGGTTGCAATCTGGAGAAAAAAGGTTTGGAAAGAAAAATGGGAGAAATTAGAGAAGAGGATAGGAGCTATAAAACTGTTTAAAGGGTAGGAAGGAAAAGAAGGTAAGACATATTGGTGAGTTCTTGCGTAAAGTAAAAGAAAAATGGGCCAGAAATGTAAAGAATATAAGAAAGGAAGATGAGGGGGAAGAAATTAAGTAACAAGGAGGCGTGGAGGTTAAGAGCTACCTGGCAGACCAGAAGACCAGGGTGTCATGTAAGCTAAAGTAGCAACAAAGTAAACAAATAAATTTAGCCAAAAGTTGTAAATTGTAAAATTTTGGAATATGCACAATATCATATATCATATATGCAATATATCATATATCAAAACAAAGAGCAACTTACTCGTGTACATCATATTAAATACAGTAGTCTGTTTGGTAGATCGCATAAAAGGTCGAAGTGGTCTTAACGGCAAATCTTGTAAAATTAAAGATAGATTTTGACGCGTAACTATCACACACATGATATTCTAACCAAATTCTTTAACCACTTTTGACAAAATGATGATAGTTCTGAAATCGTTGTGTGTAAAGGATAGACGTTACACCTCTAGAAATTACTGAACTTTTATGTCTAACAAGTTTGTATTTATTCGATTTTTCATTTTCGAGTTATTTTAATCACGCGAAGTTTTTAAATGTGTATTTCAGGGGCCTAGAAACGAATATTTCCATTTAAATCTTGGTATAGACTCTTAGGATGGAAAGCAAAGCCTTCTCTACTAGCTACGGTGCTGAGAGTGTGAAAAGAATATGTTAACATTTGGATTTGAAGAAGTTCTAAAGCTACGAGCTTTTCTTTTGGGAAGCAATACCTACAAAGCAGCATAAAGTAAAAGCGAGGTGAGATATTAAGAATGCAGCATTTAATTGTAATTCAGGATGTTTTTGTGGTCCGATTCACTCGATCCTAGCTTCCTAATCCCTGACGTCATGCTATTCAATTTGCAGTTTTAATACGATCCGCTGAAGAAAGCAGAAGCTCGATATAGGGACCCTTAATATGCATGTAATAAAGCCTTAAGCTGTTAATTCAGGCACTGTGTGTGTTTGAGCGGAGTTATTAGCACCACACTGGTGCTTGAATACAAATGGAGTTTTTTTCCGAGAACACAGGGTAAAAACATTTCGCAGCCCGACTTTAGATTGGATCGCTCTTGTTTTAATAAACAATTTACATTAAACCATGCACATGCACGGAGAAACGTCACTACAAATTTATTCGTTTGTTGTGACCGATGGAACTCTGGGGTCGATTATCACACCGGCTGAATACTGATGAGGCTTTCTAGATGATAAACTCCCTTCCAGCGACATTCTCCTTGCCTCAAATGAAAAGAACATTAATTTAGATATCTGGAGAACATCTCCGGCACAACAGAGGGTGCGGCTGTGGCACTTTGTTTGGGTCCAGAGAACTCTGTGAGTCAAAACTACTTAGTTACTGAACTACTCCTTTATATTTAGTAAATGAGATACGAATGTTAAGTTTCAGTATAACCATCAAACCATATTTTTGTTTTCCAGTTAACGTCTTAAAATGGTAGTAGCTTAAGTTTATGACATTATATAAAGTCTCCTGGATAAGCTCTGCAATTTGCATAGTTCTACATTTAAAAGAGACATTCTCCCACCAAAGTCCATATGTTTCCATACATTTTTCATGTAAAATCGAATGCAGTGAAATATGCCATAAGTTCCTCTTTCTTGTGGTACTTCTATACATTAATTTAGATAGAAACCCCCAATCATCTATGGCACAATCAATGACATATTCATTTGAATTTAAGGTTCGATACACAGGCATTAGCCCGTGAATAATGCACAGGTCTTGGTCAGGAGGGCAAAAATATTTCACCTGTGGCTAGAAAGCAAGTTTGACAACGAAAGTCCACATCAGTCACTGCTTATGTACTTATGGAATAATAATGGAAAGAACAATAAAATTTTGGTATAGATGTTTGGCTAAAGAAGGGGAAATTATGAAATTATGCATGAGACAGCAAAAGAGATTAGCGAACTCAAATAGTTGGTAGGCAGAGATAGGAGGAATTATGGAAAAGAGAGGAATGGGAGATATATAGAGATTAGAGGAAAGGAATACAAGCGATGGGGATAAATTGGCAAAATTCAGAATAGAAGATCAATAAAGACAGGAAATATGGGGAAGTCTAGAAAATATGAAATCATTACAAGCAAATAAAAAGAAATTGGGGATGAGAAGCATATGTAGATTACTGCAATAGGCAAGAGAGAAGGGTTAGCTTGGATGAGAACAGATGACAGGGATAAGAGGTAGGGAAAAGGGAATTTGTGAATTGTATGGGGGAAAGAAAGCATAGAACACTGTGCAACAGAATGCGAGGAGGTTACAATATGGAGAAAAAAGGTTTGGGACGGAAAATGGAAGAAAGTAGAGAAGAGCATATTAGCTATAAAAATGTTAACTGGAAGGGAGGAAAAGAAGATAAGAAATATTGGCAAGATCTTGCAGAAAGTAAAAGAAAAATGGGCCAGAAATGTAAAGAATATAAGAAAGGAAGATGAGGGGGATGAATGGGACTAATTAAGTAACAAAGAGGTATGAAGGTTAAGAGCAACCTGGCAGAGCAGAAGACCAGGGTGTCCTGTAAGCCAAGGTAACAACAAGGTAAAGACAAATAAATGTAGCCAAAAGTAGTAAATATATTGCATTGATGCCGAAAGTCTTACACTCAACATTAAGGCATTGAGACACGTCAGTCTTACGATTAGAACAGGAGAGTAAAATGAATATTCTATGCTCATACCTCTATTCGATTGAAAGTTTGATGGCGTCATCTGTGCTCTATATGGGAAATGTGTGTCAAAATTCAAATGAAGAATATAGCTAGAAGTACCCGAAAATGAGTCCAGAATATTTAGGAACGTATAGGCATAATAACCAGTATTGTACAGGAGGGATTGTTTACCTCTCTGGGCAGCGGTCTATATACAGACATACACTTACTCTCATAAATAATCGGACAGACTTTGCATTTCACTATGGAGTGTTATATAAAGCAGGATAGATTATGTGTATCAATCTCAAGGCACTCCTTGTGTTAAGCAAAAATCATTCACTATTAATATCCATTTTAGAGATTGATAATGTGGCTAAACTAAGCGCTTCCCCATTCAACCTTGTTTAAATCATGTGTTTACGACACACAAAAGTCGTACAGCACAAATGAAATGCAATGCAAACGAGTAGATGAAGTCTGTCAGTAGACAAAACAACATCGTAGTAGAAGTACGTCAACTGTCCACCAAGAAGAAGGCAAGAGCATAGTATGGGGCCCAGAGATAAGCAGAGTACCTTTGAACAGAGACAGTGATCTATCACTATGAAAAGAACAAAACATACCGGGAAATAGCAGACATTGTGAATCTTATCAAAAGTACAGTTAGTGACATAATTCACCGGCGTAAGTATGAAGACAGAATTGAATCTCGAGCAAAGCCAGGGCGACCAAAACGTCTTACCAATATGCAGCAGTCTTATATTGTGCGGAAGGTAAAACGGAATCCGCGGATAAGTGCTCCGGTAATTTGTGCTGACATTTAGGAAGAACTGGGACTGACAGCCCTGAAACGGTCAGAAGGGCCACGTGAAAATAAGATTTTAATGGACGCGTAGCCAGAAAAAGGCTATACATTTCCAGCAAGAATAAAAGGAAGCGATTAGAATTTGCCAAAGACTTTGTTAACAAGAAAAGCAATTGGTGGGAGCAAGTTATTTTTTGTGGTGATAGCAAGTACCGCCTTGCTGGTTCCGATGACAGGGTAGTTCTGTGGAGGAAACCAAATACGGAACTGGAAGAGCGCAATTTACAAGGCACAGTCAAACACGGCAGAGGGAGTGTAATGATATGGGGCTGTATTTCCTCTACGGGAGTGGGAAAACTGGTGTCCATAGACACAACCATGAACAAGGAAGCCTATCTTAGACTATTACAGACAAATTTAAAAGAAAGTGCAGAAATGATTGGTATTTTGGACAGCTTCTCATTTTATCAGGATAATGATCCGAAGCATACGTCCCACATTGTGCAGCTATGGTTACTTTACACTGTACAGGATACTGCATCCACCCCCTCAATCCCCGGATCTTAATCCCATAGAAGCAGTATGGGATAAAACGGAGAAGGCCGTGCAGAAGACCCTATCACCTCCATGCAGTACTTGAAGGTGAGGTTGCAAGAGGTATTGATCAAACCTTCTACAGCCTACCTGAAAAACCTGGTTCACAGCATGCCAATAGTTTGCGAGAAGTAGTGAAAAGAAGAGGGAGAGTACAAACTAATAAGCCATATTTTGTATCACACTCAAATTGTTATGTCCGATTACTTTTGAGGGCCAAAAGATGCCATATTTCTTTTTAATTCATAAAAGATCACGCATTATATAATTTTCATGTGAAATAACATGAACGAACCATGTAAATGGATTATCATTAATTTCAATAAAATAACACATCAAATGTTGCTTCTCAGTTCCAAAACTTAGTACCCTACATTGTCCGAATATTTATGGTAGTCTCTGTATGTAAGGAGCCCGGCACAGAGCTCACGAGGGATGTGCATCACGTACTTACAAGTGATCCAATGCGGCACTTCCCAGGCTTCAGTTTTGGGCTTTGCGGTTCTACTCCGCAGCAGAGTTTTGGTACACAAGCCCCACATAGAGCACAAGTGATGACCTCAAACTCTCTGAGCATCGTGATAGTTCACTTGTTAGAGTGCTACAATAAAGAAAGGGGTGTTGAATAACAGAGGGGATTCGATAGTTCCTTGCTGATATAAACACGATATTGTAACTATACCATAAACTCCTTCATATTTATGCTGAAGAGATGCTGAAACTTGAAGGCCAGTATATTAACGTAATCAATAAAAAATTAAGAATAAAATTTGAAAACTGTGAAACAAATGAGCGGTTTATGGCGTGTATTTTAAGAGCAGGTGATTTTTACCAGGGTTCGTAAATTTAACATCATCCTCTATTCATAGGCACGCGATTTTCTGTAACCTGTTTTATTAAATATGCGACATTTTAAAATGACTCCATTCAAATTCCGTTCAGTTTCTTTTACATTTTCAGTTGAAGGTTGAAGGTGAATGAAGATATCCAAAGAGCACTTTCTTCATATCAAGTATAGGGTCAATTTGGGCATCAATAATCTAATACATTTTTGGTAAATAAAAAGTACTATATTATTATTTTTCAAAAATGTGTTTTAATTCTATAGAATTTAAAAGTTTAAAGCATCGGAAGTTCATTTATGTAGGGACTTTCACACTAGACTCAATTTTTATTTCCTGAAACTCAATTTCTTGTAAATTGGTTACATAATAACATTATAATTAAATTACATTAAATGAATCCCAATGAAATGATTGAAATATACAAAAAACAAGGCATCTTCAATTCCGAGTCCACAAGCGTACTTCATGCTGTATGCTAAAACTGTAGGTACAAAATTGAAATACTCGAAACAAATTATGGAGCTAGTGTTCTTAGTTTATTTATAATCCACTGGTATTAGTACATTGTAGACATTGCAACATGATTATATAATACCCATGTAAATAATCAAACGCGGTCGAAGGAATAAGTCCTCTTTCATTGTTTATTAATATATTGGACAACAAAGTATAACACCCATGTCTAATGTAAAGGTAGACAGAGGTATCTTGAATAAATTAAAGCTAATACATAAAACAGCATGCAAGAGAAACGTTCCTACATCACCAATACAAAAGAAAATGGAAAATGGTTAAAGCGTTTCTCAAAGAACACAAATTTTCCGGGGTGTTATTATTTTTACTCCTTTCGGCAAAAGCCAATTCGATAAACGCAGTGTACTTAAAAACATTAGACATTAAGAAGCATAAGTGCGCAAAATAATGCCAGAGAAAGATAAAGATCTTATAACACAGATATAGAGAGGAACAGTTGCTGGGTGCTTTGAATTATTGTAATGTTTCATTTCCGCGTTACAAAGCTAAACAGTAACTATAGTTAACAATTTTCCCACTTTGGAAATAATGTGTACAAGGTGTCACTGAGATCTCCCCTCAGCAATTATTCACAATTCAGTGGCTCAAGAGAGTAATAGGCACAATTTGGCTGACCCCGGGTTACCAAAGGAAGACGGAAATAATTCGATATAGTGAAAATATTCATATTGTCACAAATATTTTAAGCATATGCCTTTTTCAGAGAAACTGAGGTAGCTATTTTCTAACTAGGGGAAAAATAAAGACGAAAAAAATGAACTGGGCCGAAAAGCTTTTTTTTGTCCTCGATGTTCAGGTACCCGTAATTACGTACAACGATTTTGTCCACTTCAGTCAGTTCTCACTGTCATTCACTGACTTAGTTAAACTAACACTGGAATTTTGGTGGCTCACACGGTCACTGATTTGAACTAGTTGAATTACCTTATCGCTGCACTTTTTATTAGCGTTGTAATTCGTGTGGAGCAGGCCCACCGGGATACGATATTCAGATTTTATTTATTTATTCGTGTATACCCGTATCTTAAGTACCTGCTAAAAAAAACAAAATGAAATTAAACATAATTCATAATCATTTATTAGCAATCCACATTTCATCCTCCAAATTTTAACAGAGACCTTCACACTAATTCTGCAAGACCGGCTGACTACTTGAAAGCAATTGGTTGTAGAGCAGTTCCCAACTGAGAAATTCCAGATTTTATTATTTGATGATAGTTTGTATTGTAATATTTATGCTGGACAAGCGCGCTGCTTATCTGCTTACCGTGTCAACTACGCACCAACCACTGGTTAACCTTGGTCCGTAGCCACTGCTTCATACCATCAATAACATATCCACAGGAGTCAATTGTAGTGTAATATAACAAATAAATGATTGCTTACAGCATTGCGCAACAACAAACTCCGCCTCCCTCTGTTCCTGCATACCAGACCCTAGGCGGATATGTTCAGTAAGACAGTAGGCAGATTACAAGTCATCAACCACCACTGGTGATCCCTCTAAGCCTCCCCATGCCGTTTACGGATTCAAATCCGGTTCCATTACATCATAGGCACTTAAAGCACTGATCATAATAATTATATTCATAAAAACAATTATACGAGGGCTGTTTAATAAAGAATGATCACAACTTTTTTTGAGAACGTACCTATACTCATCCTCATAATTTTGATGGTCCTTCTCAAAATAGTCTCCCCTCAATGCGATACACTTGTCCCAGCGTTTCTGCCAGTCTTCAAAGACATGCTGAAAACCATTTTTTGACAGATTCTTCAAAATCGCCTCCGCATCCTTCACCATTGCTTCTGATGATGGATAATGCCTCCCACCAAGGCGTTTGTTTAAGTTAGGGAATAGAAAAAAGTCACATGGGGCTAAATCCGTACTATAGGTAGGGTAAGGGATGCACTTTACGTTGATTTTTGCAAGATACTCAGCAACAACATTGGCAATATGCCGTCGCGCACTATCGTGGTGCAGCATCCAGCCTGCTCCATGGAAATGTGGTCTTCTGCGCCTGATATGGACTTGCAATGTTTTCAGGACATCCCTGTAGTATTGTCCAGTTACTGATGTGTGTGCAGGTACAACATGCTGATAAACCATTCCATGAATATCAAAGAATGAGACGACCATAACTTTCCCAGCAGAAGCAACTACTTTTGCTTTTTGCGGGGTTGGTGATGAAGCAGATTTCCACACTGAGCTTTGCAGTTTGCTCTCAGGATCAAAATGATGTAGCCAAGTTTCATCAGCAGTGATTACGTTTGAAAGAATCTCCGGATCTTCCTCTAACATCAACTTTAACTGCATGTTACCTCCATTGCAGCGGTAGGCGATACTGAACATGTCTGAACTTGTCTGATTCTCACAGGCGGAAACCAGGAGTACTAACAATGCAACTACTACGGCGTGTTTGTTTCACATTAAGCTAACCGAATATAATAAGACTGAATTTTAGTGCAAAAAATTATGACCGTAAAAAATTATGATCATTCTTTATTGAACAGCCCACGTACAATCAATTGCAAATTGACTTTATTTAATACGAAGTTGGAAAATTGAGGCTGGGTTGCCTGTACTGTTACCATAACCTATTACTAGCTAGGGCTCAGTTCACACCAGAGCGGTGATGCGTCGAGTCTCGCCTAGGTATTTCGGTCCATGCACACCTCTAATTTACCTGCTTAATTTACTGAATGTGGTCGCATTGCTAGTTGTTCTCCCCCAAGCGCTGGGAAATTTTCTGCAACAAACCTTGCGTCTGCTGGCAACTGAATCTTTTGTTCATTTTTTGTCTTGCTACACATATCAGCACCTAATTTGTTCATGGCTAACAAAGCCAGTCGTCATCATGCTTATGGAGATTAGGGCAGTCATAAAACCCATACGGGGATATGATGTGATCGGCATCATGTCGAATTGTGGTTGATTGGACGTATGGATAACTGCTCATAGAAGTTAACTCAAATTTGTTATGACACCGAGTGGGCACAAAACCTATAAGTTCGCCGAAACATCAATGTTTCCTTTGGCGAGTTCGAACCCATGTTCACTCCACAGCAAGGAACCGAACTATTAAACATAGGCCCAATAAACCACCGTATAGAATTTTCTTACATTATCATGTGTTTCTTTTTCAGCATTATAGTTTGCCAAGAGATTATGTATTGTTTATCACGATAAGGAAAGTTGGTATATTAACTATGGTCTATTGATAAACGAACGGCTTCGAAGATTTAAGACCAGCTGTGATTTGTAATCGGTTTAAATATATCTGAAATTATGGTACTGTTTTCAGCAGTAACTTTTACCCTGAAAATCTTTTACCTAGAGTGGGATGTACCTATCACCTGAAAGGCACCATTTTATACCGCAGTGCTCAACATGCCTGTACAACACGTTCGAGTCTCGTAGACGTCATTTTGCTCAGGCTGTTGTAACCAGCTTGGAGTCACAAAATACAGTGCAGTGGTACTCGATATATACTAGTTCGTACGGTAAACGGTATATTTCATAAAGTCGTCTCTTCTGAAAATGCCCTACGCTGCCAACATTGATCAAGAGTGGGAGAAAACAGAGATATTTATAAATCTCTGAATAAGGTTATTGTCAAATGCTTCACTTTTATCTGTAATATCTAGAGATCTTAAACAGGGCATACGGAATTATTTACTCTAATTAGATTGATATTAACAGCTTTTCATTATAACCAAATGTAATGATCATCTATATATCTTTAATGTGTGAACTACCCATTGGTTGTGAGAGATAAGGAATGTGTATAAACCTTACGGTAGAAAAAGCATTAATACATCCAGAGGAATGTGGCTTGTTTTCCGAACCTCTTTGAACCAACAAACCTAATCCAAATCCAATTTTCCATAAACATTTATTACTGTAAAGAAGATGTTTGAGCCATATATATTCTTGCTAATTCTAATAGAGTATCCCGAGAGGCCTTTATGTCGAAAATGTATACTTAATAATGTAAATGGCAAACATTAAACAATAGGACCTCAACAGCGTTAAAAGGAAAAAGTCCTAAACGTTTTCATGACGAATTGAGCTCATTCCTGCTCTAGAAATTACTAAAAAACCTACGAAAAAGAAAGGTTGTGTTACAGGTCCCTGTTATCTAAGCTGAAAAGAGTTGCCTCTGAGATAACGTGCGAGCTTGATATTCGGAGGCCCCGGATTTGGGCTGGTCTCAGTTGGGTTGGTCCTCTCAACATTAATTTAATATCCCTCTGGTTGGTAAAGAAATATATTACAGTGCTGAAAAGTTTACCGTCTCCTAGCTTCTGTCACTCCACTTGTTCATATCCTTCACAACAGAAAGATCAGGCGAATAGAGGATGGGCGAGGAGTATGGTGCCAGAGTTTGCCTTGTGGAACGTCTGTCCAGGAGTACTGTGCCGAACGAGCTCTCAAAGAGACATCTATATTGGAGAAAGGCATATCGATGGGTAAGTCTTAGCATTGAGAGACACGTTTATGTCCAAGCCTGCCACGCCGGAACTTGGCCTCTGGAGCCTTCCTCTTGGAGGAAGTACTCTGCGCTCAGATATCCCTTCTGTACTTCTAAAAGCATGCACGTCATACTTATTAATACCGTCCAAATTGACAATATACAGTTTATTTAAGAAGACATTACTTCCTATACTTGAGAGTTTCATTTAGCTATGTTTAATCGTGCTTGAGGAAAACAGGATCTAAGTTAAACCTCAGAAGTGCACCTAAGTCCACAAAAAAATCTTGAGAATATATGAAAGAAGTTTGGTTAAGATGTAATACAAAACTCCAACTCCACTGTGGAAAGAATAAAACCAAGAACCGTGTTTAAGTGCGCCTTTGACATACGGTATCAGCCTTTGAATGGATTTGGTGCCCAGGCAAAGGAAAGTCTGAATGAAGGAGAAAAGTCTCCTTAAGAATGTGACCTCTTAATCGGCTAGGCGTCTTACTTCTACAAGGATATCCCAAAAATGTTTAATTTAGAAATACAAGACTGAGGTGCTCCACATTGCACACATACTTGGAGCAAGTCCAAAATTCCATACCATGTCGTTCTTCTCACATACAACCTATTTTTATTTTGTTAAGAAAACTTTTCGCAGCTAAAGTTTTCTAAACTACAGGTGCTTAGAAATAATGATCATGGCAAAAATAACAAAAAAAATACTAAGCAGCGCTGGCAGCGGCTTCTTCATTGTTCATATACAATACTGTTTTGAAGAACAAAATCACTAAATTCTATTTAAGCTCTTTTACACAGGAATATATATTAATGTGAAAGAGAGAGAGAGGGTGGGTAGAGAGAGGCAGAGAGAGAGAGAGAGAAGAAAGAGCAGCGTAACTCGAAATTAATTCTGATAAACGCAAAATTGGATATTGTGGTAGAGACACGTTCAACTGTCAGTTGAAAACATTCAAGAAAACAGCCATTCACATATGGCAAAATTGCATGGAACATTTTATTTTTGCTTTCAAACATATATGTTTATTTTCCATAGAGCCCAATATGGGCGCACAATGACCCATTCTTTCAAAAGAGTTTATACTCTATGTTATATAAACTCCACTAACAGTTAGCAATCATTTATGTCTTTATAACTGTGTATATGTGAATTCAACGTAAGGCAATTCATTTCCTTTTCTACCATGTATCGAGTTGGCAAAGAACATAAGAATATTGTGGAAACGTAGAGTCAGACTGAAAAAATTCAATGTCATAGCCGGGATTTGAACCACGGATCTTCTGGTTTCCGTCCAGCCGCTCTGCCATTGAGCTACTATGGCCAACGTGCCGATATGACATTAAATTATCCAACTGACTCGTATTTTCCCGGTAAACCACTTAGGAGTTCTCATAAACACATGAGACAACTACCTTAATGGTGACTTACATCGTGTAAGTACTTTAAGGCCCGGGCTTTATAGTTAACCACTATTAGGTCAATTGATGGAAATTAATTGTTCTAAATTGTGGAAACGTAGAGTCATATCGGCATATGTCATATCGGGACGTTGACCATAGTAGCTCAATGGCAGAGCGGCTGGACGGAAAGCAGAAGATCCGTGGTTCTAATACCGGCTATGGCATTGGACTTTTCAGTCTGAATCTACGTTTCCACAATTTTGCCTACACACAGCCAGTGTGAAAGAACAATTAATTTCCAACATAAGAATATAATTGTTAGTATTTCTAACATATAAAGTAATTAAAAATAAGTTTCAGGACACATCTCTGCAAATATATTTGCAGTTAAATTTAATACCTTTAACTGAATAACAGCAAAGAATACACGTAACACTATCAGGATTCAAAGAGGAATAACTGACATCAAAATGTTGAATCGAAAAACAAAAGAACAAATATAATAGTATCGCTATTCAAAGAGGAATATTAAAAATTCAAAGGGCCACCTTATGCTTTTTATACGTGTAACAGTTTCAATCCTTTTTTCTAACATATAAGACAAAAAGCAAACATTCATGTGCAATTCCGCTACAATACAAAACATCATGCAGATTTGTACCTACCCACAAAAATAATGGCAACCGATCGAAAGCAATTTCGACGAAAAGCTATTCTTCAGATTATATAATTTTATTTTTAAAATGTCACATTCCAGGTTTTACATTAACAGAAAAGTTGGTCTATATCAAAATTTCGTTTGGAGATTGTGCTGCATATGCACGTACACTAGTTTCTAACATTGCTTCTCTTTATTTAGGGATCCCCAAAACGTGTATTTATCCGGATATGTAATTCCTTAACTTACCTACTACTTACGAGAGTGTTCTGAAAATTTTCCAATCTCCACATGAAGATGGCAGCACTTTTAAATAAACGCTAGTGAATATCGTTGCTCATCTGTTGACGGTTATTCACCAAAGTTTCAGCCATTTTGGACGCTCAGTTGCTATGTAACAGTCATTTGAGTGAGTTGATGCGAGTGTTTTTATGAAAATGGACAAAATCAAGTATCGAGCCCTCATTAAATATTTGTTTCTGGAAGGCAATACGCCTACGCAAATCAAAGATGAGTTGGATAATGTGAATGGGGACTCTGCACCATCATTTACCACAGTGAAAATTTGGATAGCTGAATTTAAACGTGGCCGTAAGAGCTTGGGAGACAATGAACGCTCGGGACGTCCAAAACTGCACCTACCGAAGAAAACATCGTCTAAGTTCACCAAATATAGCTAGACGACTGCCAAATTTAAGTGACACAGATAGCAGAGGCTATGGACATGTCAAATGAATGTTTGTCACACATTAAATCAACATTTAGACATGAGAAAGCTGTCGCCCACTGGGTGCCGCGTATGCTCACGTTAGACCAAAACTGTGTTCGAATGAACATTTCCAACGCTCTGTTGGCACAGTTTAGGAGCAATAAATCCAGTTTTTGGCGCTGATTAATTACTGTAGATGAAACTTACATACTCCATTATACGTCCGAAACAAAAGTACATTCCAAACAGTGGAGTGCAAAGGGAGGACCGGCTCCGAAAAAAGCAAACACTGCTTTTTTTCGGCTGTGAAAGTGATGGAAACTGTTTTTTTGGAATAGTCATGGAGTTATTTTAATCTATTATCTTCAAAACGGAAAAACCATTACAGGAGTATACTACGCATCATTACTCGAGAAGCTGAAGGCAGAACTTGAGGAAAAACGGCCACATTTACAGAGAAAAGAAAATTCTGTTTCGCCAAGAGAACACCTCAGCGGTTGCAATGGCGAAAATCCACGAATTACGGTTTGAACTGACTGACCATCCACCTTACTCACCAGATCTAGCCCCAAGCGACTTCTTTTTGTTCCCTCATCTGAAAATTCCACTCGGAGGACAGAGATTTTCGTCAAATAAAGAGGCAATCACCTTCGTGAACAATTATTTTGTAGAGAAAAATGCCGAGTACTATTTGGACGGGTTACAGAGATGGGATTATCTCTGGGAAAAGTGTGTAGAGTTACAAGGATATTAGGTCAAAAAATAAAAGAAAATTTCTGAAAAATGTGTTGTATCTTTGTTACGTCGGAAACTTTTCAGACCATCCTCGTGGATGTAGTGATTTACAAATCGAACATCTTTGAAAATGTTAACTTATATGCTACCTTTCCTTAATTACACCGAGGACTATTACAAAAGCACCTCCTAGAAGTTAGTGCAGGAAGTGGCAGACTAGAACAGTGTCTTTTCTCTTTTCTTTCTTCTTTCCTCTCTTTTTTAACATGTATAGGTGACTCAGAAAATATTAGGTTCTACTTTAAAGTTCCAATAATCAAATTAATGGGGAAAAATTCTCGTTTTTAATTTAAAGAATAAACGACATTGTTACGTGTTCTGCAATTGTTTAAGCTTTATTATTTCACGACTCTCACTTATTTTTAACTTCTCTATGGGAAGTTATTAAAAATAATTTATATAATTTAGCTGAGGTAAATCTTATGTCTGGCAATATCACGGATATATCTAAGAATACGGAGAAATAAATGAAAACGGGCACCTGTAAGGTTTAGTAAAATCGTTGATAAACGTGACGGAGTTTCTTCTTGCTTTAGAACTTCAGGGGCTATTCCAAAAACGTTCAAGATATACATTTTATTTGGCATGAAAGTGTCTCAAACATATGATGTTTTGATGTTTTAACGAAAACCGTTATAGCCAGTTTTAAATATATATAAAACGTTCGTAATGCTTTCCTTGTAAGAGGTAGTTTAGAATTGATGAATTTTCTTCAAAATCTTTGTGTTGCATTTTTTAAAGATGCTGAGACAAAATACACACAGCACGCGCGCACATACTCTGTCACAGCTCCATACCCTAGGGTGGATGGAGAAAGATCGTCACCCTTCAGTGAAAAATGGAATCCTGGACCCACAAAGTTTAGAAGCCAGAACACAGACGCCGCAATCATCATCATCATCATCATCATCATCATCATCATCATCATCATCATCATCATCATCATCACATTCGTCGTCGTCATCATCATGTATTTCTTCTTCTCCTCTTGGTATAGAAGGCAGTCCTGTTTATTTATGGTGCTCTCCTCTGATGCCATTTTATGCGTCTGTTGAGGAAGCCACACGTTTAGATCAGAAGAGAGAAATCTAGGCATTCTCTCCCGTTTCCCGGAATGAGATTGAGGGAAGTATATGAACGGAATGAGGGCAAAGTAGATGAAAGGAGATATGATAATGGAGCAATTGGAAGTACGATGGCGGGGGAAACCGAAGATCCCGGAGAAAACCCACCCCAGCGTCGTGTTGTCCACCACAACGGCGGGTATCTGGCGTCAGGATGAAGAACCTTCAGCATTTCTTAGAGACTTCCGCATGTCTCTGCCCTCTGTGCCTGCGTCTATGGCTTCCTGTGGGTCTAACACTTGATCCCTTCGGCCCAGAAAGTGTTAATTTTGTGTTAATGTTGGCGAGCTGTCCATTTCCCTATCTATCCTTTGCGCTTTAGTATTCTAGGAAAGAATTGCCTTTAAGCGTTTTCAAATGTAATCCAGAGGTTTGCTCCATAGTGGGATAGTGAGAGCGACAGATGCAGAAAAATAGGAGAAGCGAAAGAATCTGAAGATTTGAAAAGAGAAAGAGACGAATCTGTGCTAGTTTCAACTAAAGGATTACGAGAACAAAAATGAAGGCAGCACGATCTACTTTGAGATATGAACTTGCAAACAGAATAAAATGGGGTGGATTACTAAAGAAAGAAACGTGCGGATGAGTTGAAAGAGAAAGAATACCTAAATGAAATCCGGGAGGTATGAGAGAGAGTAAGGATATTGGAAGGTACAAAAAATTGATGACAAAAACTACGTGACTCATAAAACGTTCTCTCTGATCTGTGTATGTTCAATTAGTGAGGTCAGCGAACACGGCGCCGTTTTGACATGTTACAAACAAGCAACATACATTTGTAGTTGCTGCCAATTTCCTTAATCAACTGCTATGAAAACCACACGGACGTTCTCGGCGATTTGAAATTACCGAAAACAATATCAAAGTTTACATGCCGGTTTTTAAAATGGTTTAAAACTAGCGTCTGTTTCGCACGTTCACTTTATTTATGACACGAGATTATATGGATGATCTACTTAACAAATGTGAATATTTAAAAACTCGTGGGAATCTTTCGTACTGTATCCCCTTCAATAAGTCTGATATGTTACACACACATCACTGCCTCACTGTCTTTTTCATGTACGATTTACAAACTAAACTTACACAATTTATTACTTTCTCTACTGTGTGCTTTAAGTGGGCTAAGTATTGTCGCCAACCCGTATCTACGATCGCGCGGCTTGTTTACACAAAAGGAACTGATAGGCGGGCAGTGTGAACACTGAGAGCCGGCAGACAAGGATAACATGCAGATAAAGGTCTGCCGAAACAAACAAACTGAGATAAGTCGAAATTTCTAGCTACTTCTTGACTGACAGAGACTGTTCGGGTTCTGGTTTATTTTCGAATAATCTAGAAATTATCAGTGAAGTATTTAAAGAGGCGACAACTGGCCAAGAGTGGAGTTGCAAGTTGTAAAACAGTAAGTTGTGTAATATGAGTGTTGAGAGCTGATCAGAACGTTGTAAACTGTGTGTAAGTGACGTAATGTTGTTACGTGAGAATTGAACAGTGTATTCCTACACAAATAAAGAACGATTTTTATTCTCTGCAAATTGGATTTTTAATTCTACGAACCCATAAAGTTACAGTATTCTATTCCAGCCTAAAATTTGATGTCGAGATTTGAATGGAAATAATGGGTTTTTAACAAGAGTGTCCTATCTATAAATAATAGAGGTTTATTAATTACCACCACCACCACCACCACCACCACAACCAACCAACCAACCACCACCACAACCAACCAACCAACCAACCAACCAACCAACCACCACCACAACCAACCAACCAACCAACCAACCACCACCACAACCAACCAACCAACCAACCAACCACCACCACAACCAACCAACCAACCACCACCACAACCAACCAACCAACCACCACCACAACCAACCAACCAACCACCACCACAACCAACCAACCAACCAACCAACCAACCAACCACCACCACCACCACCACCACCACCACCACCACCACCACCACCACCACCACCACCACCACCATCACCACCACCACCACCACTTCAATTTACCCACTTCAACGTTCAGTCATATCGCACGATGGATGAATTGGGTGAAATCTTGCTCAAATGAGTCCGGGGTCCATGGAGCTTAGTTACCCGACATTCGTCTATCATAAGGGAAAACTCCGTAAAAAGCCTTATACAGGTAATTCACCCTGACCGAGATTCGAACTCGAGACCTCTTGAACGTGAGGCAAACACACTACCATCTACGCTACCAAGGCGGGCTGTATTTATTTTTATTTTGGAATCTAACTAAGTCATTACGTGCGGAGGAGAACATGAGTTAAGTAGCCTGTGCGACTTCGTTGGGTTGCGTGTATAACGTTCACCCAATTTCAAATGACAGAAGATTGTAAATTAGGTACAGCTTCACGAATAACACGGGTAATATTACTCGTAAGATCATTTACTGTTTCTGGCTTTTTGGCATAAACTCGAGATTTAACATAACCCCACAAGAAGTAATCCAACGGCGTTAAATCACATGATCTCGGTGGCCAGTTAACATCACCACCACGGAAATTGATGAAACCTCTTAACTTCTTCAAAAGATAGATTGTTTCGAAAGCAGTATGGCATGTGTCACCATCTTGCTGTAACCAGATGTTTCTGAGATCCATACCTTCCAATTGAGACCGAAGATACTCCCTTAGAAGAGGCCAGTATCTTTCTCCATTGGTAGAGCTTCTCCAACTTCGACTCGGAGAAAATATGGACCAATTACCACCATACTAAAATCCACAGCACACAGTCGATTAGGTACAGGCATTCTTTGATCGCTGACAGAACCACTTCTTTCAAATTTATCGATCAAACTTCGAATTGTTCTCTTGCAGGGAAGATTATGCACACCATAAATTGAGTGCTGTAACGTCCCATGGCTATTTGTCAATAGAAACTGTAACTACATGAAAATAAATGACTGCTGCAACTTAATAACAACGGCATCTATCACATCTTAAAAATAGGACACTATTATTGAAAGATCCTTTATATATGAACTCCCTGGAATTAAAAAAAAAGGCTCTTTAGAGATTTTCAAGTGACTCATTCCACTCTAGAGTGAATGGAACATTCTTCGAACATTTATATTTTATAAAAAATGTCTAACGATTTTTATTCAACTTACTATATGTTAAAAATATATTCATGACAAACAGAATGTATATATGGAATTGAACTGACGAATATACAACTTTCCATCGTTAATCCCCACACATAAGCATTGTCGTCTTTCTCCTCCTGCATTCATCTGCTTTAACAGTATATTCTGAGTTCTCTCTTTTTCCCCATAATCTTGCACCACAAGTAATCAAGTTACTTTTAACATTTTGGCACTACAATCACCCATTTAATTTTTACTTTTGCCAACTTGACGATTGCCGATCTCGAGTTATTGCCTCTTCTTCCTAATCTGAAGGTATCGATTATTTCCCAAACAGAAAGCTTTATTACTAACTTATCATGAAATATTTCCTCCACTTGCTCCCATACTATTTTCCCACACATTTCCTCTTTCCCAAAAAATTACAACTCCTCCTTTCCTTGATTTTCTCCAGATTCAGCATTCTCCTATTACACACCGTGAGCTCTTTGTCCACCTCATGTTTGAAGCCCGCCAATCTAGATTTTATCCCACCAAGTTGTTTTGATATTTTATCTTCTCCATTCCTTTAAAATTTCACCTTTCTGCCGCGATACTCTTCAACATTTCCATAACTTGTTCCACCTCCAGTGCCGGATTTATCTCCACTCTTTCAATTACTAATAAGACAATTAACACAAACGCGTACCACGCCATCGTTGAATTCTGCTCTTCCGTACTCTTTCTTCCCAAATGTCATCTTCCCCTATTAAATAGGCCTATACTCTCTCTTTACACTTCAAGCTGAACTTCCACCCTTTACCACCGCGAAGCGCGCCTTACACTCGTCCGCCATCTCTCACTTCTCGTCAGCATATATCCTTAGGTTTGGGATTATTACGGAGGGGATTGCGCACCGAAGCCTGTGGTATATTGCATCTAAGCCTCACTGGGGCATCCCCGGATGAAAGGAGGAAGTAGAGGAGACAGAGGGGCCGCCCCAAGGAGTCACGGCCGTGCAGAGGGCAGGTTCCCCACTATTTATCAATGGAAACTCCACGGCAGGCAAGCACAACCAGCATCGCATTTGCGGTAGTCCGGAAACGGCCCACTACGTTGGCCCAGAGTTCGGAAATGCTCTTACCGAAGAGGAAGTGTTTACCAGGAGCATATAATCCTGCCAAGCACCGCCTAGACACCGGCTAACACTTCTAACCTGCAGCCCGCCTCGGTAGCGTGGTGGTAGCATATCTTCCTCAGGTTCAAGAGGTCCCGAGTTCGAATCTCCGACAGGGTGGTTACCTTGATAACTGTTTTTCCAGGGTTTTTCCTTATCCTGAAAGACGAAGGTCAGGTAACTAAGCTCTATGGACCCCGGGCTCATTTGAGCATCATTTCACCCATTCCGTTCATCGTCCGATATGACTTTACGTTGGAGGACGCAAAATACAAAAACTTCTAACCTGAAAGGGACCGCCAAATCAGAGATGTCAAATTCGGGGGTGTAATTAACCTATTCAGCATTCAACTGGTGACCCAGAAAAGCTCCTAACAGACTCATGAGGCAGGAAGGTTCGGCCACGAGATTCGAACCCGGGCCTCCAAAATGCGGGCCGCATACAAAACCGTCTGAGGCATCCCGCTCGGTGAGCGGGAGACATGTGGGACATGTTATCTCCACAGGAGTACGATTAACTATGCTATAACCCATTTGAATACAGAAGTTACGAAACAATTTCTAACTCAACCTGATCGAGATTCGAACTCGGGACTTTTCCCATGCGAGGTAGACACGTTATCTCTTAAGGTGGGCAAATAAATATGGTAGAAGCCATTTGAAAATAAAAGATAGGTTTATTTGAATTGTTAAAAATTTTGGAACTCTTAAGTTCCGTCAACACTCAGCTGTTACTAATGATCGTACGGAACGAATTTGGAATTTTAAGATTTCTATTCTCTAGACATCTGCTCAGTGAAAATATCAAATTCTCTACTAGCTACTTCAAAGCTGCATTCCACCAAATTTCAATATAGATTCACCAGAAATACTTCCAACATCAAAGAAACTACTTTTAGAAAATGGTCTGTGTTTATCTCTAAACAGTATAACTCGAAAAAATGTCTATGAGATGCTACTCTTGGCACCCTAGTTCATTACCTTCCAAAAAAGTAACAGAAATATTTTCAAGAAAATATTACCGTTTACATGGCAAATTTTGAGCGATTGAGTGTGTGCACTTTAATGGCCCGTCGAAAACTTGATTTTCTCAAAAATGACTAACGATTTTTATTAAATTAAAATACATTTAAAATACTTAAGGGCAATAAAATTTGCATCCTGAGGTTTCTGGAAATGTCCTGAGAGATCCTCTTATTCTGAGTGGCTTTTGTGTAATTGATAAATCGTATGAAATAGTAAAATCATAAAAGCTTAGCGAACAAGAGCTCTATAATTCCTTAAAATACACAAATCATCCCAAAAATTGTTTATGGAGTGAACTATTTTCGAGTTATTTCTTGCCGTTTGTATAAAGCTTTCAAAATGTAAAATTTTCCTAAATAAGAATCCCTACCATGCAAAGAGAGTGGCATTTCAAAGCCTTCACGTAGCGAACAGTTGTTAAAATATTTGACCGTAACATACAGACTACTATTTTCCCATATTCCCTCACCTCTCCAAGAAAATTAGCAATGGGATAATTTCCTTCAGGTTTTATTTCGATTAACTAGTAGATACTGGTGTACCAAGAGAAGAGAAAGTCGTGCGAGATGTGTTCAGATCTGTTTTCAAGGTTCTCATTTAAACAGAAAAGGTGAAATAAACTTACATAAAAGTATATTGTATAAACTTTAAAAAAGAAGTTATAGTTAGGGGAGAACATTACAACCCATATTTGCTATGCCAATAAATTTGCCCTTCACCATTTGGTTGATAACTGGGAAATTTCACACACGGAAACTTTATGTAGATTTTTCACTTCAGCTTCAGTAACCATTTGCAAAATTAATGTGAATCTTTGCTCTTTTATTTGGCCAAGTCTTTCACAAACAAAGCACATAATGAAAGGATAATAGCAAACAAGAATCCCTGCGCTAATGGAAAATATTTGTTCTCTTATTTTAAAGTTCTCCAAACAAACTTTTATTCTTTCTCTGAAATCTGCAAACGTTTCAGATTCATTCCCGTTTACTTCACATTCCAATGTTATTTCCTCTGAAAAAATAATTTATATTACTGTTGATTCTGATGCCAGGATATGTAAAATATTCACTTATTAATGTGTGAAGGCCTGTTCATATGCCTTAACCAACATCCGGTGAAGCCAAAAATTATTTGCTTTAAACCTATCTTCTAGAGCTTTAACATAAACCAAATTAATGCTTGTGGTAAACTATTGTTCTGAACAGTACGACCGAGTTTATGTTAAAGTGAGATGTTCAAAATCAACATTTTTGAAAACCAGTGAGGAATGTAAAGATACTACATTTACATTATTTCTCCATGTACTAATTATTCTTATAAAACTATTCTTTTATCAGTTGATGAAATTTGCAGAACTGTACTACAGTCAAATCCATCCCCGTTTTGGGCTTTAAATTCTACGTCCCTTGCAGCGACTTACCATTTGAAAAACGATATTTGAACGTTCAGACCTATAACAAAGAATATCTTGTAGCTCAGTCGGTAGAGCACTTGCCTGTCGTGCGAAGGGTCCCGGGTTCAATTCCCGGCTGGGATTGGGCATTTTTATCCAACCAAGATGAATCTGCATGATAATCCAATGCATTTGAGTGCGATCTAATCATTAAAATACATATTACCAACAAACAAATGTATACAAGTTAACACCATCACAATAAGCGATATGTCAACAGAAGAAAGGCCACCGATATGACCACTGAGTTAAAGAGCCCGTCTCGGTAGCGTGAATGGTAGCGTGTCTGCCTCAAGTTCAAGAGGTTCCGAGTTAGAATCTCGGTCTGGATCAGTTACCTGGATAAGGTTTCTTCCAGGATTTTCCCTTAACCTGAAAGACGAATGTCAGGTAACTCCAAGCTCTATGATACTTGGGCTAATTTGAACATCATTTCATCCATTCCACTCATCTTCCGATATGACTTAACGTTGGAGGACGTAAAAAAAACTGGTTAAAGGTGGGGTATAAATGAAGCATATATATTGCCATGGTAGAAGAATGTTTAAAAGCAACCGGCCGTAGATCAGGAGACCAATGGTAAAAATCACGGCTATAGCATTGAATTTTTCAGTTTGATTCTACTTTAGAAAGTAAAACCGTCAACCCATTTTGGCAAAACAAAAGTTTGGAGAAATGTTTGGGGTAGTTTGGGCGAGACAATGGCGAAGCGTGCTATGAAGTACTGGGCGACTCTTTCACAACAATTCCATGAGAAAAAATCCATGACCTACAATGTCCGGTGCTGCGGACAATTTGACAGTTGCCTCGAGTGACCGATTCCGGGAGCACATTCAATACTAAATATTTCTCTATTCACGCATTCGTAATCTTCGTAGATTTTCGGAAGAAATCGCAACTCTTCGGTAGTTAAAAAGCAATTGACAGATTTTGTCACGCGAAGTCTGTAGTGTGTGAAGAAAAGTTTATTATTTTATGTGGCGGTTTTAAATGGAACAGTAAGTATATCTTAGTAGCATTAGCAATAGTAATTTATGTAAATTGGTATATAGTGGGAGGAAACAGGAAATTTGAGAACTTTTATTATGAGAAGTGTGTGAATCGCATACCTGCTCCATGTCACGCGGTGTGGGCCAGCTGTAGGAAAAATTGGAACGTCTGAGTGGAGAGGGTAGGCAGGAATGTCTGATTATAGTGTGACTAGTCTTGCACTGGAAGAACTACCCACTGTAACTGTACAACTGTAAGAGTACCTACAAAAGAGTCGCTTCATTTCTTTGAGTCATTATTCTCTCTTACTTTAACGCAAATTATTACTTGGAGGTTCCCTCGCTTTAAAAATCACGCCTCGCCTCTAGGGTTAGGATAATTTTAAAATGTTTGTGTCCAACTTTGGAAGATACTGAACCTAAATCCAAGCTTAGAGTTTATCAGACCTTTCATACTGAGTTCATATATACAAATATATTTTTAAACAATTAAAGAAAAAATTAGAATATTAAAAATGTAACCATAGTAGAATGTAAAAGCTACCATATAGTATTATGAGGGCTGTTCAATAAAGTATGATCACAATTTTTTTGACAACGTACCTTTACTCACCCTCATAATTTTGATGGTCCTCAAAATAATCTCCCCTGAATGACATACAGTTGTACCAGAGTTTCTGCCAGTCTTCAAAGACATGCTGGAAACCATTTTTGAGAGATCCTTCAAAATCGCCTTTGCAGCCTTCACCACTGCTTCTGATGATAGATAATGCCACCCACGTAGGCGTTTCTTCAAGTTAGGGAATAAATAAAAGTCACATGGGGCTAAATCCGGACTATAAGGAGGGTGAGGGATGCACTTCGCGTTGGTTTATATAAGATATTCAGCAACGACATTGGCAATATGTGGCCGCGCATTATCGTGGGGCAGTATCCACCCTGCTTCACGGAAATGTGGCACACAATGAAATGTTCAGTATTTCAGAAAGTGATCTTAAGGTAATTCGTCAATCCTCCCTCACAATGGCAGTAGAAATGTTGATGTTTTCTTCCGTAAGAGCAGTAACTGGAGCATCGGGTCCACCTTCCTTTGAAATTGATTGTCTCCCCTCTTTAAACATTTTAAACCATTTTCGAGTTGTGCTGTAGGGAAGAACAGATCCTCCATAGGCCTCCTGTAACATTTTATAGGCCTCAACTCAAGATTTGTTGAGACGAAAGCAGAATTGCAAAGCCGCATATTGCTCATCGCGTGTTACCTCCATTGCAGCGGTAGGCGATACTGAACATGTCTGAACTTAACTGGTTCTTACAGGTGGGAACCAGGAGTACCAACAATGATACTACTACGCCTGTGTTTGTTTCGTATTAAGCTAACAGAATGTAATAAGAATGAATTTTAGTGCGAAAAATTATGAGCGTAAAAAATTATGATAATTCTTTACTGAGCAGCCCTCGTGTAATTAAGGTAATTAAACATTTTTCGATTAAGTTAAAATTCCTAAACACATCACTCAGACCTTTTCCTAAAAATGCTTTTCTTTTCCAGCAACCTTAAAGCTTATATGTAGATAGTTCCGGGAAATCTCATAATCGAACATTTGGGTGCAATGCAATGCTTAACTTATATACTACACAAAACAAAACGTCATATGATATCAAATTCCTTAAGCAATGAAGAAATTGTAATTCAGAATTCCTAGAAACGACGATCCTCCGCTTACGCACGCAAAAGCACATATGTACGCTATAAGAAAAACACATCGTCATCTCTAGGCAAACTTTTAATTAAAAGTTTCCACAGTCATGAAAGGATGTGTTAGTTAAATGAAGTATTTTTAACGATGCGTTAAGATTTTAAGACCCGGTGGTTAACGGTACATTAACCTACATATAGCTTGGTGAAATTGGCTCGCTGTGTTTACAAATGCTCCGGTAGCGTCTATATTTCTTGGCAGTGTTTGTGCAAAATGGGGAAGTGTAAAAACGGTCATCAAACATTATAACTGCGTACATTCAATGCGGGGAGGGAGTGAGCAGGCAGGGAAATTATCTCCCCTCCCGCTTTTTTTTTATTTTACGTCATGCATGATGAATTTAAAGCAGTTGTTAAATCGAAAATTACCGTGTTGTCTTCAAATGGGCTAATTTAAACCAGCTCGGAGCGCTTTTATTCTCCAGTACAGGCAACCGACGCGCCGTCGCCGCCGTCGGCTATGTTATACGATACGTTGTAATAGCCGACAGTTCATTTAATGTTGCGAAGGCTGAAGGCTTCTATGGCAGGAAAGGCTGATTCTGATTGGCCTAACATGTCGGACATTAACGGCCTAAATGAGCAGATTATATGCAACATTGCATTCTAGAGGTATGTATGCGGCCACATCCTTTATTCCCTATTAGGTCCCATCCATCCTGTAGGAAACATATGTATCTACATTTCCAGCCAGAACCATCGAAATATATTCCCCACGTGGATTAAATTGTGTGATAGGACCTGGTTTTACTTTATGCTGTGAAAAATTTATTTTCGATGTCAGTATAATTATCTTAATCATCATCATCCTCATCCTCATCATCAAGGATTGGGCCCTGTGACCCCTTCCGTTCTCTTCAAGAGCCTTCTGATCCTTCTAGCGTAGAGCTGGGCGTCCCACATTTCTCTTTCGCTTCTGTATATAATCTAAAACTCTTCTTGGAAGTCGTTCCACGTCCATTCTTAAAATATGATTTTTCCATTCATTTTTGTTCTTTATTATTTTACTGTTTAAATTAAAAATCCAAAACTATTCTCTTATTTTTTCGTTTCTTACGTGGTCTATTCTTTTATAACTTGCCACGCTTCTCAAAAATCTCATCTCTGCCGATTCTAGCTGTTTGGGTTGGTTCTCTGCCAGTGTCCATATTTCGGAACCGTATGTTAACGTTGGGACTGCCATTATGTTATAATATTTCATCTGTGTTTCCTTTCGTGTTTTCCTGTTCAGGTTCTTATAATAGTCCCACACATTTGATTGAATCTGTTTAATTTCACCTCCATATTTTTGTTATTTGCTACTGTTTCTGTGTAGCCTAGATGGTTAAAACTATTAACCTGTTCTATTATTTTATTGTTCATAACTATTTTTGCTCTCATGTTGTTCTTTCCTCTAAAAGCCTTTACTTTAGTTTTATGTTCTGAGATTGAAAGGTTATATGTTTCCGCTATGTTGTTTAAACTATATACTGCTCTTTGCATGTCATCTTCTGAGTGCGATATTATCACTTGATCATCAGCAAACAATACTGTACTTAAAATTATGTTTCCATTCACAACATTTTGTTTTATACTTTGCTGCCATTCTTGTACCATATTATCAATATAGATATTTAGGAGTATAGGCGATAGAGGGCATCCTTGTCGTACTCTTATTTCCACTGCTTCTGTTTTCCTTCCATTCTTTATTATTGTTATTGTAGTGTTTTTATACGTACCTTGTACAGTCCCTATTAAATGTGCTGGTATTCACAGTTTTCCATGGCTATCTAAAGTTTAATCCTTAAAACCGAATCGAAGGCTTTGACATAGTCAACAAAAAGCATAAATATGTCAACATTAAATTATTTGTGTTTTTCAATTAGTTGTTGACTTATAAATATACCATTCGTGCATGATCTTCCTTTTCTAAATCCGTTCTGGCCCTCATGAAGCCGTGCTTCCGCTATTGTACTTATTCCTCTTGCAACTATTTTAGCATATAGTTTATACACTGAGCTCAGCAGACTAATTCCTCTGTAGTTGTCACATTTTTCTCTATAGCCCTCCTTAAAATTTGGTTTCACCAACGTTGTACTTCATTCTTCAGGGATTTGCCCGTACCTCCAACAAAGATTAAAAAGATTAAGCAATCAGTATAATTATAAAACAGAATATATAATGAATAATTAATCAAACCCTTATCAGCAGGAAGGCCGGAATTTCTTTCTACATTGGCCACTAAAATTGGGATGTGGTTTATTTATATGTTTATTATTATTTATATGGATTAAACACATTACAGGCGAGTTTAAAAAAACTAGAGTAGGTACAAAAATGAATAAACATGGGTTGAGCCAATACAGTTATACTACTGACTTGGTGTTGCCAGTTCCATGGCAAGCGGGTGACAGGGATGGAAGATATATCTGTCTTTGTCTCAAACTAGCAAGTATCATACAGATGCAAGTATCAACCAGATGTAGTGTACAGTGATAGTGCTGACAGAGATGTTCGCTTAATATTTCAGCATGAGTGCGAGAACATATAAAACGATTATCACATAATCTGAACCTTAAAACCTTGAACTAGAGAACAGTTCGCTTACATAGCTATCGTTCATATGCCACATAACAAAATGATTCAAAATAGATGCGTTCTACCAAATAAGGTGTGTGCTACAGTGAAACAAAGTAGTGACGTTGCTACGATTTGTGAATATAGTTTCTATTTTAATGGTGCCATATTAGTATACTGTCTGTAATGGACTTTAAACAAATGTTTGTTTATTAAAATACTTAATAAATACGGAAGATGTGTATTTATGAAGCTTTTTACACCAGGAATCTCCTGTACTAATGTTATGCATAATGCGCATAAATTTTAGTCTTGCAGCAACAATGTTGCTTCTTTCAAGCAGAAATTTGCGACCGTCGTTGGTTTTCCTATATTTGAACCCAAGGAATTTCATAATATTATGCATAGAAGATACAGAATCTGCATATTCTATTTTCCCTCTCATTAAATTGATCAGCCTTTTGGCAGTTGGATATTCACCCTTGTCATATAAATCAATTTTTTCTACGTGAAACACTTTTGAAAATTGTCTAGGTTGGCACTACGTTTTTTAGCTGCCCGATGTTTCCCTGGTGATATAAATATGAAAACTTCTTATTTGGTAAACTGTTTGCCTTTTTTAACAATGATCGTCATAGAATGAGCACTCACGTGACAAGCTTGTAAATTAATTCTCGACTATGATTGAAATTTTTATTTTCAAAAAGGTAATTAATTGACATCTGTTTGATAAAAGAATACACATGAACAAGAATATCTGTAGACTATTTATGTAAAATCTTATGAGTTCTTTCGCAGTTACTACTAGGCACACCAGTACTAGGCTTGCCAAGCGATATATCTACTAACTTTGAAAAGCACGAGTGCGCTCTTAGAAGATCAACACTTTACTGAATATAATATAATAATAACCCATGGCGCGACAGCCCTTAGAGGGCCAAGGCCTACCAACCCGACTGCCGGCCTCACGCCCACTTACGTACGGCAGAGGTTGATGATCATCCAACCGATACGGGGAGGAGATGTGATCAGCATCTCGGCCTCCCCCAGTCAGAATGTTGGTTTCCGTGACCAGGGCCGCTTACCTAGCGTAAGCTCCTCACTTTCCTCACGATACTGAGTGGACACCGGTCCTATACCCGGGAGTTAAAATCCGCACCCCGGGACGCTTTCCGTGGCCAGCGACCATGCCTTAGCCCGCTACGCCACGGCGCAGGACTTTACTGAATGCACGGTACAAATTGCAACTGCAGCATAGCACATATGTGCTTTTCTTCACCGACAGCTAATACTTTTAATTCTTTTCTTTCTAGTCAGGCAACTTATCGTTCCATATCTCCCAAACCATATGTACTGCAAACATGGGGTTTGAACAGTAATCCTCACAAAATGATCATAATGTATTCAAGGTCATTGTTCGCACTGAAGTTCAACCTCATTATATTCTGTTAGCTTAATGTGAAACAAACACGTCGTAGTAGTTTCATTGCTGGCACTCCTAGTTTCCGCCTGTGAGAATCAGGCAAGTTCAGACATGTTAACTATCACCTAACGCTGCAATGGACGTAACATGCAGTTTAAGTTGATGTTAGAGGAAGATGCGGAGTTTCTTTCAAAAGTAATCACTGCTGATGAAACTTTGCTACATCATTTTGATCCTAAGAGCAAATAGCAAATCTCAGCGTGGAAATCTCCTTCATCACCAACCCCCAAAAAGCAAAAGTGGTTGCTTCTGCTCGGAATGTTATGGTCCACTCATTCTTTGATATTCATGGAATGGTTTATCAGCAAGTTGTACCTGCACACACATCAGTAACTGGACAATACTACAGGGATATCCTGAAAACATTGCAAGTCCATATCAGGCGCAAAAGACCACATTTCCGTGAAGCAGGCTGGATGCTGCACCACGATAAAGCGCGGCCGCAAATTGCCAAAGTTGTTGCTGAATATATTGCAAAAATCAACGTGAAGTGCATCCCTCACCCTCTCTATAGTGTGGATTTAGCCCCATGTGACTTTTTCTATTACCTAACTTGAAGAAACGCCATCGTGGGTGGCATTATATATCAGAAACAATGGTGAAGGTTGCGGAGGCGATTTAGAGGATGTCTCAAAAATGGTTTTCAGTATGTCTTTGAAGACTGGCAGAAACGCTTGGACAAGTGAATTGCATTCAGGGGAGACTATTTTGAGAACGAGCATCAAAATTATGAGGACGAGTAAAAGTACTTGTCAAAAAAATGTGATTATTTTAATTAAACAGCCCTTGTAAATAAATATTTTATAAGAATATATTGAATATAAAAATGAAACATAATAAATAATGGTGAACAATGATGAAAAAGTGTGTGGTTGTTTTAAAAACTTTTTTTTGTAATTTATGTCTTCCAACGTTAAGTCATATCGGACGATGAATGGAATTGGTGAAATGATGCTCAAATGAGTCCGAGGTCCATAGAGGTTAGAGTTACCAGACTATCAGGAGTTACCAGACTATCAGGATAAGGGAAACCCCCGTAAAATTCTTATCCAGGTAACTCACCCTGACCTAGATTCGGACTCGGGACCTCTTAAACGTCAGGCAGACATGCTACCACCACGCTACCGAGGCGGGCTAAAAAATAAATTAGTAATGCATATGAATAACAGATGTGATTGTGCAAAATATCCTTTCTAAACACACCAATTTACGACGTAACATTTTATTAGTAAATGTATAAGGTTTTCATCTGAATGCTGTAAACATAACTTCCGGAATTAATAACCATGCATTTGAACAATTTAATATTGCCGAGTTGAGCATTTTGTCTCATCTTAAATTTCTTGACTTGAACATTTTAATACATCTCAGCCCCTTTAGCATATCCCGGAATAATGGCGTTTACCTGGGTATCACTCGATATTCTTACCAATTAAAGCAGCGCAAAAGCTATCATTCACATAGATAAAACTTATTGGGAAATCTCGTTAGTTTACGTGTGCAAAATACAAACTCTATTTCGATGCAATCTGTAATAAAACGACGATATGTTTTAAAGACGAGATAGTATTTGAAGCTGTTAAGCAAGCAATGCTAATTTGCTAAGGCAACCTCGCTAGCGTAGATGGTAGCGTGTCTGCCTCACGTTCAAGAAGTCCCGAGTTCGAAACTCGGTCAGGGTGAGTTATCTGGATAAGGTTTTTTTCCTGAAAGACAAATGTTGGGTAATACTAAGCTCCAAGGAACCTGGGCTCACTGGAGCGTCATTTCACCCATTTTCACCCATTCCATTCACCGTCCGATATGACGTAACGTTGGAGGATGTAAATTACAAAAAAAAAAAAAAAAAAAAAAAAAACTAATTTGCTAAACGACTATTGAAGGGAACAGTTATTTAAAGTTCAATAGCTACAAACAGATTAAAGTCATGGGATGTTTTAAATGTTTAGAGTAAACTAAATACCAGCATACATCATTCACTGTTGTCTTATCCTCCAGGCTAATTCACAAGATGTGTATTTACTATTATTTATAAAATAGCCAACGAAAGATTTTACTAGTGTGAGAACTGCACGGTACTTGTATACTCGAGAGATAATTTCACTATATACTATCTTTGATAGAAGTATAAAATGTTGTTTTTTTTTTTTAAATTCTGGCATTAAAAGTAGAGCTTTTGGCACAGAGCGGCTTCCATTAGAAATTTAAGATTGTAAAAGTTGGTGGAATAAATGAACGCCTTATTTTTGCCACCCTTGCTTTATGCATTGAAAATGATATCACTGAAGATGTAACAACACCACAGTTACCTTCGCTGCAAAGAAACTAACATTATGCGAGGGCTGCCCAATAAAGAATGATCTCTCTCCCCCTCCCCCCTCTCCCCCTCTCCCCCCCTCCCCCTCTCCCCTCTCCCCCCCTCCCCCTCTCCCCCCTCCCCCCCTCCCCCCCTCCCCCCCTCTCCCTCTCCCTCTCCCTCTCCCTCTCCCTCTCCCTCTCCCCCTCCCCCTCCCCCTCCCCCTCCCCCTCTCCCTCTCCCTCTCCCTCTCCCCCTCTCCCTCTCCCCCTCCCCCTCCCCCTCCCTCTCCCTCTCCCTCTCCCTCTCCCTCTCCCTCTCCCTCTCCCTCTCCCTCTCTCTCTCTCTCTCTCTGACAACGTACCTTTACACATCCTCATAATTTTGATGGTTCTTCTCAAAATAGTCTCCCTTGATGGCGATGCACTTGTCCCAGCGTTTCTGCCAGTCTTCAAAGACATGCTGGAAAACATTCTTTGAGAGATCCTTCAAAATCGCCTACGCAGCCTTCACCACTGCTTCTGATGGATAATGCCTCCCACGAAGGTGTTTCTTCAAGTTAAGACATAGAAAAACGCCACATGTAGCTAAATCCGGACTATGGATAGGGTAAGGCATGCGCTTTACGTTGATTGTTGCAAGATACTCAGCAACATGAGCAATATGCCGCCGCGCATTATCGTGGTGCAGCATGCAGCCCTGCTTTACGGAAATGTGGTCTTTTGCGCCTTATATGGACTTGTTATGTTTTCAGGACATCCCTGTAGTATTGTCCAGTTAGTGATGTGTGTGCAGGTACAACATGCTGATAAAACATTCCATGAATATCAAAGAATGAGATGACCATAGCTTTCCCAGCAGAAGCAACCACTTTTGCTTTTTGGGGGGTTGGTAACAATGGAGATTTCCACACTGAGCTTTGCTGTTTGCTATCAGGATCAAAATGATGTAGCAAAATATCATCAGCAGTGATTACGTTTGAATTAAACTCCGGTTCTTCCTCTGACATCAACTTTAACTGAATGCAGACCTGCATGCGAATGCCCTTTTGTTCGGGAATCAAGACTCTTGGGACCCATCGCGCACAAACACGTCTCGCGTGTAATGTTTCTATCACCAATATGTGGTTGGCACACAATGAAATGTTCAGTATTTCAGAAAGTGATCTTACGGTAATTTGTCGATCCTCTCATAATGGCAGTAGAAGTGTTGATGTTTTCTTCCGTAAGTGCAGTAACTGGGGCACCGGGTCCACCTTCCTTTGAAATTGATTGTCTCATTAAATATTTTAAGCTATCTTTGAGCTGTGCTGTAGGGAAGAGCAGACTCTCCATAGGCCTCCTGTAACATTGTACAGGCTTCAACTGAAGATTTGTTGAGACGAAAGCAGAATTTCAAAGCCGTATATTGTTCCTCGAGTGTTACCTCCATTACAGCGGTAGGCGATACTGAACATGTCTGAACTTGCCTAGTTCTCACAGGCGGGAACCAGGAGTACCAACAATGAAACTACTACGGCGTGTTTGTTTCACATTAAGCTAACAGAATATAACAAGATAGAATTTTAGTGCAAAAAATTATGACCGTAAAAAAATTATGATCAGAATAGTCCTCGTAAATAGCAACAACTGAATAACCAATGTCATAATTACACCCTGGTAATAGTATTTAATAAAACAGATATGTTTATTAATTAAATTACTATATAGTACAGTTATTACACTATTATACCATCTTGTATATATTACAGTGTGTTACGACTGTGTAAGTTATGTTGTCAGTACTGTGCTATCTGGACCAACAACAAGGGCCAAAAAATTTCTACACAAATTTCAGCGAGACACTATAATTTAAACTTCAGGGTTATATCAATGGTATATTTAAGTTACTTTAATTTGTTGAAAGATACACTGTACTTCAGCCTCGTTTGCAGACATTCCTAATAGGAAAATAAATAACTTTATCATAAACTATTTTGAACCGTGAGCGTGAGTCAGCTTTCATTAGAAATAAATCTATAAACTGAGAGAATTGCGAGAACTTCTTTCCGTTAAGCTCAGCTTAGGCTAAGAAGCCATTCTGGGTACCAATTTTGCAGGTAATACCTAAGGGTTTTTGTACAAGTCAATACCTTACTTCTCTTTTGGAGGAGATCTCTCCGTCAAGCGCACCACACAAGCAGTTTGTTTGGTTTCTTTGATCCGTCTACTTCTTTCTGCTCGCCGAGACATGATGTGACGTCAGTCTCTTTGATCCCTTCTGCAGTAGACTGCATGATAAGATCCGTGTTTCCGTCTACCCATAAGGAAATGAGACATGCAGCTTGCCTCTTTATACATCCATGCGAAAGCATCTCAAGATATTCCTTTTAAAGCGATCTTTGATATATCTCAAAATACTTACATATGTTTGCTTAGTAATTTGCTTGAGTGAAAACAGATGTCACCACTAGAATTATAAGGCGTTTATATGCATTTCTTTCAAGTTGTTTTGCAAATATGGATAATTATTTGGTTGTCGCACGAGTGCAGTACTCTACGATGGTGCTATGTCTGCCTCACGTTGAGGAGGTCCCGAGTTCGAATCTAGGTAGAGGTGAGTTAACTGGATAAGGTTCTTTTTTTCAGGGGATTTCCTTTATTCTGAAATATGAATGTCAGGTAACCCTTAAGGTCTATGGATCTTAGATTCATTTGAGCATCACGTCATTAATTTCATATGACCCAAGCAGTTAACGGAAGCGGATAGTGCCAAATGTTGAAAAATATCACTTTTCAGTTTCATTCAGTTAAATTCTGATATTTTTAACAAGAACATATAGTTTTATGGTTTTATATACAGTAATTATTTACTCAAATGCAGTTTTAAGGCATGGATCCTTGTCATTTAAATGGTAACATATTATGTTTCAATAACTTTTTCTCCAAAGCAATTTTTTTCATATATATGGTCATTTTTCTTAGCAACTATTAGGGCTAGAAGTTTTAAACTCTGTACATTTCTTTGTCATATAGAATTACGTGCAATGACCTGGAATCATGAAGAAGTAACTCACCATTTAAATATGGCAACCATATCTTTTTAGAAAAAATGTGTAAGCTTAACATTTTCATTTTTCTTTATATTGAAAAACTTATACTGTCAAAACCATTAGAGATATTTATATAATTCTTTGTCAATATCATAACCTAAGCATGAGGCTTAAGTGTAAAGAATTTTAGTGCTGTGCTATTCATAGTTCTAATTTCAGGCCAGTATATATCCATTTTTTAATCTTTAGTTTACATACTAAACAAATTTTTAAACAGAATGTATAACAGCTAGGATAATGACATTTACTATAGATATATACCATAGCCAGATATAAGTACCTGAAATTTTTCAAATGAATTGAGTTAGTAATAGTTGAGAAACAGGGTTTTACTTTGTTCAGGGTGTACTTGACTAAGCTCAACACTTCCTGCACCACTTAAAGGAAATACCATTCCATAAGGGATATCACTCTCTATCTTGATATTAATACGAAATAATATAAAGTCATTTTAAAAATAAGGCTGCAGTTTAGTAGAACTATCTGACAGAATGAAATTTAAGTAATTTTAAATGAGCTCTGAGTCCAAAGAGCTGAAACGTTATAATCGTGCTGCTCAAATTAACTTGATATTTTTGTGAATAGAAATCCTCTCAGGTAACGTACTGATTATTCCGTATGGACATAACATCTATCTATCATTTGTGATTCCTGCACATTCCTTTGTGCTGAAGCAATGCTTTCATTGTTGCTTAGTACACTTCCGAGAGGCGTAACAGCATCCCTATCACTTTTCCGGGAATCAGTGCGTTATTTGAGATGTTTGTATTAACAAAGATAAAGCCATGTTAACGTTTAGAGCAGCACGGTAGTATCTGAGATTTATCTTTTCTGATTATGGGATAAAAGGATAGAATATAATGAGTAATAAGGGCGGAGCGTTACGCAAATAAGTCGTTTGATGAATAAAGGCGGTATACAACAACCAACGTGTAAAGTTTTAACACATATTTACCTTTCCTTTGTCGCTGATTCTTCTTCAAACTCAGTCCTGAAATTGTGTGCACTTGGATTTAGTGGATTTATAGCTCGGAATTATCAAATATCACTGTTAAAGGGCAAACAGGTTCACACAAAAACATTGGGAAGCAGGCAAGGAAGCAGGTTGGGGAACAAGCAACTATTGTACCTGTGGGAGAGAAAGGCCATTTTATTCAAAGACATCGATTTTATCTGAGGTGCACTGGACTTAAAATGTGAACTAAAAGGCGCCCGTTGCGGCCGTGTCAAATTTCTTGTTTAAGTTGTACTTTAAGTATGTCAAATAAAGATTTAAATAGAGATTTCCACCATCGTAAACACTTATTTACATGTAAAGCGTTTCCTCATATTTAATTCTTTTCTCAAAAGTGCTGCAAAAGATGTATCAAATACAATTACCCTTTCTGTATCTGTATTTTATGCATTAATTTGACAAAAATGTGTAAATTTAATTTCCTGTAAACAGGCTGAGCCCCCTTCATACTGAATGAAATACGATTTATCTTATAAAACTGGGAAGTAGCCAGGAATATTTTAATAACTTACCAAAAGAAAAATATACCGTTTACTAAATGCACAATTTGAGTAAACTTTTGGCAACTTGAGATCATTTTGTAATATTCTGCATTGCATGTTTGTATTGACACGTAATCCAAGCATGTAATCTCATCACGTAATCCAACGCCCTTGCTTGAAAGTTCTCCTTTTTCTCATTTATACCCCGCCATTAACTGCAATGGTCATATCGGCGGCCGTTCTGCTTTGGAACGTATTGAAGGTCTTCATTCGTACTCGTTGGGATTTAATCATTAGATCACGCACACATTCGCACTCTCATTCACACTTACAGACTCTGGGGAAGATGAGGAATTATCTTGGTCGGTGAAAAACACCCACCCACACTGCCAGGAATCGAACCCGGAACCCCTAGCACAGCAGGCAGGTGCTCTATCGACTGAGGTACGGAGCCAGCCAAACTTCTGCATTCTTTCCGACGTAAGAGCGTATTAGTACGAAGCCTAACAAATTCTATTTACGGAAGTTGCAAATAATCATTCGCATAATTTTAAATAATTCTTAGGAAAATATAAAACTTATTTTGTATTAGTAGTATAAACTATATAAAGTTCCTCAATAGTATACAAAATTTAAAATATGAACATCAGATTTTCTTTTAATGTTTTATAAATTGAAGCTACTACTATCACATTCAGGGACCACATAGATCAGTATTGTTTTTCACAGAAAGAAAACGAATATTAATAGATCTGGCAGTGTTTTGCAATCACAAAGGGCGAAATTAAATTTATGTGGCACAAAAATTTTGCCAGATGGGCACAAAGATTGGGATTTGGCCCTATATTTGAAACTATCGTTTTATTCGAAACCGGCAGCATCCACATACCGCAAACCTATCTGTTTGTATGTTGTTGCGTTTTGCAATTATGAAATATTGATTGTAATTCAATTTAAGCACATTCTATGCAGTAAAATTAAATATGGAAAGCAAAACGCTGCACTACTTTACTATCTTCGCTATGTAAACAACAAGAAGAAATTGTGGGGAATATTGTGAATAAGCCATTTTTAAAGCGAATAGTTACTGCAACCCTATGAATGTGCACTGAGGCAAACTTGAAGTGCTGGAGCTTGAAAGCTTTTAAGTTTATGTTTAAATATTTATTAATTTTAATGTTTACGTAATTAATTATGAATAATTACATTAACTATAATCTAGGTTTTAAGTTTCCATTATGCTTATATTTAATTTTAATTGTGAATTAAACTATCAAGGCAAGAAGTTATTAAATGAAAACCAGCGGTCCACAAGGTTTGCACATTTAGACAGTTATATTTCATTCTCAGGAATTAAGTCATAAATACACTTAGAACCTATTAACAGCGGAATTGTATTCTTGTTCTAGTTTATGAGCATGCCCAAAAAAATACAGATGTTTCGATTACCAGCTGTATTATAATCATGTAACTAAGCATGTTCTCAAACAACTTATCAGTCTGAGTGGCTTAGTCAGGCCCTGGCCTCCTGGTTCATGGTTAAAACCTGGCCCAGATCAATCATTTTTAAGTGTGGCTATAAGTGGGAGCCTTATGTCAGTTCTACTGGCCGCTGATATTCTGGTAACTGATATAGCATCTTTAATAATCAAAATGTATAGGTATTTATTTTTCAAACAAGCTGAAACTTAACGCTTAAAAGTTTAGGCACATAAGGGAGGCATAATACAAAGGCCTTCTTTATGGTAAACTGTCCTACAAATAAAATACTTATTTTTTTACTTGATTGGATGGTTATAATACAGAATATTTATGGTCACTCACAAGGGCCTAGATTACTTCAATATATAAGTAATATGGAACAATGTAAAATTGTCCTGGTTTTCGCTTCTAATAATACGGCAAATTATCCCGCATCTGTGGTGTGCGGCTAGCATATCTTGCATTCAATTAGTCCCGAGTTCGAATCTCAGTTCAGGGTGAGCTATCTGCATAAGATTATTTCCGAGTTTGCCCTTATCCTTAAAGATGAACTTCGGGTAACCCTAAGGTCTATGAATCTTGGATTCACTTCAGCATCATTGCATGCATTTCATTCATTGTTGGATATCGCTTATGCTGAAGCATGTTACGAAAGAAAAAAATATTTTAATACCACATTTTATGGGTACTGCCAATCTGGTGTGTAGAATTATGTTAGAAGAATAGCGGTAGTCACGCGTAAAAGTCACAAAGTAAAGGGCTGCTTTCCATTAACCCTGTAATGCATGGTGCTGCCGTGTGACAACATAAAGCTGCATTCAGCTTGGAAAATGTTTTGGTGCAGTTCCTTTGTTATTATAATATTGTACTGGCCTTTATCAATTATGCCAATTTTTTTAGTCTTCTGCTTTGTAAATATTATTTTCACAATAATGTAGCTTTTTTTATTATAAAACAGAAAACTCCAAGCAACTGCGGTCAAATGATACCCCTCAACATTCAAGCTCTCATTGGGCTCTCTCAGTCTTTAACCACAGGCATATTTGACTGTTGCCCAGATTAGAAGTCACGACGTTTAGCTTTGAATCCATGGCCAGTCTATTGTCTACCGCTTTAACGATCATAGCTATTCGAATCAATTGCGCTGAGGCACCGCAGAAAGCGATGTGAGAACTGGTTTAGAAATTACAACAATTTTGGTGTAAGTAGCAAAATAATTCATGTATTAGAGGATTAGGGGTTACCTTTTATCCACCTTGGTGTATATAGAGCCAAGGACTAATTAAAATCAAATCAAATTTTATATGTGTGTAAAGAGAGAAAACGAGGGTAAATTATTTAATAATTGTAAAATAAGTATAACATGATATTATTACGTAGTAAATTGATTAAAATCAGTTACCATTACAACTACAACTAATACTAATGCTAATACTATTATGTGTTTCAAATGAAAAGGGTTCTGAAGTCCAGCTAATCAGATGCCGTATCACACTCAGCGTTGCCAGCTTGATACCCCACTCCTTTTATACTTCCCTCTCTCTCGCACACTCATACAACATGCAGCTCTGCTTGGCGCAGACGTAAGGGTAAGCAAATTATATTTTACAAACTTTTAAAATGATGCAGTTGCCAAAATCAAAACTGGAAAAGCATTATCGCAAAATCGGTATATTTTAAACTTCTATAACCATAGTTATAGTTTATGAATAAATTGTTCTTCTATTCCAATGGAACTGCCAGTGGCTCATTCATATTGCTGTCAATGTCACTTCCGTTAAGAGACAATTCGTCATTGTCATTGTCTTGATCGTCTGATATTTGCAAATTTGTGATTATAGATTCCAACATCTCGTCACGGGCTATTTCTTTCTTAAAATGGTCTTCTTAAAGGTTTTCTGCATGCCTCACGCAGTTTTCCCAGTCCTGTTGTGTTACCTTGTCAATTTCTTCGTGAACAAGCCGTTCAATGTCCGTCAGTTTAAAAGTATTATTTCTGTTTGCAAACGCCCTCCCCCTTTTTATTTGAGCCAACACCAACTCAATTGGATTATATTCGTAGTGGTTAGGTGGGAGGCGTATTACCTCGTGTCCCGTTTCAATTGCAAGTTGATCCAGCTGATAAAGCTTTTCCGTGTTTTTAAACGGAACTACTCTTTGCAATAACTCATTTTTAGTTTCTGATCTAAAAATTTTTTAAAGAACGTGTACACCTTAAAAACAATACTTCGAGCATGAGTGTGCGATACTTGCCTTTTTGACTCGCCACTAATT
>CM060958.1:86770712-86790712 GCA_030765055.1 Mantis religiosa
AATAACCCCACAGCGTCGCATCCGTAGATGTTACTAGAAGTAATAAACTGTACAATCATTATTTTTTACATGCACTCTTCTATAAGCTCATCTTGCAAAGCTTATTATTTACATTTCTACAAACGAAAGCTGCTCAGTGTATCCAAGTTTTGGAAATTGTTCTTTCACATTAGCCGTGTGCACGTTTGGAATGCTAGAGCAATAGTCGGGATATGAACCACGGATCTCCCGGTCTCCGTTGGGTTGCTCTAACCACTGAGCTACCATAGCAACAAATCATTATTGAGATACGCATCTTATGTGTACTAAGATCTGGTAGTTTACCAAGTCAATTGGAGAATTTAATATCTGCTTTTCATCAGTGGGTACAAACACTACCGTTACATATTTATTGCAGATATAAGAAAAATATGTAAACTAAAGTGATAATCAGTTCACATTCCACATCGGTAGTACGGAGGTACGAGATCGAATATCCTTATTTTCGCTTATCCTGGAAGATAAATATCAAGGGATCCCGGGTTTATTTGAGTAAGATACCACCTCAAAGTATCTTATTTATATCATGTGTTTGTTTTGTGTGACCAAAACACACTAACTCTTTTTTATTTTATTTGTTACGTCCTTTTTTATTCCTATCATATCTCTTAGATCTGCATTATGTTATTATCTTGTTTTCTGTCCGAATGCCCTATAAATACTATATAGAGTTTGGTAGGAAAGTACTGCATTCTGCCCAAAACATTGAAATCGGGATTTTACTGAACAGAACGCTTATATATCTAGGAAGTGGCAAAAAAGGATATTTAGGAAGAGATTCACGTGCGTATACTTGTGTACGAATGTGTCTGTCTGTCCCCCTCACTGTGTATATATGTATATATGTGTGTGTTTTCTTTGTTTTTTATTCATTCAAATGCTCCATTGCATTAGTAATATTACATGCTTTGATTTGTTTTGTGTACTATTTGTATTCCTTGACTATCAAATTCATTTACTAAATCTGCAAGTTCAATTGTACACTTTCTGGAACGGCTGTTCATATTAACTGAAGTCTTTAAAATCTTGTATTTTTCATATTGATTGTTCACATGTTCACTCAAGTATTATAGAATTAACTCACTTATTTACACTTACGTTTTAGTTATTCTGCAAGTTTTAGAATGATTCTGCTGAGATATACTTTGAAGTCACTTGGACACTGCTCCAAAAGAGTGTGTGTGTGCGTGTGTGTGTATGTGTATGTGTATGTGTATGTGTGTGCGCGCGCGTGTGTGTGTGTGTGTGTGTGTGTGTGTGTGTGTGTGTGTGTGTGTGTGTGTGTGTGTGTGTGTGTGTGTGTGTGTGTGTTTTGTTTGTCTTTTATTCATTCAAATGTTCGTAATATTACATGTTTTGATTTGTTTTGTGCACTTTTTATGTTGCTTGACAATCAAATTCATTTACTAAATCTAAAAGTTCAGTTGTACACTTTCTGGAATGGCTGTTCATATTAACTGAAGTTTTTAAAATCTTGTATTTTTCAGATTGATTGTTCACATGATCACTGAAGTATTATAGAATTAACTCACTTATTTACACTTACGTTTTAGTTGTTCTGTAAGTTTTAGAATGATTCTGCTGAGATATACTTTGAAGTCACTTGGACACTACTCCAAAAGTGTTGGTTTATGTACTGGCCACTTCCCTCCCTTCCTGCTTATTTGGATTCTTAGTTTTTTCCTTTGGTCCTTCTATTTGATGCAGTCATACATCTTGTGATCTATCCTTTGGCATCATCGATTATGTGGAATCTCTTGTAAGAGGCTTTCAATCTTCTCTGCGTGTGTATGTGTGTGTATGTGTGTGTGCGTGTGTGTGTGTGTGTGTGTGTGTGTGTGTGTGTGTGTGTGTGTGTGTGTGTGTGTGTGTGTGTGTGTGTGACCAGCATAGATAAAAAACGAAAAGTCGATAAAATATCAAACTTGGTATTTAAATTTCGTATCTTCCAAGAAATAGATACAAAAAGTTTTCAAGGTAACACCTCAGCCCAAATTATCCATTACATAAAAACCACTAACAATTTTGATTACCTAAAAATCATATGTTTTAGATCTTAATGATAAATTAAATGTGTATGTATGTCGAATTTTCTGGAAATGTGCTCTTCGTTCTGGATGACTTTTGCATAACTGATAAATCATTAGTGACAGACATGATCATCCTGCTTAAATATGTAGGGATTTGGGGTTGCGATTTCATTACGGAGGGTATTTGGTACGTAGGCCACCATGCTGGACTCATTGTTGCTATGCCCCCAAGTGGGGGCAACCTCGGGAGGAAGGATGAGACGAAGGAGATAAGAGGGCGGCCGACCCAAAGAGTCACGACAGTACAGAGGACAGGGTCCCTACAGTTTACTTCGTGAGAGACTTCTCCCGACAGGCCAGGACAACGAACTCGCTCCCCTGTAGCGGGGCGGCAACGAGCACGGCAGCCGAGCCCTAATGGACCCAGACAGGCGTTCCGAGCACCAAAGGTCCCTGGCTGGCGGTCCCGAAATGGTCCCAGCAGAGGAGCTGAGGCCGGCAACCGACCTAACGGAGGAGGAAGTAGTTTTCCTCAGAGCATATCATCCTGCCATGCACCGCCGAGACACCCATCGACACTTCTACCCTGAAAGAGACTACCAGATGAGAGATGATATGAAATGATAATGGAGATGAAATGGATCGACAGTAAATTCGGGGGATGTAATTAACCTACCCAGCATTCACCTAGCGACCCAGGAAAACCCCGGAAAAATCCATAGGTCAGGTAGGTCGGCCACGGGAATCGAACTCGAGCCTCCCGAATGCGGGTCACAGACGAAAGCGCATGAACTATCCCTCTCGGTGCTTACATATGTAGAGCTTGTTAAAACTCACAATTTATTCTAACACTTTTTTAAATAAACTATTTCGGAGATATTTTATCGCTATTTGCCTGAACTGTGCAATCCTTTTAGCTTTCCCAAATGAGAAGGCACTCGTGTTTTAATATCCTGGCTATACAAGGAGAACAGAATTTCATCGAATAGCCAATAGCTCTTTAAAGATTTGGCTATTGCTTAAATATAATACGAGGCGCATCCCGGAAGTAAGGTAGACGTATTTATCTTATTTTTAATTTATTTCATGGTCGATTAGCAGTACATGCTTTAAAGATACCTATGTCTGAAAATTCACTTTGATAGTATGTAAAATATGGTCAAATTTTTTTATTTTTTGTTACGTCAGCTAAAAATTCCCTTGCGACCAAATAATTTAAATTTTGGTCTAATATTTTAACAACAGTTCCTAATACATCTGTGTCTCAATAACCTTAGGCTCCAGAAATTTTTAAAGCTATGAATATGGCTTTTTGCCCCAAAATTTGAAACTTTTGTGTTTTGAATTATAGAAAATGTGCTTAAATGAATACTGCAAAAAAATCCAGGGCAATTTCTATTCACTATGTCTCTATGAACGTGTGTAGCAAGTTTAATTAGTCTAACATTAAAACTGCGACGCAAGGAGCATTTTAAATTATGAAAAATGCTGAAATATTCAATAGCGAGAAAACAGGAATTAGAATTCATATTTAACACTATCATTCACGTAACTTTCAAACTACATTAGAGTATTTAAAAATGACTTGCGGATGCTATCTAAGCATTGTTTGGATTCAGGAAGGCTTACACTATTTTATAGACTGAAAAGAGGAAAAATGATTTTTTGAAAATGTTTACGCAATTTCAGTCATATCCTTACGATCCTTGTTGATTAATTGAATGATTATGAAATATATATATATATATATATATATATATATATATATATATATATATATATATATGTATATATATCGACATGTAAGGAAAACCAAGTTGACTCCTATTATCTACAAAACACTGACGAACTAGAATGACACATAAGAGAGATAAAAAAATTGAACCAAAAAAAAAAACGAGTAATCAAATTAAAAAGAAAACATTTTTTAAAGGTGATCATCTTTTTTAAAAAATAATCAAAATGCAAACGTATTTAACGGCGGACATTACTCAACCGTAACAGATCTATAACATCACAATCATGTTCTGTCCGGACAGGTGCCAGTAGCGCGGCAGCGGTACTCGGAAATGGCGTCTTATTCGCTCTCCCACCGCCTGCGAGCTGTGGTCAGTAATAAAGTTCATTAACACACAAAACATAGGGGCCAACGAAATTCATTGTCAGGTCTACGGGCCGAACATCATGAACAAACAGATGGTGCGTCACTGGTGTTGGCCTTTCTCCGAAGGTCGTCAAAGTGTCCATGACGAAGAGCGTGGCCGCACCGTAGCTCACTGGTTAGACCGCTTGGCTCTCACCAAGGCGGCCCGGGTTCGATCCCAGGTGACCGCAAAATGAGATTTGTGGTGGACAACACGGCGCTGGGGCGGGTTTTCTCCGGGATCTCCGGTTTCCACCGCCATCTCATTCCACCGGTGCTCCATCTTCATCTCATGTCTCATCAGTATCATCGCCTGCGGTGCCGTATGTAGTAAAAGTGGGCGTTAAACACTACACATACATATATGAAGAGCACAATGGGCCACCGTCACTCAGCAATGATCACCGGTTGAGTTGGTGCGACAGCTCATCATGAAGATCTATCGCTTCAAGATTGAGCTCAGCAGCCATTTTCCGCAGATATTCCGATCCTTTTTGCATGAAAATGTCATTAGACCTTCTGTTCAAGAAATTGTGTGCATGTGAAATTGGACATTAAGTGGATGTCGAAAATCCTGACACACAGCACTAAACGAAATGCTTAGGAGCAACACTGATGCTTCTGCAGCAGTATCAAGATGACAAGAAGTTCCTCGTCAGGTTAGACATAAGCGATGACACGTCTGTTTTGCATTTACCCCGGAAATCAAGCAGCAGTCAATGCTGATCTCCGGTCAAGAAAAAGTTCAAACAATGTCAATGCATCAAGTGATGTGTACGGTGTTCTGGCACTGGAAAGGCATTGTGTTCATTGTCTTACAACCCAGAGCTAAAACTTAATAGTGATCGTTACTGTGAAACAAAGACGAAACTGCGAGGTGCCATTTAGAACAAGAGGTGTGGATTGCAGACGGTTTCGTGATGCTGAATGATAATGCTCGTTCATATACGACTCGGCGCACAGAAACTGTTTTTCGGAAGTCCGGGTGGATGCTGTTTGATCATCCACCATACAGTCCTGATCTTGCTCCCAGCGATTTCCATCTTTTCTTGCACGTCAAGTAATTCCTGTCCTCCGGGCAATGTTTTGACACGACAAAGAGCTGAAGACGTCTGTCACACGCTGGTTTCATTCACAGGCGGCAGACGTCTACTACAAAAGTTGATCCCACGATATATAAATGCCTCAGTACTTTTGCTGACTATATCGAAAAATAGCTTAAATATTGTTGTAGCAGCTACCAACAAATTTCTTAATGCAACTATGTTGTCTTCTTTTTTTAATAATAGGGTAACTTACTTTCTGAATCCACCTTATATATATATATATATATATATATATATATATATATATATTGTCCAAAGAAAACAAGTAATAATGTAACGTGTATCTCAATTAAGATAAATCAAATAAAACAAATTGTTTGTTAGAATAGTCTGTAGTAGAGTACTGATTATCATGAGAGTGCAACAATTCATATGTATAAAACATGTTCATCATAAGGCATGTTCATTGTTCCCTTCCTCATTTGTGTTCCATAATAATGAATTCCTCTTCCCAGTTTCGATAATTTCCTTATCCTGACTACTAAGCAAGTTTTGTTAAAATCATTTCCACAATTTTAGTTAATTGATGGACATTAATTATTTTTTCATACTAGCCGTATATAGACTAAGGTTTTTGATACAGAGTCAACATGAAAAATGCAATGCCACAGCCGGGGTTTGAACCACGGATCTACTGGTTTCCGTCCAGTCGCTCTAATGCATTGATCTACCATGGCCAACGTGCCGTCCTGACATTAAATTCTCCATTTGACTCATATATTTCCCCGGTAAACCACTAGGGACTCTCGCATTTGCATATCATCATACTAGCCGTATATAGGCTAAGGTTTTTGATAGAATTTAATGTCATGACGGCAAGTTGGCCATGGTAGCGCAATGGGTTAGAGCGACTGGACGGAAACCAGGAGATCCGTGGTTCAAATCCACGCCGTGGCATTGAACATTTCATGTTGACTATCATATCCAAAATATTTTGATTTGTTTCCAATATGCCCAGATTATCAAATTACCATGCCTTATCTTATTATTCGTAAATTCAAATATTTTCTATTTGAAAACCGACTAGCGGATCCGCAGGTCAGCTTTCAATTTCGCACAAATATATTATCGCTCGATAATATTGGCTTTATTAACATGTACAGCTGTTTTGATACATTAAGTGGCCCAGACATATTGAATTTGGAGGTAAATACAAACATAACCAACATTTAAACGAGTGGCCATGATACACTCAAGTACTTTTACCTCTGAAATTAAAAATTTGATAGTCTAAATATAGCATTATGTCCAAGCGAGCATTATTATTAGCCCCGAAAATTTGTGTTTGCCTTTTGTCACAGTCGTAGCCCTCAGCTCATTTGAAGTTATTAATTGGTGCAGACTACATCAAATGCAAGAGCCGCAGATAAATATTACTTTATCATTTTTTGCCTTTCGAGTAAAGGTGATTTAATTGGCTACAGTTTTATTCTTCGTTTACTGTACATATATATTCTATTCGACTGATTTTCACATGGGAATTGTCAGTCAAGTGATTCGGGCAGCAAGCTATTCAGGATTCTGCGGTGTCAAATTCCAAACGGGTAAACAAGTTATTTTGCAGTTTCCCTCGTTTGCAAATTAAATACTGTTGGCGGATTTCTATCATACATTTCTTCATTTTGTTTCACTATCCACCAATTCCCTATCCAGATATACTGAGCTTCTAATCGCACAAAGGGAGGGAACGCAACAAGAACAAAATAAAAAATAAAACTAACACTAATATTTCTTAAAAATCAAATATTGTTCCTTTCCTCTTTTGACAGATCATTTTGATTTATTTGTACTTGTTCTAAATAATTATTCTCGAAGTTTGCGAATTATAATAAATATAAATTGTCCTGTTCAACTTAGCTGAACATTCTATTTATCCCCAAATTTCATGTTCCCAGCTTTCAACTATTACGAAGTAATACATCTGTTCCTCCCACTCAAGATGCTTTTTGTGTAATGTATTTCGTTGATCTTTTATCCTCCATACTATTGCTTTTAGTCATACTATACCCCCTAATCTTCGTTATTAGTTTTATTTATATATGTACCTCTGCCTCAGCTTTTTCACTGAAAAAAGAATATTAGTTACCTCTGTTACCTCACTGAACCATTATTTACGATCCAGTACTTTCACGTTTTCCCAAAAATCTGTATTTGTTACTCTTTTTATTTTATGTGATACGTACTTAAGGAAGGCAGGAAATTATTGTATTGAATAAAAAAACTAATACCTGGATTTCATTGTAAATAGATTATTTATACCCCCTGCACTCAAGAAATCTAGGGTAGTTAAATTATAACTGAACCCACTCACGACATCTTGCCTACTGCGGGAGACGGCCGGCAGTCACCGGGGAACTTGGGCCGGCAGAGGCGGACTATATTTTTTACCTTATAAAAGATGTTGGAAATGACCTTCTGCCCTCAAAAAGACAACTTATCTTGTATAGATATTCTCGCTCACTCTCTGAAGCTTAGGGTTTGATTATAATTTAGCTATATCTATATGTCTTAAAATACTAAAGTCTGTCCAGTAATATGTAGAAGTTTCCGGGCTTACTGGACGTGGTCTAGTAGGAAAAACTGAAGTTCCTAACGTTTAGCTCGTAGGCGAATCCTCAGAGGACTTATGGCAAACTAGAGTGAGTGTCTCTAGTTTGCCGTGAGTCCTCTAAAAATGCTCGACGCACGTAAGAGCGAAACGTCAGGAACTTCAGTTTTTCCTACTAAACCACGGCCTGCCCGCCTCAGTAGCGTAGATGGTAGCATGTCTGCCTTACGTTCAAGAGGTCCCGAGTTCGAATCTCGGTCAGGCTGAGTTACCTGGATAAGGTTTTTTCCGATGTTTTCCTTTATCCTGGAAGACGAATGTCGGGTAACTCTAAGCTCCATGGACCCCGAGCTCATATGAGCATCATTTCACCCATTCTATTTATCGTCCGATATGACGACGTTGGAGGACGTAAATTAAAAAAAAATATTAGACCACGGCCAGTAAGCCTGGAAAGTTCCACATATTACTGGATTGACGACGGCCGTGAAAGCCTAAGCTGTTACAGATGTCTGCGTCAGAACAGCATAATTCAAAAACGAGAAGTTACTTAAACATGAAATTTGATATTTAGATTCTGAACCTTACAGGACGACACACGAAAATTTGGAGAACCATGTCACACTATGCTTTAAATAAGTAGATTTCGTTATTTCGTCACATATGGCTAACGATTTTAATAAAGACGACATTATACGTAAGCTATTTTTATGATAAACAAGATATCTTGAAATATCTTGTAGGGTTTTGCCGTGGCTGAGTATTTAGACCGCTTGATTCTCAAGGCGGCTCCGGTTCGATCTCAGGCGACTGCATGTGAGGATTGTGGTGGACAACACGGTGCTGGGGTGAGTTTTCTCCAGGATCTCCGGTTACTTCCGCCAACATTTCACTAATGGCCCCATTATCATCCTTTCAACCATTTTGCCCTCGTTCCGTTCATCTACTTCTCCCACTCTCATTCCAGGCATCAGGCAGAATACCCATCCTGGATTTCTCTATCTGATCCGGAGTTTGGATTCGTCAACCCGACGCCTAGTGTCATAAGGGGTAGAGGACCAAGAATCCCCTTACACCACGATAACAATATAACTAGGGAAGTTAAAGAAGAAGAGAAATGTTTTTTTTTTCAATGGCTTTTGAAGTCCATTTGTTTGAATGACTTTAGTACAACTGATATGCCTTAACAGGCAATACATCTTACTGCATAAAAAATAGCAATCTTAGGGCAAACAGTTTGTCATTTTTTTTTTTTTTTTTTTGTAATTTACATCCTCCAACGTTAAGTCATATCGGACGATGAATGAATTGGGTGAAAACCCTGGGAAAAACCTGATCTAGGTAACTCACCCTGACCAAGGTTTGTCAATTATAAATATTATATTCATTATCTAAATTGTACTTTGTAATCATTTGTCGGTGTTTTAAACAAGGTTTTAAAATTGCATCTAAATTAGGATCCTATGCCAGTATTTCAAAGCCGCGTTAATAATGAATTAGTTGAAAGGGAGTTAATACGGTAGGTGTATTATTCATTACAAATTTTACGAGAGAGCTGGTTAACATGAAGGTGCAACTGTCAGTGAAAATGACCACTGCATGACTACCAGAAAAAGGTGAACCTGGTCTGGGATATGAGAGGGGGCTTAACTTAATTTGTTCATGGACTCGATATATTTAATACCAAATATCCAAATATGAATTACCAATGCAGCCACATCTAATTCTTGTAGTGTGTATTGCTCACGAGATTATGTCTGTAAGGAATGTAAGAATTCGAAAACTCTAGCGTTTTTAAAGAAAGATTACGGCTAGAGCTCGAACGCATTGTTACAACGGCTGCGAGTGCCTCCCGTACAGGAATTAAGTATGAGATACCCCAATCCACCATCTTTGTAATTTGCCGCGAGAAGAGAAATAACGGAACATTCCAGGACAACCGTAGGCGGACGTCATCAGCCGGAGTTCAGTGCCTTTTGTTCTGCCACACTGATGTTTTGGTTGTTCGAATTTGGCAAGTCGAGAAGATAATGTTCCATTTAGTCGATTCCTGGGGCTTCGGCTTCCAGAGCTTTCCTTCCGTGACCCATGGAGTGCGTAGAACAACCCGATTTACTTATGAGTTAGCGAGAGTTAAGGCATTAATCTACCAGCAGTGAGCTTCCACAAGCTTAAAACAGCGCGAATTGGCGTGTACTAATGAGGCATAATGAAATATTAGCACTGACCATTTGCTTTGTGTCTTTGTAAAAGTAAAGATAAGTGAAACTTAGCGATATGTTGTTCTGTTAACCAATAGAGTTCGTTTAATGTGATCATAATAACATGTTTTAGAATGCTCACGTTCTTTTCGGGCAGCCAGCCAAGTGAAAAAATGATTAGATATCAACGTTTCGGTAGTGTGCATCTCTCCCATCAGGATATTTATAAAATGTTATAACCACAAATGAAATCTGAACGCTCATAGTTTCCATCATAAGTCTCAACGACTGGTAGTTCTCAATACACTGGCCCACAGAGCTTTGTCTATCTCTGATCCCAGCCACTTAAAATAAGAATTACAGCACCTGAGGTTCACTTTCCGTCAAAACGACTACTCCGAATATGACGCTGAAGGCTCGATCACCAAAGCTAGGAAAGGGAAACCTGTAATACAGCAAGCGTCAGATAAGCCTACCGCAATAGCCTGCATCCTGTTTACCAGCAATCTATCCAGAATAAGCAGAATTCGTGCCAAACACATCAGGACCATTCACAAGCCACCTCCGAAGATTAAGCATCAGTTGAGACCAGTGAAAGACAAACTGGACTTTCAAGTTCCGGGAGTGTACCGCATTCCCTGTGAATGTGGGATACCGTATATAGGACAAACCGGAAGGACCACCGCTTCCAGAATAATCAAACATGAACGGAGCATTCGTTTAATGCAACCTGAGAAGTCTGGGCTGGCAGAGCATTGTTTTGGTAACGACTATAGAGCCAATTTTCGGGAGACCATCTTGGCAACAGTTACTGGGAGCGAAGAATTAAGGAGGCTTTGGCGATTTCCTCTGAAAGGAGCACGCTTAATCGTGATGCTGGATTACAGTTCAGCTCTTCTTGGAAACCGGCCTTAAAATGGCAATCCGTCGAATTAAGAAGCTAAGATCAATGCAGCTTCATAATCAAGTAAAGTAGTTACGTTTCTTTGAAACAATTTTCTATACTCATGCCATCTTCTGATCTGGCATTTAATTTACTGAAAACAGTCTTTTGTTCAGTAATGCGAATTTTGATAGTGTTTTGTCTTTGTTTATAGTTGTTATATCCAGTATTTCATTTGTGGTTATAACATTTTATGAATATCCTGACGATGGGATAGATGCACACTCCCAAAACATTGATATCTAATCATCTTTTCACCTGGCTGGCTGCCCAAGAAGAAAGTGAGCGTATTCGTTGCCTGTTTTATGTTATAGAATGTTCAGAAAGCATTTATTTTCTTGTGCTTACTGCTCGGATACTTTCATCTAGCACTGGGAATACAGTACGAAGACAGCAGACGGTAGGATCTATTTAGACAGGACGTATGCTACAAAACATCAGGCGCAAGACCCAGTCACGTACTGGTAAGACTCGAGTCGCATGGCGCGTCTCCCGGTAATATGTGTGGATGTCAAATCAAATCTCAAATCACATCAATAATATCACAACAAAACACAAAACATACTGCATCACAGGAGATGTTGATATTGCCAACCATCTGCATCAATATGTGTACGGAATCTTCTAAAGGAATTTCCATTCGCACAAAGCAGTTCAGCTTCCGAAGTATTAATTTGTATCCTGATATTTTGTCTTAATTCTTCTAATGTGTTGAGTATAGTTTGCTAAACTTTATTTTATCAAGCTGCTTCATAAATAAACGCATGCTGTAAGATCAGAGAAACAAATTGTCTTAGATCCTTAATAATGATTCTATCCTTCAACACATCCGCAATTAACTGTTATACATTTGCAGTATGCGCGATAGCAGAGTCCTGCTGGAAATATTCGAAGCGACATTTAATGTCTGCATTTATGCTACACTCATAAAAAAGTTCCTATTATTCTGTATAAACTTACTGCGCACCATGTTCCAGATTTTTTATGCAAAGGAGTTTCATGAGCAAAATTGGATTTGTGTGTAGTACAATATCGTTGTGTTGTGATGACACATGGGTATGTAAATGAGACTATGCTCCTCATTGAGCAGTGCCTATTAATATTGGATCGATTGTCCCATCATTAACATTCCTCAATTACAGAAATTATCCCGACCCTGATGATCACATGGTAGTAATTCCCAGATAACAGCAACCTTGTATGATTTGAGTTTTGAAATATTTTTGCTTTACATGCTGAAGTTCTCAAAGGTCAGTTTCTGTGCAAGTAGCCTCAGTGATTTTAGCTTTGACCGTTGTAGCCTTTCTCCAGTTTAGTCTAATTTTTACACGGTAAACACACGTCTTTCTCTTTCTATCAGGAATTAATTTCATCTTCTTTAATTTGTTTACAAGCTAACGAAACATACACTCCAGCCAACCGACCGACCGACCAGGGTGCCGGCTGGCTGTATTTAGCCAGATGGTTTTTGACGAGTGCCCACCCGTTAAGGGTTTTACCAAGGTATTTCATTTCAGGATTTTTTAAGATAGGGTGTGGGTTTTGAGCTTTAAGATCCTTGTGAGGTTGCAGTATTGTACCTTCGGGTTGAAAGGACAGGATGCAATGCCTAGCACCCTAGTGTTTTTGTTTAGTTTAAGATTGGGAAAACTTCAGATGCCAAACAGCTTAGGAGAATTATGTGGAGCTTAGCTTTAGCTGCTGATAGGATTAGCTCCTGGGTTATCTTGGGTTCCCGCAAGCCATGCGGGGTACCCGATGTAATCTTGAAGGGCGTCTAGTGGGATCATAATCTCCCAATGATCTGACAAGGGCGCTTCTATGAATTGGTAAATTGGCGTGTAATTTTGATGCCCGGCGCCTAATGTCATCCTCCACGTATGAATACCCGAGGCTTCATGCAGCAACCTATTGGGAAATTAGCGACCCACAGAATAAATAGACTACAGTCCTCTATTCCGTGCACGTTGAAGCCATGCTAACCAGCTATCTGCGTCCATGCCCCAGATCTCGCAGATATATAGCATCACAGGAATTACTAGCGCTCGGAAGCGGTATAACCTCAGGCCAAACTGCATCGATCTCGACCTCAGCATTGGATACAGGGAAGCAATTGCTCCCTGTACCCTAGCCGCTAGGTCCCTGATGTGCTGGCGAAAGGTTAGGCCTCTATCCAATGTAACTCCTCGGTACCGGACACAGTCCACTCTAATCTTCGGCCTCGGAAGCTGAAGTTGGGGCAGTCTGCAGGGGTGTGGTGCTTTGTAAAAAGTATGGCGTGGCTTTTGTCCGTATTTACGGACATCCGCCAACGCCGACACCACTGTTGTGTAAGACGGAGGTGTCTCTGAAATGGGTTGAAGGCTCTGACGGTGAGTTTGTCTTTGCAGAATAGAAGCACGTCGTCAGCGTATTGTGCCATTTCGACTCGTGGCCCTGTAGGGAAATCTGCCATAAAGACGTTGAATAGGGTGGGAGATAGTACAAAGCCTTCGGGGACTCCAACTCTCACAGGTCTAAGTGTTGATGTTTTCCCAGCAACTGTAACTGTAAATGTGAGGTGTCGCAAGAAGCTGTGTAGAATGTTGATAATTTGTGTTGGGAGTCCCAGTTGTATCAATTTATAAAGGAGCCCGGCATGCCATGTCGTAGAAAAGGCCTTCGCGACATCCAAAGAAACCGCAGCCGTGAAGGCGCCTTCCTGGAAGCCCAGGGCAGCGGTCTCCACCACACGCAGTAACTGCTGGACTGTGGAGTGCCCAGGACGAAATCCAAACTGATGATCGAGAATGGCTTGAATGTCTCCCAGAGTGGGGGACAATTGGGTGAGAATCAACCTCTCGAGAACTTTCGACAAGGCGGAAAGGAGGCTAATGGTTCGGTAGCTGGAAGGGTGCACCGGATTCTTCCCAGGTTTCAATATGCATATCACCCGGGCCTTCCTCCACTCTCGTGGAGAGTGCCCAAGGATGAGGCACATATTGAGAACCCTGGTTAAGAATAGAACCGCGTTGAAGTGAAGATGGCGAAGCATGAGGGTTATCAGCCCATCAGGACCCGCCGCCGTTTTTGGTTTGAGAAGCTGGAGTGCGCCTTGGACTTCACTAGGACGGATGGTTGGGAGTCTTTCCGCGTCCTCAGGAGGGTGGCATAAGAAACGACGCACCCCCGACGGACGCGTTCGGAAAAGATGTCCTGGGGGTCGTCTCTTGGACACAAGGTACGTTCAAGGTAGGCAGCGAAAGTATTTGCTTTGGCCTGAGGTTCATAGGCCAGGCCTTGGTTGCCATAGATGGGGAAGGTGTATGCACGCCAAGAATTTTAGTTCAAATTGATATATAGGATGATGTAAACACATTTCATCGTACCTGAGCATTTTGTTATTGTACTTGATACATAAATTCATTTGATGGGAGTAGTCAGAGAATTTCATTCGACTTCATCTGTCTGACGCTACGTTGAATAGGTCAGATAAAGTCTATATGCATATAAACATATACATTTATATACTTATAATTAATTTTAAATAAGAAACATAAATAAAGTATAACACGAGGGCTGATCAACAAAGACTGCGACTGACTTTTTTTCCACAGATGTCTATTACTGCAATTCAATATTTGCATGATCTTTTTCGAAGTAGTCCCCTCCTACTTCAATGCACATTTTATAGTGTCTCTGCCAGTCCTTGAACACGTGCTGCAGACCATCCTTTGTCAGGTCCTTGAGAATCGCCTCACTTTTCTTGAGCATTGCTTCAGGGTTTTCAAATCGAGTACCCCTTTAAGTGATGGGAATAAAGAGTCGCAGGAGCAAGATCGGGGCTATAAGGTGGATGCGGTACACAGGTAATGTTGAATCGAGGCAGAAACTGCATGACTTGATTTGCGACGTGAGGCCGTGCGTTGTCATGATGAAGTCGCCACCCAGTCCGAGAAAGCTCTGGCCGTTTCTTTGCAATGTGCTTCCTCAGTGTAGCCAATACTGACGTGCAGTATGCTGCTGTAACAGTAGTGAGAGGGGGAACTGCGTCCTGGTAAAACATTACAGTAAAAAAATATTATCACCATCAGTTTCCCAGCAGATGGAACAACTTTTTCCTATTTTGGTGTTAGAGAACTTGGCGATTTCCATACTGCGCTGGCTTGCTTTCCTTCAGGATCATAATGATGCAGCCATGACTCATCACCGGTGATAATCGATTTAAAAAATGCATCCCCTCCATCAGTAAAGAGATGCAGTACCTCATGGGTTGTCTCCATTCGCAGTCTTTTGTCCTGGAGTCAACAGACGTGGCACCCATCGAGCACAAACTCGGGTCATATGGAGGTGGTCCTGCATAATTGTAAAGAAACTGCCATATGACATTCTCAACAGTTCACTGACGTTACGTAATGTTATACGCCGATTCTCTCGGACAATCACAGCAGCTGTGTTGATGTTGACTTCAGTCACAGCAGAAGCCGAAACACCAGGCTCACCTTGCTTAATACTGACAAGTCGGCCTTCTTTGAAGTCCTTGAACCACTTAAACACTGTTGCACGAGGTAGTGCATCTTCATTGTACGCTTGCTTCAGCTTTTCATAAGTTTCGGTGGCTGTATGGTTTAAACGAAAACAGAATTTGATTGCGCTGTGCTGCTCCTCTCGCGTCACCTCCACTGTCTGGTATGCGAAATGCACGTAGGGTCTACAAAAGAGAGAATTACTACGAACCTACCAATACGAGAGTGCTGCCGCCTACCCACACTGTACATAAAAACCCGCTCTTTCCAAATATTTATGTTACAGATACGAAACTATCACGGAAGGTAGAGGAAAAAATCAGTCTCAGTCTTTGTTGATCAGCTATCGTATAAGTGGCCAACGACAACTAAATTATATAAAGAAGAATTAAAGAGATAGTAAAATAAATACTAATAATTGCAAGTACGTTTTAGGCATTACGCTTTATTAAAGGCATAAAATTCTGTGTCTTTCTTCAAACCACTCACATATATCCTGAAGATGAAATCTCATAAGCGCTTCCGAGCAAGCCTAGGAATAAAAATAAATACAGATGAGATCTATGAGAGGGTCGCACGCACCACTAGCATCATACTGTACACAGCAATGGAGGCACTTTGAAAACACTTATAGCTAATTTCGGCACTTCTAAAGACTCCTTATGTTAATATTATGTAAACTGGACTACTATAGAACAGAAGTAAGATTAATGAACGTGTAACAACGGATGTAGGTCGCAGGCGCTAGAGTGAAGGTCCACAAACCGTGCGCCTGCCGGCCAAGTTTTGTAGCATACATACGAGGGGGGATCCAAAAGAAACCGGACTCCGAGGGCGCTGCCACTCGTAGACGTAGTGTAGGGTTCTCACGCTAGATGGGCTTAGTAGAGACCTTCATGAAACAGCTGACCAGACGGCGTCAGTGTAGAGCTAAGCGTGCAACTGTGTCATTGAGTTTCTCTGACAGTTGGCGGGTTACAAAGAGTGTGTGAAATTTTGTTTCCTGCTTAAAAAAGTTGCAACGGAGACACACCAAATGCTTCAGGAAGCTTTCCAGGAGGACGCTATGAGCAACACACAGGTGTTGGAGTGGTTTGGGCGCTTCAAACGTGATGAGATGTGTGTTGAAGACCAAGCTCGTTCTGAAGCCCTTCAACATCGCAAAATGAGGAGAACATTGAAAAGGTCCGCCAAAAGATCAACGAGGATCGTCGCCAAACTTCAGCGGCGACAGGAATCAGTTGGAGCTCGTGCCAGCAGATTTTGAGGGAGAACTTGCACATCAGAGGTGTTGCTGCTAAATTTGTTCCGCGCCTTCTCACACAGGAGCACAGAACCATCCGCATGAATGTGTGTCAGGACTTGAAAACAGAGATAGTACGTGATCCAAACTTCTTGAACAAAGTCATTACAGATGATGAAATTTGGTGTTACGGGTATGACCGAGAAACCAAGCAAGCGTCAAGCCAGTGGAAGACCCCCAAATCTCCCAGACCAAAAAAGCAAGGCAAGTGAGGTCAAATGTGAAGACGATGATCATTGTGTTTTTTATGTTCGTGGAATTGTGCATGGGGAATTCGTAACCACTGGCCAGACTGTTAACCAGCACTTTTACTTGGATGTTTTAAGGCGTCTGCGAGAGGATGTGAGGAGGAAACGCCCGGAACTTTGGCGATCAGGTGACTAGTTTGTGCATCAAGACAACGCTCCAGCACACACGGCCTTACGAGTGACCCACTATTTGGCATCTCAGCGGTGGCTGTCGTTCCGCACGCTTCGTATTCGCCGGACCTAAACCTGTGCGACTTTTTCCTATTTCCACGAATGAAAAAAACGCTAAAAGAGGAGTGTTATGAAGATGTGGAGGCGGTAAAAACAGCTTCGCAAAGGACACTGGACAATATTAAACTTGAAGAGTTCAAAACATGCTTCCAACAGTGGGAAAAGAGACTTGAAAAGTGCATCGCATGTAATGGAGAGTATTTTGAAGGTGACTGAAGTAATTTTGTAACAAGGTTCATCAATAAAGTTTTTATGACAACAATGCGGTTTCTTTCGCCCCCCCCCCCCCTCATACTGTAGCATCCTTGTGAGCTGCTATAAGCTACTGGTCCTCCTTACTCCTACAGAGAACAGAACATCCCTTAGATGTTTTATGGTTAGAGGCTTCAGTACGCAACTGCTGTGATGGGTATTGCGCATTTATCTGACAGCACTGTGTAGTTTGTACGATAGTAGCGTGCATAAACAAGAGGACGGTAGAAAATGTTTACGTAGCACATTCCTTCAGCTTCCCTTCTTCTGGTGATCGAACAGTATTAGTTTAAGTAGAAGTCAGAGGAAACAACGTCCACCTTGGGGCGACTGTGTATAAATGTATTGTTCCTTGCTGCAAACAATGAATAGGCATCCCTGCGAAACAAATCAGCACAAGAGATGAAGCCTAACGATCCATTGCAGTCATTTAACCAGATCCCATTCTGTGGGACTCACTAACGCGTCTTTAGTGATAGCAGTCTTCTTCACACCCTTGCACACTCATCCCGGTGTAGTTCCGGCTCTTCTCCGGAAGAGTCCGGGCAGTTAGTTCAGCTACATGAACATAAATAACAGGCTTTCGCGTATCGACTTATGGAAATTTTGGCAATAACATTGGAATTAATCGGGAATAGCATGCACCAGTCGGATTATCTTCAGAGGGGAAAGTCCGCCTTCCCAAGTTGTCTACGTTGCCACGTACATGTTAATGTGCAGTAACGTTGGTATGGAGAGCGATAGCTAAGTTGCTAGATTTAGTGGATATAGTTGCGTAGAACTTTCATTGTCAAGTTCCTTCTATTTACATAATTTCTTTATTCAATCCCACCATTATTAACAGCTCGTTACTGTATTCAATTTCGTGCATAATTGCCTCATTATCTCTCGACGCGTACGTATTTCCTATAGCAATGATGTTATATGGCTATTCCAGTTTGTTCTAGCTTACAAAGAGAAAGTTACATTATTTTGTAATATTCTTCTGTTTAAGCACCGAATATATAAAACTCAATACATTATTAAACATAGAATAATTAACAATTGCATTTATAAATAGCATGCTCTGCGATAACAGGTTATGATTACATAACAGTTCACTTCCCTTCCTGGAAATAAATGCATGAAGGTGACTGTCCTTATGGCCTGAATATGCCCGGTAGTAATGACAAGTGAAATACAGAGGAAAAAAAGACATCTCATAACATGTGAAGACTAAGATGATGAATTATTTCAAGCGAAAGTTGTTGCATCCAATATCTTCCGTATGACTCGATTCAAAATTATTATAGTTGCATAAATTACTATTACGTGTAATCTGGTTATCTAACTGTTTACGTCGTACATACACAGCCACAAATGCTATATTATAGAAGAAAATTTTGCTTGGAATGTGTGCATATCCGTCTAATAATTATAACCACACAATGTTAAAATATTGTGACTTTGTGGGTTCGTGAAATGAAAAGTCCAATTACACCACTCAAAATGTTCTTTATTTCCACCGACTTACAGTTAAACACTTTCCAATTACACAGGATTACGGAATGCACACAACTGCGATTCACCAGTTCGTCCGTTACAATTCCACTTTGCTCTCGCAATTACGTACAATCCTCCGATGCACGTACACAATCTTCTCACCGTACACTAGCACTGCACTCTTACGCTGCTTGCCAAGAAAGAACTGACTGACCTCCAGCCCGACGTGTTGCTTATATAGGGTCAGCTGGCCAATCTGGAAGGTTCTGGAATTAGATTAAATATCCCGTAAGTTCGAGAACTCAGGTGGAGCAGAAAGAGACGGCGCAGTGATGTTTTTTTTTCCAGCCACACCTCGTTACCGCTATAAGGCAAACGAGTGGGCGTGCCGAACACCGACCGTCTCCTGCTGCTGCTGCCGGTTCTATAGGGAGTTCCGACGTTCGGTTGACAATATGTATAAAAATTTATTCTGCCTGTCGAGAATGCTCTTATATGCCCACAAAAATTTACAGCTGTCAGACATATAGGATTCCATCAAAGATTAAAAATAATCTTAGTATAAAAGCCTTAGTTGTCATCATTTCAAACAGAGATCCATGTTTAGGAGAGAGAAAAAAACGTGTGTCTGATCCACATTTCATATTTTGTAGTAAACCATATTGGAGAAATTTTAACATCCCAATAATATAGACGCTTGTTCTTTCAAGCGAGTGAATGATCAACCATTTATGCATCTTGTATGATTGCAGCAGTCTATAATTTCCTTATTGAAATGTGTAGTATCTTAAAGGGCCATTCTGTATATATTAACGCGTTCTGAAGTATTGCTAAAGTTTTGGAAATCTATTATGCTTTTCTTGCAAACAAAAATGAGGAAAACTTCATGTGAAGTACTATTTGTCATCTTGTCATCTGAAATATGTTTTAATAAAAATTGTTATGTATTATCTTGAAAAAAGATCAGAA